>CM040422.1:159193960-159783475 GCA_022702705.1 Papilionanthe hookeriana x Papilionanthe teres | reverse complement strand
ATTTTGGGTCATAATATTTATTTCATCGATCCTGAGCAATTTTCAATCTGCCTCCAATTAACCTGATTTTTTTAGTAGCTTCATCAACTAGCTTGGGATAATATTTGTTGTTCAGCCATTTTAACCAAACTTAGTAGAGTACATTCCCTGTCATACAGTACTTTATAGGATGTCATTTTGATACTGAATTGATAGCCATTATTATAAACGAACTCCATCATTGAGATGAGATCTTTCCAAGTGTCTCGGAAGTCCAAGAACACAAAGCCTCAACAAATCTTCCAATATCTATTTCTTCTTTCAGATTGTTCGTTGATTCGTGGATGAAATATGCTAAGTTGAAAATGTGTACCCAAGTTTTATTGAATGTCTTTCTACAACTCGGTTGTGAATCTTTCATCTATGTCAGAAAAAATAACTTTTAAAATTTTCTATAAACTGATAATTTCGTTTATACATAACCTGACCAACTTTTCAACTAAATATGTCTGTTTTATTGACAAGAAATGAGCTGACTTTGTTAGCATATAAATCATAACTCAAATACTGTCGTGACTCTAACTGAATCTGGGAAATCACATAACAAAATTCATAGCAATTTCTTCACATTTTCATCAAGTATAGACATTGATTGTAGCAATCTGTTGAGTCTCTAATGCTCGGCCTTTACAATCTGACAAGTTTGGCATTTAAACACATATTTAGCAATATTATTCTTCATACCTAACTACCAGAACATCAACTTAAAATCTTTCTATATTTAAGTGCTACTTGGATGAATTGTATATCCTGAAAGATGAGCTTCCTGTAGGATTTTTTATCTCAAATCAGAATCAGCAGATATCCATAACTGCATCTTATTTCTGATTACACCATCCTCATCAACAATTATATCTGACATCTTTCCTGATTGAATTTATCTCAGGAGTTTTGGACATTCACTGTTAACTCTCTAAACTGTCTTGACTTTATCTATCTGATCATGATGTAAATATCACATATCACCTGGTATCTAACCTCTAACTGTATGAATTTCAGCTTTTGAGTAATAATTGAACTTGCATTATATGTAGATTTATGGCTCAAAATATCGACAACTACATTTGCTCGACCAAAATAAAATTGTATATCCATGTAATAGTTATTGATCAGCTTTAACCATCTCTTTTGCCTAAGATTCAGTTCTTTTTTATATGAAAATGTACTTCAAGCTCTAACGATCGGTGGATACCTAACATTTCACACCATACAAATAATGTCTTCAAATTTTGAAAGCAAAGACTATAGCAGCTAACTTCAGATCGTGTGTCGGATAATTCCTCTCATATGATTTCAAATATCTTGGTGTATAGGTTACCACCTTTTTATTTTGCATTAAAACATAATTCAAGCCTCGCAACGATGCATCCCTATAAATTGTGAATCATTTTGTACCTGATGGAATAGTTAGTATTGGAGCAGTGGTCAAATATTTATTCAGCTCTTGAAAACTATACTGACATTCTGTAGTCCACTCAAATTGAACACATATTCCCGTCAGCTTCGACAACGACATAGCTACCTATAAAAATCGTTTAACAAACCTCCTGTAATATCCAACCAAAGCAAGAAATCTATATACCTCTATAACATTCTTTGGAGTACATCATTCCACAATTGCTTTCAGCTTCTGTGAATCTACTGAGATTCCTTGTCCACTGATAATATGCCCTAAGAATACAACAATTCACAGCCAAAATTCATATTTGTCTTTTATATTCCTAAACTTAACTATAATTTACTGTCTATCAGTGAACTTACTCACGACATGTGCTACGGAAATATATCCTAATTTGTGTGAATTTTTAAGTGATGGACTTAGGAGAGTTGATTGACAATACTGACACGCATCATGAACTTTATTTGCTCACTATGACTCCCACTTCAAAAGAATTGTCCTACCATTCACAATCCTTTAATTCAAATCTTTATCCAAGTTTAATTCTCATGAGAGTCGAGTTATGTTCTAGTATTTTTGCTTTGGATATCATAATTTTTATTATAATGAAAAATTGTATCCTTGTTTGTTTATCAATAAAAATCTAGTTCTTATTTGTGTGAAAATTATCAACTTGCCAAATTGTTAAACATACTTGACAAGTGTACCCAAGCTTGAAAATCAAATCAACACATCCCTTCTCTATGGTTCATAATGATATATGTGGGCTCTTAAAAATAAAAAATATAAATGGGGTTAGGTGATTTGTCACTTTCATTGATAATCACACGAACCACTTTGATCTTTCTCATTAAAGAAAAATCTGAAACTGCTAGCATATTTGAACCTTTCACAACATAATCTTCGCCTAATTTTAGAGCAAAATTAATAATCTCGACATTGATAATGCAAAACACTACTATAACTCTACTATTGGTCTTTATCTATCCAAAAATGACATCAGTCATATAAACTTTTATGTTGACACAACCCAACAAAATAGTATGACTTTGAGAAAGAATAGACATCTCCTTGCGGGGGACAGTTAAATTCTATTCACTAATAATGTAATCAAACACTTTTGCGGATGTAATTCTCACATTCAATTATCTCATAATAGAATGTCCAACAAAGTGCTCAACTTTAACCAAGCTCTAAACACCCTCATAAAATCTTACCCCACATTCAATCTCTCACCTCTAACCTGCCACTAGAAATTATTGGTTGCAACACCATTTTTCATCTACATAAAATACACCAGACTAAACTTGATTCTAAGTCCATCAAATACAACTTCGTGAGTTACGCCTCAAATAAAAAGAGGTATAAATGCTATACTTTCCAAAAAAAAAAAAAATTCTACAGCTCTATCGATGCCACCTTTTTAGAAAACTACCCATATTATCTCAAATCTAACATTCAGGGAAGGGGAAGAGATGATATCATATTTGGGGTATCATTCAGGACCTCAAGCTCACATCCCTAATATCCCTGATGAACTCGCTCTTGTCCCCAGAAAAACAAATCGATATGAAAAATAAATATAGGACTCCGCTAAATCGTCTCACAGCTCTCGCCAAGAACAATAACTTTGTGTGTACACCAAGAAAAAAAAAGTGAGCATGTAAGGGACAATATACAAACTTAAGAATGTAAATCACCAGAACCAACTCTACACACACCAAGTATTGACTTAGAAGTTGGGTCAACACATCATGAGATTCAATAGGAATGCGTATAAGAATGCACAAAACACGCGATAGAAGAATTTGTGACCAAAGAAAAATTGATATCCTCTTACAAATCTTTTGTTCAGAGCATGGATAATGTGCAGATCTCAAATTCAACCCAAGGGAATTTATCTATTCTGCTTAGAAAAACGTTGTGGATGAGGAGATTATTTCCCTTGAAAAGAAAAATAGTTTGATCACAGCAACTTTGTCACCAGGGAAAAGAATTATTGGGTGCAAGTGAATATTCAATGCTAAATACAAAGCAGATAGAAGCATAGAAAGGTTCAAGGTTAGAATTGTAGCAAAAATAGTTCACTCAGCCCCATGGGATCGACTACTATCAAACATTTGCATCAGTGGTGAAACACAACAAAATAAGAGTATTATTGTCATTGGCTGTCAACTGAGGCTGGCTTTTACATCAGCTAGATATGAAAATACATTACTTCATGGGTAACTTAAGGAAGAAGTTTATATGAAGACATCTCCAAGATTAAGAAAAACTAAAATAATCAACTAGCGTGCAAAATAAAAAAAATTATTGTATGTGTTGACCCAGAGCACAATTTGAAAGATTTATGATATCGGAGTTAACCCAAACCGCAATAGGGAAAATGAATATTATTAATCAAAAACAAATAGAACTACAATCAAAGATGCTTGAAATAGGAAAAACAATGATACATACAAATACCCACTAGAGAAAGGTTCGAAGGTGGTGAGCTGCTATTCGAGGTGGTGGAAACTAAGAGATGTAGGTGGTAGGTTGGTCAGAAGGCAGCTAGGGAAGGCTGACCTACATCTAGATAATTGTGGGGAAGCCAGAAGTGCAATGGAAAGGTGGCGGCAACAAGGCGAATAGGGGTGTAGGGTTGTCTGGCAATTGGACAGCAAGCAGAAGGGGTGCAAAGGTGTAGCAGCAAGCAAGGAAGGGGTTATCAGGGGCGGCAACAAGCAGCAAGACTGGAAGAAGCGTCAGCCAGCATTAGGTGGATGGGAATGGCAGCAGTAGGAAATAGAAGGGTTGGAAGGAGAGGCAACAAGCATACGAAGGAAATATACACACCGCCTCAGAAATAGCCACAAATGGAGCACTTTCTCGCCGTTAGATACAGTTCTAGAAGGGGAAAACATGACAACAGAGGTTGTTCTGATAGAAATCTCAAGCAAAAACTATAAATAAGCCCTAGATAACTAAGATTGGATCCCCCTATGGAAAGAAGGCGCCAATCCCTCATGGGAGAGCCGATAGGCCCTCCCGTGTCTGGATCGGTTCGATCTGGACGAAGAATATCACGGGACAAGTCTGCGGCTCCCTCTATGTTGCGCTCATGATGTTATTTGCATACCCACATCAATCTCCCGTGATTGGTGGACCTTCGATCTCATTCATCGAAACTTTTGTTTGTACGTTGAAAGTAGTGTAGTTGTTGTAATCTTCCGGGGTTGAGGAGTCTTTACAACAGTCCGAGAAGCACATGGATCTCACCGGCGACTGCACAGTCCCCAAAGCATCTAAGGATTTTTAACCACTTGCTAGCAAACATCCATATCATTCCAACCATCTGGGGTACCCTATTGAGCTAAACCAGGATTTTGCGCCAAGAGTATTTTTTTTAATTCTCCAAAAATTACCCAAGGTTGATTCAACCCAATTACAGGTGAGGATAACCTGAATCTCTAAATGGTTGCAGCCATAATGGTAAGTTGGCGAGCAGGATGTCTTGAAGATTTTTCTGTATTGACTATTCCATGCCTTCTAATGGTCTTCTCTCTCGTGATCTCCTGTCATCACCAAGATTGGTCCTCTCAAAACTACTCTACTAGCAATGTAGTAGTAATCTAGACTCCGCAAAAAGTAGAAAGGTTATGCACTAGCCATCTTTGATGAATGAGTAGGTATTCTTGTACCCGTCATGTTGAGTCTTGCGATCATACTGCCACGGTCTCCCCAGCAAAAAATGACAGGCATCCATGAGCTTTACATCGCACCAAAACCTGATCTTGTAGCTAGCACCCAATCGAAAACTACATGAGACACCTCCTATCAATACAAATCATGTTCTCCTTTCTTAACCATGTTAGGGAATATGGTTGAGGAAGTCTCTTCGTTGTCCTCAATTTGTTCACCATCAATGTTGACGCCGCATTCTCGCTGCTACCTCCATTGATGATGATATTGCATACATTTTTCTTCATAGTGCAACTAGTGTAGAATATATTATAGCAAAGCAATTGTTGATTCTTATGCGCCTCAATCTGAAGGACTTGTCGAGCCACAAGCATCTCGCCCTCATTTGATGAAAGCTGATACTCCTCACTCTTTCCTTCAACTATTTCCCCATCGCTAACTTCCTCCATTGCGCCTTGCTCAATAAAGGACGAAACGAGCTCATCAACCAGCTGGAGGTAATGTGTCCAAATCCATGGCATCTAAAGCATTTTCCGGTTGTGACTATAATGAGTGTGTTCTCTTCTTAGACTTCTTCTCACTTTGAATATCTTTGTCCTTATCCTAACCAGTCCTTTCAACTCCCTAAGCCGCGCTCCTGTTGATATCTCTAACTACGGGTAGCTGACTACTTTATTTATGTTATCTCTCTACCTTCAAAGCTAAGGTTTGTACATCTCCTAATGACTAATAAGGATGGAATTGAACACCATCACTGATAGCTGGCTTCAGAACTTCCAGTATCTGGCTATAGTATTTTCTCTGGCTAGACCAACTCAAATTTCGTCTGAAGCAATTCAAACTGTGTCGTGAACTCCTCCACTAATAAGCCTCTCTGTTGTAGGTGATGGAACCTCAAAAATATATCATGATGTTAGTGAGGAGATATGTATTTCCTCTGAATCCACTTCCTCATCTTCTCTAATCTTAGTAATCTTATCACTTCTATCATTCATTGCCTCTGCATATATTTCCACCACAAAAAAAACGTTTTTTTTTTTTTTCAATTTGATGGTCACAAGCTTCACCACCCTTATATCTTCTGACACCTCATTGTACTCGAAGAATCTCTCAACTGACTGCAACTATTCGATAAAATCATCTGAATTCATCCCTACTTCGAACTCCTGTAGGTCTACTTTCACTCTGAAATCTTTAAGTCCTGCATATGTCGCATCATCTGATAATGAATTTTGAAGTGTCATGATATGTCTTCTTCATCACTGAAGTCCTCTCTATGGAAGGGTTTTCAATTCTCGTCTCATTCTCCTTGTTTACTCTCCATATCATAATCGAGGATAATTTTCCCTGGGTGGTCCCATCATCAATGCCCGCAAGCTTCCGTTGAAGTCGTTGAATTATCATTGTATCTATCCGGGTAAGTTCCTGCATATGTCTCCTTAGTGCCGTGATTAGGGTTTGGATTGGGGGAAGTGGAAGAGGGTACTAGAACGGGGAACATGACAGTTTTTTTTTTTTTTTTGGGTGTTGGTAGGTCTAGGTATGACGAATGCTATAAACCCTAGCATAGAACTAAGTTTAGGCTAGCTCTGATATCAAATGATATCGGAGTTAACCCAAACCACAATAGGAAAAGCGACTATGATTACTCAAAAGCAAATCGGTTACAATTAAAGACACTTGAAAAAGGAAAAACAATGACAAACATAAAGCTCACCAGAAGAGCCGATCGGCCTATGAAAAGGAAGCACCAATCTCTCGTGGAAGAGTCGATCGGCCCTCTCAGGTCTTGGACTGGTTCGAGCCAGATGAAGGACTCCGCTGGAGAAGCCCGCGGACGCTGGGCTCACGAAGTTATTTGTGCGCCAGTGTCATTTCACTAAGATTATTCTTGTCAATGGGTACTATCAATGTCATGCTAATCACACTTTATTAATGAAATCAAATCAAGAAGATCTGATAGTCATCATTATTATATGCATAGATGCCATTATTCTTACAAAAAAAGTACGTAAGAGAACTTGAAACTACAAAAAAAGTAATGACTTCTGAGTTTGAGATCAAAGATCTTAAAACTTTAAGATACTTCATGGGAATGAAAGCAACTAGATTCAAAGAACTCACAAAAAGAAAATATATCATTGACTTATTAAAGAAGATAGGAATGTTGAGATGCAACCCAGCAGATACTCTTATGGATCCCAATCAAAGGGAATCAAAAAAAGAAGACAACATCCAGTGAAAAAGAAAGTATCAAAGACCTATGAGAAAACTTATTTTTCTATCACTTACAAGACCTGACATTATTTTTTCTGCGAGTGTATGAGGCAAATTATACACTAGGGGTATAAATGAGTCGAGCCAAGCTCGAGCCATCTGAGCGCAAGCTCGGCACATCTGTCAAATTTTGAGCTCGAGCTCGAATTCGAGCTCAAGTCGGGTTTGAATGGCGAGCTAGAGCTCAGCCCATAGTGGTAGTAAATCGCGAGATCGAACTAAAATATTCAATTTTTGCATAAGCTCACCAAAGAAGGTATTTGTGGTCGGAGAAGAAGAATGCAGCGGCAGCTCACCGAAAAATAAATTAAAATTACTAGCAGTGGGTTAATCGAGTTAGCTCGCAGGACAACAAGCAATACCGAGACAAGCATGAGCTCGAGCTCTTTAAATAAACAAGCTCAAGTTTGAGCTCGAGTTCGAGCTCGTGGCACATTTATACCCTTACTATAAACAATCCAAATTAGGTTAATTTAGAAGTGTCTTCTGAATCTTAAGGTACTAAAGATGACTTTAGGATGTCGATTTATATTCAAAAAGACTGAGAATCGTAACATTGAGATCTACACAGATGCTAGCTGGGCAGAAGAACCGACTGACAGAAGATCTATCACGAGCTATTGTTCAATTTTATGGGGTAATTTGCTTACTTGGAGAAGTTAAAAAGCAAATTGTGAAGGCAAGAAGCGATGCAAAATTTGAGTATTGTGTCCTAACCCTAGGAATTTGTGAAGTAGAACTACACATGGAGAACAAAAGCATCATTAAGATGTTCAGTAATAGTCAATCAACCATCAGTATTTTAAAGAATCAAATATACCATGATCGAACCAAATGTATAGAGATTGAGAGACACTTCATCTCTGAGAATGCCAATAGTGGAGTTGTCCAGCTAAGCTATATCCCAACTCAGTATCAGATTGTTGACATTCTTACCAAGGCTCTTCATCGGCGCCACTTTAGTGATCTCAAAAACAAGTTTTGGATGTATGACATATACAACCGAACTTGAAGGGGAGTGTTGATATGCATATCACAGTAGACCACATGGACTCACCCACATTTTAGGAAACCATGTGTCTGCTGCTACATTTGAGGGAAAGAAGTTATTCTCTCTTAACTATCCATTATTACATTTTTTATTTCGTTTCCTTCTTATCATGATGATTTGAATTTCCCTACAATTTTATTAGGGCTAATTTGAGGTGTATATTTATTTTTTTTTTGCTCGTATTAGTTCAACAAAAAATTAGAAAAATTTTTTCTCTAAGAAAGTTCCTCCTATATTCCACACTAGGCGTACCAAATAACTTTCGTGCATCATGTAGATAGCTACACCTAATTAGACCCAAGTTCTATCAAACCAAATGGAATAAATCTCACTAACTCTTGTATCGTGTAGGTTGTCAACAAAGCACATCGTTCATGAACAACTCGTGTTAAGCTTGCTAAGTAGCTCGTGTTTGAGTTTGTTCATTAAATAAATAAGCCGAACACTAACAAATTCTTTAAGCTTAGTTTATAAAAGAGTCGAACATGAACAAACTTTTGTTTGATAGTGTTTGACTCATTCGTGCTCAAAATAATTAAATAATACAAATAATATATAAATATAAAAATAATGATTTTATTTATATAAATGTAATAAAATATATTTAGTTTTAGCTATGTAAATACATAAAAATTGGGTGGCATACATGTAAATGCCCCTCTTCTAAAAAAAATTAGATCTTAGATATGTAAATACATAAGAATTGGGTGGTATGTATGTAAATGCCTCTCAAATTAAGAAAAAAAACTTAAGATGTTAGATATGTAAAAACATAAGAACTGGGTGGTATGTATGTAAATGCCACTCAGATTTTTCCAATAATCCCCCTAGAGGCCCACCTGCAGCATTCATGACTGATGAGAACTATTACATATTTAAATATATAAAAATTTTGTGGTATGTATGTTAATGACCCTAACCCGCCCCAATTCTTTTCTATTAAGTTAGACCCATATCAAGACTTCAAGAGAAATAAAATTACCAATCCATTATAAATGTAATAAACGAAGCTGAGAAAGTTCAAATTTTCAGCTTCACGACGATTATGTGGAAGAGTGATTATTAAATTTTTATTTCCTTTAGAAATATTTTAAAATAAAAAAATTTAATATTTTAAATTTAATTTTAGCTTAAGTTAGAACCGAACACGAGCTTAATTCGAACAAATGATTTTGAATCGAGTCGAACACGAACAGACAATTAGCGAGCCATTTCGAATATGAGTTGAACCCGAACAAAATAAAAACTAAACAAGTTGAACTCGAACAAGACTCTAGCTCGCTCAGGTTCAGCTCGTTTACACCCGCAATATACATCTATCATGTATATTAAATACATTGTTTAACAATATGATTTTCATGACTTCATGTCCAGATTAACCGCTCAATAGTACAAAAAGTAAAGTAAAATTGATGATATAAATTTTCTTGAAAACTTCCTAATATAAATTTAATATTCATCAGACATAGATGTAACATTTGGGATTTAAGTCTTAAATGGATATAAACAATTGACATACAACAAATGAGAAAATAATTTGCATGGATAGAGTAGAAATCACCTATTGCTGACTTTGTGTCGCTAACGAATTTAGGGTGCCTGATCAAGTTACTGAATAGGTTTTGCTTAACAAATTGAGCCGCACGAGCACCACCATGACCTGCATGTAAACAGGAAAAATATTGATAGTTGGCTGCTGGAAGTTATAATAGCTGTCATTACAAAACAAAGTGTAAAAACATTATAAATATAAAACAATCAAGCATGGAAACTACAACATGATGAAACAAGGACATCATTTTTCAAATATACCAAATGGGTAGAGCAATCAAGTGAAATATGACTAAACATGTAAAACTGAAAGGCACTTGTTCACATTCATATTGATAAATAGGCATTGAGGAATGATATACTTCTAGCTCTACCACATTGAGGGAAAAAAATACCATCAAATACTCCAAATAGACCAACAATTTCATCATCAACACTGTCAATTCTGGCTTCATAAAAATCTTCCATTGAAGCCCTTTTCCCTGGAGAACTTGCATATCCATAGCTGAATCTGCTGTTCTGGCTGTCATCAAGATAAAAATGCTACATAATGTAAAAGTTAATTGTTTACAGGTAATGAATAGCAAAGGATTTATGTAAAAAAGACCGGATAATTAGATTTCATACTGAAGGTGAGAAAAACTTCAATCAGAAATTATAGACATAAAATATCAATGACAAGTTAAAACCGCAATAAACTATTCAAGACTGTAAGCAACCCAGAGCAAGGAAGTGTTATTTGTGTAAGAGAACATACAGGATTTTTCTTCATTCTGAAAAAGAAAGTTGGAGCAAATATTAGCCATCCGCATTGTGACTTGAAGTGAAAGTCATGAGCTTAAACCACACACACACACACACACACACACACACACACACAAACTCTTTACTTTGTCATGCAATCATTCTAAACATAAGGGCTGTGCATCATTGGCTCCTAAGTTCATGCAATTATGGAAGCCGCATGCTATAGGTATCCTGTTTTTATAAAAATTTCCTTCAAAGAAGTTTGACATAAAAACAATCTGTTCAACTGCCAAAGGGCTTCCAAAAAGCTACACATCAGACATGAAAGAAAATTGAGTGCTAACATAGAAATAATTAGATATCTAAGCAAACATTTCTACAAAACAGGTAGCTGAGACAGTTTGCAATTAGTTGATGACTATAGTTAAAAGGTAATATCTTGATCAAGACTTAATTTATAAATTGTTGCCATTGGAGGGGCCAATCAAATATATCTTCAGCCATTTCTTAAACCAGCACTTGTAAAACGAAATAAAGAGAAATCAGCATTGCTGCATGACTTCAAACTTCTAGATTGTTTTAATGACTTTGATTTCTTTCATGTTTCTAGTTTGAAGAGAACAAGAGAACCGTTTAGATTTTTAAATAATACTTGTAGCAACTCAGCGGCTTTCTCAAATACATTTTGTGCGATGAAAACAAAGTATGGCATCTCGGAAAAACTAGGGCATCCCATTTCTAGAAGCTGGAATAAGAAGAACACGCCATGTGCCTTTTATGCAAATATTTTGCAATTGTTTTGGTCTTAAATAACATAGTAAAAAACGCAAACAAACAGTGAAACAAATTATAGAAATCAAAGGAAAAAGGTAACAATTATAGCGCCAATTTTCTTCTTTAGAGAACAAGGCTCCTCTACAATCCTTAAGTTGCTCAACAAATTTGAAAACTCCACCACATTCTCATACAGAATGGATATCAAAATCCTCTACAGGAAAAACAAAATAAGTCAATAAAGCCTAAATACAAGATAAGCATATGGAAATTAGAAAACCGGTTTCATGATCTTTACACCGAATATCAAAAGGGAAAAGGTGTCTTGAACCAAGGCTACCGACGATAATAATAAACCTACATCAGTAACCAAACAGACAAAAAGCATACAGTAAGTGAGCTACCTGAGTCCTCCACCGCTGACGGGAGAACCATCGCCCTGGATTCCGCTCGCCAAAAGCACAGAATTCAAATAACCCATCTCTTCTACCGATGCAGTCGTTCTCTCCTCTCTTCCAATTGTCTCAATTCACTCACAGAACAACGATAAGAAACAACTCCAGAAATCCTCATACCTCATCCATTCCTAATTAAGCGATTGAGAAGATCAAGATAACCAAATCAAAAGCGTAAATCACGGGGTCAACACCGGATAAATAAGCAGAAAACAAACTCCAAAACAATCGGATTAAAAGAAGATAAGAAAGATGTAGACAGAAAAGGAGATAGCGATAAGTAGGCAATTAAATAAAAAGGATGCCTTTTTCTAGTAATTTCACATGAGGGACAGAGGTGGCTGATCCAATTTATAGATTTCTTTCGGTATCTAAAGTCGAGAGTCAGGGTCCTACTCAGGTGGATCTGCTCATAGATTCGAGATGCCGCGGAGGGAATTTAGCACGGGATTCCTCGCCACAAGCTGAAGCCGTCAAGTAATGAAGTCGGGGTGATCAGAGGTACACCATGGTTCGGAGGGGAAGTGGCAACGGAGTTTTCTAACTTCGAAGAAATATTTAGTGCATGCGGCCTTCCCACCTTTAAGAGCCTCGCTATCGGTTGCATTCAGAATCCAAACTATAATATTTGCTAGGGCTAGCTTCATTAACCCTGATCTGAATTTAAATCTTCTCAAAAAATGCAAATTTTAGAGGTAGAATTCCTTAGGTTGTTGATGTAATTTTTTTTTTTTTTAATAAAAGAGCACAAAGGCTCAATTTTATTGCTCCATAAAAGAAAAGCATAAAACCGAAGAATGCCTCAACACACGCACCCTACGTAAATCATAAAAAGAAAAGAATTGAGTTTTTCTTCCAAGAAAAGAGAAAATACAACTCACCCCACTGCATCAACACACAAACACACTAACAAACAACAACTAAGATATCTAAAGCAAACACAGAGTTTAAAAACTGAGGGACAAACTCGCAGACAATAGCCAGTAGATTTGCGCTAAGCTTAAGAATCCAATCCGCAACCAAGCTTCCTTCTCGTCGAGTATGATTCCAAACCACATTCAATCCAACTCGAAAGAGCTTTAATTTTTTTTAATCCGTAATAAAACACTCCAGCTGATGAGTTATATTTAAAGAACGTATATCAAAAATAGTTAAAGAACCGTTTTGAGAATAATATTCACCCATTTCTTATACTTAAGCAATAAAAAGGGCAAGAATAATAGCCTCTGCCTACTTATTAAAGGCGTCAAGTAATAATAGGAGCAACAAACCAAGCTAAAATCGACCCATTCCAATCACGACAAACCCCACTAATACCAAACTTTAGTAAAATTCCAAAAGCATCGGTGTTGATTTTCAAAAAAGGCGCCGGAGGTTTATACCGATGAATACTGTGAACCGAGCAACATTAACTAAATTTATAAGCAAATGAAGATTAGAAGTCAAAGCAACAATATAACTGTTATTATTAGATTTAAAATTCACCATAGAAACACATTTAGAAATGTAAGAAAGGATTTGCTCAAAGAACTTTAAAGGAACTAGAAGTATTACCATCATATTTAATGTTATTACGGTTCATCCAAATGAACCAAACAATAATAGAAGGAATATTACTAAGAAACACATGCCCCAAACAATTTCAATCCTGAAACATTTCAATAATGGAATTATAACCATGAAACGAAGCAGATCTGCTGCAAAGAGTAAAAACTCTCTTTCAAATATCGATCGCAAAGCGACGAGCTAATAAACGTATGTAAAATAGATTCTTCATCATTCTTACAAAAATAAGCATTTAAAAACAATCCTTAAACCCTTAAGCTTAAGTAAATCATCAATAGGAATGCAATTATGTAACAGTCTCCAAGTAAAAAGGAAATGAAGGCTTCATCCATTTATTCCAAAGCCAAGACAAATCATACCCAAGCAATGAAACAACTAATACCAACAAAGGTTTTAGTAACAGAATCCCCAATTTTAGTCTTGACCTTAGGAATATCCCTTCTGGTATTATCTAAAGGGATATTAGCAATGAAATAAACATCACTATGCTTAATCACAGAGCCTAACTTAGCAAGATTCCAATGAGAATTTTCCCGAAATCATTAACGTAAACATTAATATGCCGAGGGCCATCATAGCAACTAGCAAGGGGCCCAAAAGTAGTCCAAATCATCATACCGGAAAGACAGACTTACCAATACCAACATCCCAAGAAATGAATTTCTCAACCGGATGAGAAACCTTTAAGCATTTCTTTCCAAATGTATGAGTCATTAGAAGCAGCAATAATAGATAAAGGATGATGATTAGCACAATATTTAGAGGAGAGAAGGTGAGCCCAAATAGAGTTATTATCTCTAAAGTAAACCCGCAGCCTCATATAATTATATTTAATAGAATCGCAATACTTCTAAAACCTGGACTCCTCATTAGAAATGGGCTTGCACAACTTCTCCCAACACTTCCAGTGTAACCCTTTTTTCCGGCAACCATCCCATAAAAAACTATTAAATAAAACTTCAATCTTTCTAATAATAGCCTTGGGAACATTCATCACTTGAATAGTGTAAAGAGGCAAAGAAGTAAGTATACTTTTCAATAGAGTAATACGCCCTCCAAAAGAAAGAAACTTGTTTTCCCAAGAATGAATTTTCATTCTAATTTTGTCAACCAAATGAGTAAACAAAGCAATTCTCTTAGGGTTTTTATCTAAAACAAAACCAAGATAAGTAATAGGTAAAACGACCTAACCGACATAAAGTATACTCCTCAATCCACTTTAACTTCATATTGTCGATAAACTTAGATCCATAAAAGGAGCATTTAGCAGAATTAAAAAACATGCCGGAAGAATTTTGGAAATGATTAATGAGTTTCCAAATCTTCTTAATAGATCTCTTATTAGAATTAGTAAAAATAATAAGATCATCTGCATAGAAAAGATGAGAAATGCTGATACAACCTTTATGCACAAAGTTAAGAGAGGGATTCTCCACATATAACCTATTAATGCACTTGGAGAAATAATCCATAGCAAGTATAAACAAATAGGGAGAAAGAGGGTCACCTTACTTGATTCCTTTAGAAGACATGAAATGCCTAGCAGAATTACCATTAATGATAATAGAATAATAATTATTACTAAGGATTATATAAATTAAGTTACAGAAATCCTAATTGAACCCATGAGCCTTTAACACATGGATAATAAACTCCCATCTAATAGAATCAAAGGCTTTTTGAATATCCATCTTAAAAATAATGTTCCCATCTCTTTTACTCTTATCAAGGTCAAAAAGCAACTCTTGAACAGTAAGAGCATGATCAATAATAGTTCTGCCTTTAATAAAGGCGATCGATTTAAAGAAATTAACTTACTTAGGACATCCCGAATTCTATTCACAATAATCTTAGAAATAAGTTTAGATATAACAAGTATTAATACTAATAGGTCTAAAAGACTTCCAAGAATTAATACTATGTTCTTTAGGAATAAGAACAATATTGGAACATTTAAAAAATTTTGGTAAATCAATACCCTTAAAAAAATCCCGAATAAGCACCAATAACCTCATTTTTAATAATATCCTAGCAATGCTTATAAAACTCAACAAGAAAGCCATCGGCCCAACAAATCTTTACCATTATCCATGCCGTACAAAGTGGACTTAATTTCGAAGAATCAGAACATAAGTAAAATTAACATTTTGTACAAGAAGTGACGGTAAGGAAAGACATCACAGTTAATCATCTCAAGAGCATTATTATCAGAAGAGAATAAGTGAGCAAAAAAACCAATGTCATCATTAATGATATCATCTTGATTAGTAAAAACATAACCATTGTCATTCCTAATAGAAGATATAAAATTCCTATTTCTTCTATTCTTAATGCAAGCATGAAAATAGGAGGTATTCCTATCCCCATTAATAAAATTAGACATACAAGCTTTTTGAGCATAAAAGCTTTCCTCAATATTAATGGCATAAGTAAGATCCTTCCGAGCTTGAGTAAAAAGATCAAAAGAGATGATATTGTGCTTGTAACAAAATTTCTAAATTCCGGACTCTAGTCTCGACCTCATCAACCAACCTATTAATATTGCCAAAAACATTCCAATTCCAACATCTTAACTTTTTAGCAAGATGTTTATGAAGATACCATAGCTTCTGACCAGGATTAGGATGGAGACAGTTAAAAATAGAGTTATTACAAGTACAGTTAGACTTAATAAACTCCAGAAAATTAGGATGATTAGTCCAAGCATTCAGGAAACTAAAGTGAAAACAGCTTCTCTTATGAGTATTATTGAAAACTTTAAGTAAGATAGGTGTGTGGTCAGATGCACTAAAGGCTAAATTCAAAATCTCAAAACTCATGAACTTATTGTACCAACCAGCATTAGCCATGAATCTATCAAGCCTCTCAAAAACATTACCTCTATGCCAAGTAAAAGCATTACCAGTATACCCTAAATCAAAAAGTTCAGCATCAAGGATAACAAAATTGAAGTTAGATATAAGATTAACATTAGGATAAACACCACCTATTTTCTCATTAACAGAAGAAATGATATTAAAGTCACCCCCAACAAGCCAAGGGTCCAAAGATAGGACTAATAGATTTAATTAGATTCCATAAGCGGATTCTATCTTGATTTGTGCAACCAAGCATAAACAATAGAAAAATGGAAAGAAATGCCAAAATAAGAGATGAAAACATGCGGTAATCGAGCATGATTAATAATCACATCAACGATGATGAAATCTCTCCAAAAGAACCAAATCTTATTATTAGTGTTGGCCATAAACTAAAAATTACCAATTTTTTGAACATATTTAGAATTATTTATAGAATTAACTAAGTGTTCCAAAGTACCAAAAAATTCAAATGATATTTTCTGATAAGGTTCCTTAGTCTATTAGAGGCATCACTTTTAGCAACACCTCTAATATTCAATATCATAGTGTTATAATTCATCATCAGTGTCTTTTCTACTCCTAGTTACCCTGGAAGTAGAAGTTACCTCATTGGAATTAGTCCTACCATTCATGTGATCCCGCACAAGCATCGTGGTTTATGTAGCTTAACTCTCGGCTACCCTCGAATTTTCTCCTCCTCGAAGATTTTTGGATCGACCATTCATCTTCGTGTTCAGACTCGCTAAAAACATTAAGTTATGCATTCATATTATCAGTAATAATATTCCCAATAGATTCTTTCTCCATAAGGTTAATATGCATATGCATATTATCTATAGCTCGTCCAACAATAGGATCAATAAATAGTATTGGTTGAGTGCCGATGTTATGAACATCTTTGTTAACATTAATATCATTTAAACCAACAGATTCATGGTCAAAATCTCTCGTTCACATCCTCATGTGGTGAATCTTTTCAAGTGGAAACTATAATATTGCCATCTTTTGGTAAATCTTTACCAAAAGATTGACTCTACAATATCCACTTTATCTGGAATTATAATCACATTAAAATCTTCTATATTCCTAACAGAGGTGTTATTCAATTCCAGATCAAGAATAGGTTGCATATTTCTTTCCTTATGAGAAATTTCGACATTATTATTAGGGTTTTTTGGAATTTTGTTTTTCAAATGGGGATGAGCAATATAACAGTTATTGAAAGTGTGACCAAACATACGACATTTATTACAATATGGTGGAATGTATTCCATCTCTACTGTTTGCCAATAACCAGAACCAGAGTCTTCTAACCACACAGAATCGCAGAAAGGAGCAGTCACATCCCTCTCAATAAGAATTCTGGCAATAGAAGGCCTATTATAATTAACAGAGGCCAAATCTACCTTCATAGGAGTACCAAAAATCTTACCAAGAGAGTAAAGAACCTTCTTATTAAAGAACTGCAATTTTAACCCCGGAAAACGAAACCAGATAGGAACTATTGGTGGTTCTTCTTTGGGATTAAAATCCATCGTCCACTTAAGAATCTTCATATACACCTTTTCTATTTGAATAACTTTTTTAGAAAATAGTTGTGTATAATCATATTCGTTCTCCAGTTTAATCATCAGATTCCTACCGTCAATAAGCCCTACATTCCATTTACCTAATAGCTTGAGATCAGTAAAGTACCTTCGAATAACCTCCATTTTAGGATGAGCGTAAGTAAATTTACCAATTAAAGTGTATTGAAGAGGCTCTGCAAGTATCACAGTGTCCTCTTCATTAAAGATTAAAGCCGGTTTTCCTTTTTTCTTTGAAGCTTTCTTCAATAATCCATCAGATCCTTCTTCACCGAACTGATCTCTGAAGGATAAAGGAAACAAACAAAGATTAGGAGAAGAAGATGTATTTGGATCAAGATTACCCTTAAGAGCTTCCGCAAAGGAAGGTCGATTGAGAAGATCGGCCATCAAGGAAGCACAAGACTTCAGATATGAAGAAAATCAGTCAAAAAAGAGAGAAGAACAGCAGAGAAAACAACGATCAGCAGCACCGACGGGCGAAGCAAGAAAATCCTAGGGACGCGTCAAGAACCCTTTCCGCTCCTTTTGCCCCTCCCATCTTTTCTTGCTAATCCTAGGTTGTTGATGTAATAAACCTTATTAAGCCCAATACGGATGACGCCACCCAGCAAGATCTCCTGCATCTTGTGTGATATTTTAGGGTGCATTTGAGGAAGAATTATTCCATACGGAGTACGTATGTATCGCTGCGTGCGGACGTCAATAGGAGCGCGCCACTTCAGAAATTCGCGGACCCGCACTATAACAACTACTGCAATACCTATCCAGGATACCCACACAATACCCACACAATACCCATTCAGTAACCACCGCGCCTTATGACTAATACCCGGCAATAACCATTCAATACCTCTCCCGTAACGACCACCGCGCTCCTTTCGGTGCCGCTCGAATACCTTGCGGTAACCATCGAGTACCCCGCGGTAAAAAGATTAAAACTCGAATAACCTAGCCGAAGGGTAAATACCTTGCGGTACCGCTCGAAACAAGATCGTGTTTCTCCTACGTCGGTGACCTAGTTTCTCCTACGCCGCTCGTACGCCGCTACTACGCCGCGAGAACGGTAAGGGTTTAGGATTTCTTAGGATGGAGAGTGTGAAGCCGGATGTGGTGGAGGTGGAGAAGCCGGATTTGGACGAGGTGGAGAAGGCGGAGGAAATGGTGAAGATGTCGGACTTGGAAGAGGTGAAGAAAAAGCTCAAAGGTGGTCGGAAGAAGAAGGCACTGGAGAAACAGGACATTGTTTCCGGTGAGAGGCCGTCGGAAACCATATCAATGTAGCCCTAATTTTTTTTATTGACTCTTTTTAGTTTTGATTGTCATTTTATGTTCTTTGCTTTAAATCTCTGGATGCATGCTTTTATTATTTCTTTATTAGCTTCTTGTTATTGTTGCTTGTGGAGAGGTTGTTTCTTCCTTTTTCATAGGTGAGCTACCTTAGAGGATTACTTCTACGGATTGTTAGTTGTTGAATTAATTTTGGTGTTGTAAATTGTTGTTGTAGTTTTCTTTGGAGATTTTCTTAAAGGATGTCGTGTAGGTTGATGTTGTTTAGAGATTTCATAGCCTTTTTTATGGTTGTTGTGTTAGGTTTTGTTGTTCGACGATTGTTCTATTTCTTACTTCTTTTCAGATCTTCTATTGTGTTGATTTGGAGTTTTATTTTTTTCCATTTATTTCTAGCTCTTTGGATATTTCATTGATTTTTTATTACTAGTTTTGATTGCTTTTCTGACTAATTTTTGGTTTTTTTATGATGTACCCTTTCCAAATTTTGAGAGTTAACAATTCGATTGAAATTCTATCACAGTGATCTCATCTATTGCGTTTACTTAATTAAATAAGGATGTAACTTTTTTAACCATTTAATGAAATTTAATATTGCATTTGAGTTTAATTTTTCTTTGATTTAGCAGATGGAATGTGGTTACCTTTGTGGATAGATAGCTTCATTGAGTTGATGTTTGATCATCCATTTGGGATATTTATTTTATAGAATTTGGATGGATTCTTATGGTTTTGGTTAAGTATTTGGTTAGGCTCATTTTTACTGTGTTTGTTTTTTGTTTTTGTTAACTTCCTTTGGTTTTGGTTGCCCTTTCTGTCATTTTCTTTAGATCTATGAATGCAATGTTTTTATGTAGGTTTGGGAGCTCAAAATTCATGAATTGCAGATGTCTTCCATCTGCAGTGAGAGGAGTACTAGATAAAGTCCGGCAAATCATTCAGAAGGAGACATGGTATATATTGGAAGCAATGAACCTGGTTCTGTTTTTTGACCTTCCTCCATACCCTCAAGACCATGTTTTGATGATGCACATATTCAACTGTTAGGACATTGACCGAAGGACATTCAATTTGGGTGGGAAGGAGGTTGGGTTTGATGCAGACCAAGTTGTCTTGCTGATAGGAATGCCAAATAGAGGGCTGACAGCATCCTGGAATAAAGGCCCGCTTTGTGATGTTATTGCGGTACAAATAAAGGAAAATTTTGAAAATGTCTCACCAGGGGAGTCTTCTGATCGATTTATAGCACTTTTTCTTAAATTTTTGTTGACAATTTTGTTATTTCCCTCGGCTAATTTTAAGGTGTCCCAAGGGTTGTATTCAATCTGTGAGAAAATAGATGTCTTCTCTTCCTATAATTTGTCAGCTACCATATGTAACTTTCTCACCAAGCAATTGAATGAGACTGGAATGAAAATACACAGGGAGCAGCCATTGGGATACATCAATGGTTTTGTATATCTTATGACAGTATGTCTGCAACCCCTAAGTCATCACCTTTAATTCTGTTTATCTTGATGTTGCAAATAATTATTTCGTCATGTTTTACACATATATGGTTCTATGAGCACACATCTCTGGTTGTACCTGATGTACCTGATGCTAGACCTCGGATGCTCAGATGGCCAGTAAAAGTGTGTTGGAACTCAATACAGATTGAACTGGCCTTCAGTAGGTTGAACCCCTCACAGGTATGTCAGTTATTTCATGGATCTTAAAAGTGCTTTTTATGTAGGTGTAATGTTCTAAGTGAATATTCTTATTTCTTCTTATTTGCAGATGTATGATCACTTCCTTGATTTGAAAGATAACGAACACGCTTTACTTGACACTCCAACTGAACTACCATGTGATACTCCGCAACATCTCCCACAACAGGAAACCCAGTCCAGTCAACCTTCACCCTTTCCCTTTAAACTTTCAACTATAGTTCCTTATAATGCCCCTCCTCAAACAAAAAATGTACGGACAGAAACAGATAAACCTCGTCATATAGGATTAGATGATATATACCATTTACTAAGCTCTGTTAATATCCGCTTGACAACATTAGAGAACACATTATCAAAAGTCAAGTTCAAGTCAATGAAATAGAGAACATATTAAAACAACCACGTGGTGACTCAGCGAGAACTCAAATGAAAGAATCACCAACATTCAGTTTAATTCAGAGGAGAAAGGCCAGGGGAAGTAGAAGGAAGCGACAAATCACTTCTCCCTTCAGAGTTTTTGAAAAAAAAAGAAGGAAAAAAAACTTTAGAGAAGGTCGTTGATGATGTAAATAAGGTGGAAGGGGATAATACAATCTCACACCAAAAGGTAGAAGTAGCTGAAGAGATGGCTCCACAACTATATAAAGAGCACGACACACAACAACCAATAATTCAAAAAAAAATTGTCCATTGAAGAAGCGGATCAAGTGGTACATACAAATCAAGATACCCAGGAACCAGTAATTGAAAAGAAACTGCCCACTGATGAAGCGGTTCATGATACACACAGACCGGACTCAATACTCGTGACCGGTGATGAACCTGACAAGGTATGTAATGTTTACGTATTTGATTAGAACTCCAAAATATAATAAATGCTCAATGTTTCGGTTTGCTGAATTTATAGGTTTGTCCTATCCTGAGAACATTTTACATTAAACATTTATTATAGTTGTTTCCTTTTTTTTAATTTTTGGAGAATTTACATGCATATCTCTCAATTCTTATGTATATACATATCTAATATCTAAACTTCATTTTTTTTTTTATACCACCCATAAGAATTGAAGTTTAGGTGTTATGAAAATTAAAGTTTGTGTTATGAAAATTCATAAGAATTGAAGTTTATTTTTTGCAATGTCGTACTGAGTTTTCCTTGGACCAGACAAAGCCTACTCTCTCTGCACTTGAACACCTCATTCATTCTACTGATGAAGAAGTCCTCGCTGATGCATTTGGCTTTCAGAATCCAAACTCCATATAGCTCACCTAAGAGATGACTCCGAGGTTCTAGTTTTACTCTAAGTCTGCAGCACTCTCTTTATGCAAATTAGTTTATCCGATTCTAATCAAGCCAGCTTCTTTGTGTCTTATGCTTCAATGTTGCACCTATTTGATGAATGTCAAATTGATGAATGAAACTATGATTTTTGTTTTTGCTGGTATTGATAATGCTTTTATACTCTTGATTTTATGATTTTTTTTTTATAATTGAAGTTTCAATTTTTCTTTTTATGAATTACCTGGTTATTTATGATAAAACTAGGTTCATGGATTGAATATAATTTCATTTGTTATATTTCTTTTATGTTCGTATTAGATTTGCCTTGGGTTGGCTGATTTTGAGCAATGCAGAAGATCAGGATAATGTAAATGATGAGCTTCTTTGATGGTGGGCTGCTCAGCCATGGAACCTTCTTTTTTTTCCTCCTAGTCATCTTCAAATTTTATTGTACTGTTTCAGTGTAGCTGACTGAAGAAGATTCATACCTGTCTTTTCTCCCACTAGACCATGTTTTTGATCAGATAATGGCAAGGGGTATATGTGTTTTGTTGAGCAGCCTTGTTTATGTAATTTTAGTTCTGTGTTTGTAAATCTTCTGATTGGTATGTATGATGGTATGTATGTAAATGATCAACTTGTTTGTATGTAAACATTGAGTCCTATGTATGGTGAAGAGATAAATACATGAGTTTGTAATATCATATTGGATATTTAAATTTATTTTGGGTTTAAGATTTGTATTTTTTTTTTTCAAGCTTTTGTTTATTAATTCTGATAATTAAAAATGGATTAAAGAGGATGGTTGATTTGTAAATGGCAATTGTCCTATTCGATTATATAGAATGTGTAATTCTTTATAATTAACTTAATTAGAGTCAATTTGAGCCTTGCTCAAGACCCTGTAACAAAAAAATAATAATAACAATTAAGATGCAATATATGAAGAAATTTACAACATGCAAACTAAAGTAAAGTAAAAGAGATCAAATAGAAAACTCACAAATTTTTACTTTAGAACTCCAGTAATGAATCCACCAGCATGTCGGTGAATGATTCCCTCGATCGTGGTGGAAAAAAATTCTGCATTGCATCGATCTTTACTGAGAACGCGTTTTTCTTAATGTATAAGCATGACTAAAAAAAGGTACGGAAATACCCGAACCTGTGTCAAAAAATATGGAATTGAGCAAAGGTTTGGATTACATGGGAATGACTCTGGTTCTTGGCTAGATGAAACTTCTATTTGCTTGCTGTAAGTAGAATGGTTATGACAGTGAAATAAAACATTCCTTTGCCGTGACATATGAAAACATATTGTAATTGTGAAAATATACCTTTCGCTCTTTTTCATGTCTCCCAATAACCTTTCAGCCTAGAATTCGATATTCCTTTAGGATGCATTTTGCCCGGATCACTCACTTTTGATTTATTAATTATCAGTTTCTTTTTTTTTGTTGGCTCTTAGCCTGCAAGTCTCTCCCGTAAATAATCTTGTCAATATCCAATGATAATTTTATCATTGCTTCCTTCATGCACTGCTCGGCTTCTACGTTCCCCTTTGCTTTAGTAGTAATTACATATGCAAATTTTTGCATGTGTTTGAAATATTAGGTCACATTTACTGCCACAAAATATGTCTGTCTGTTGGATATGCTTGTATCCACAACTATTGTATACATCTCTTTTTGCATTTGCAGACTATCTTAGTAGGAGATATTTATCTGGTATTTTCCTAACATGCATGAAGTTCAGGACGCGTAGAGAGTGTGCACATAGTAACCCTATCATATTAAACTTCCTGCAGCTACATTGAATATTCATAGTTAACTTGTCAAAGTACACAACCCAAGGTTTATCTGTCAAGTGATTGTCGAAATTCGTAATGTAAAATTCAGATTCATTGGTTGTGGATGCATGTAATTGAAGACCACATGATACATGAATGAACTCCTCCTCGAATATTGAGTATAGCTTCCTTGAGTAAAATGCAGCAGTCTGCCTCAGTATTGGGCTGCTTCTAGAAACTGGAGTAATAACAGATTGATCACGTTTGAAATCCTCATCCTTTTCGTTGCGCCTCCATGATCTCATGACAGTTTCAAGTCCCAAAAAATAGTCTGTAATAGAGCTCGTGGGCTTTGACACACTATGACAGATATTATTTGTTGACTCACTTCTTTGAGTCGATAAAATTCGCATTCCAAACACATCCTTGTTATAAGCTGTAGACCATCTTTGTCTAATATTATACATCTCATCGAGCCAGACATTGTCATGTAGATTACCGTTCTCAATCATCACCTCCCATGTATTATCGAACTCCTCTTCAGTCTCGCATTTTCTCATACACTTATAGAAAAGCTCCGTCACCATTTTGTTCACCACCCCGCAGTGAACTTTTGTAGGCAACTTCTTGTAAATATGTCATTGGCATAATCTGTGGCGTGTATTTGGGAGAACCTCTTCTATGGCTTTAGCCATTGCCTGATCTTGATCAGTGTATATTGTAATTGGATGATTATCACCCATGATACGGATAAAAGTTTTAAACAACCATGTAAACGATGCCACCGTCTCATCTGACAAAAAACCAACTCAAAACAACACATTTTGCCAATTGTGATTAACGCCGACAAAGGGAGCACAACATAGGTTATACTTATTGAGTCTATAGCTAGTATCAAAAATAACAACGTCACCAAAACAATCATAGTCGAGCCTGGATGTGCCATCACTCCAAAAAAAATTAGTCATCCTTCCTCTTTCATTAACTTCAAAATCCCATTCAAACATGCTATCCTCGGACTTTCTTTCCTTGAATAACTGTAACAAAGTATTGGTGTCGCCATTTTCAATCCAATCTCTCTTCTCTTTCTGGATGAAATTGAACGTGTCTCGCTTCGTACATTCTAGATTCTCCACACCTCCAATTTCTTTAGCCAGATAGTTAAATGCGTTAGTAATTCTTACCCCAGACCGTGTCAAAGATCTGAGCATATCTGCATTGACATCACTTATCTTTCTCCTGGAACGCAATAGGTGCTTATTATCGGGGTTCGCTAACGAGTGATTATGAGATTCAATCAATCTTTTCACAGTCCAATTGCCTTCAGCATCAACTGCATATCGAATCATTGCAGGACATCCACTTCTTGTGTCAGCTCTTTTGTATTTCACAGTTTCCGTGTTCTTCAACTCTTTCTTGAAACCAGCTTTTCCACATACGAAGTCCTTCGTCTTAAGATTCCTGGAGTTAGGCCAAAAAGAACTGTGGTCCTTACGAACACTAAATCCAATAATATGCGCGTAAGCACAATATAATTCAAAGGCATCTTTCTCATTTTGGACCACAATGTTAAGTAATATGTCAACATGTTTCCGGATACAATTATCTCTACCCTCGCCAGCTCCGCTATCCCGCACAATACATAATGGTCATCTTTAAAACTATATGTGTGGTGGACAAATAAATTTCACAAAAGATTTAAAAATATATAACTATACAACACAACTTTATCATAAACTTTGATGTCATATAAACTTCTCCACTCAAAAGAGCTTAATTCAATACTACTAAAAGAACAAAAACCTGTTGAAACCTCACCCTTGAGCTTCTAAGCAGATCATATACATTTTTACTGTTTATACACATATAAATACATGTACAACATTAGACAAAAAAAACAATTGATTACAATACTGTGAAAATTCAAAAGGGACTCCATCACTAAACCCAGGCTCAAAAATTCTCATATGAGAGATCTTTTGTCAAATCTAGCCACTCAAACAGATCCACATTTTTCTCTCTCTTAGCACAATCCATAAGAATCCCTTCCTGCATCTTCTTCTCACAGTAACTCTAAACCCATAAATCTCCTCCAGTTAACCCTAATAATAAAAGCTTAAAAAAATACCTAACACATCCATGAGACTACACGACCTAAAAAAAACCCAAAACCATAATAATAATAATAACCTAGAGGCAAGAAAAACTTTGCAACTTAAGAACTGTCTAAAATAAAGCATTGGCGAAAAAAACAAACCTCGGATTTCACTTCCATTTCTCTATGTTTTCAGGATCTCTCTTCCTCTTCCCCAACATAGCTCTTTACGTCCTCCATGTGACCCTCCATGTACAGAAGAAGTGCGGGCAGTTTCGCAAAATGGTTATGTCGGCAGGAGATGGAATAATTCGCCCGTCGGCAACAAGCAGTAAACCTAGCAGGCGCTCAAAATTTAATTTGTTTACTGCTGGGCACTCGATAGTTACCGCAAGATATTCGAGCGGTACCGAAAGGAGTGCGGAGGTGGTTACTGGAGAGTACTGAATGGTTACTGTCGGGTATTAGACATAAGTCGCGTTGGTTAATGGATGGGTATTGTGTGGGTATTTGGCCGCAGTCCTGGATATATATTGCTGCTGCTGTTATGGTGTGGGTCCGCGAATTGCTGAAGTGGCACGCTCCTATTGGCATCCGCACGTAGCGATACATACATACTCCGTATGGAATAATTCTTCGCATTTGAGACGGCTGTCATTGTATGAAATCTGAGTTCAAAAATTGATGTGAAGAATCTGTTATTTAAAAATTATTGTTCGAGAAGTAGTTGTTATATTTTTAAGATTTAGTTTTGAAACTATTCTCTGTAGATAAATATCTGAAACATCTCTTTACTCATATTATAAAAAATTCATAATTTTTATAGATATATGTAATTTTTTATAGATATAGGTAAATTAACAATTTGGCTAGTCCTTTCAACATTTGATACATGAGTTGAAGTTATGTATATTGTTGAATTTGAGATTATGCGAGAAAAATGCCCGAGGAATGAAATGTTATATATTAGGAGGCAATTAAGAGAGAGATATATATAGTATACAAGTAAAAGGGTATCCTTTATTCGTAATATGGACCTCTATTTATAGGCATATGTCTCAATATTATAAAAGTACATAATAGTTCCCTAGTCGTTAACTTTCAGATGGGATTTTTGATAATTTACAAGGTTATTTGCATATAATAAGGCCCGTGACATATTCGATTGGTAAGGGTCATCGATAGTCCAATGGTATTGGTTTGATTGATTCATGATCTAAAGGAGTCCCTCCCATTGATTGCTCTAAAAGCTGATGATCGTTATAAGTGACTTCATTTTGTCATCTTCGGCCGATCGTTCGGCGAAGAAGTTTTATCTATCGCTGTTCATCTGAAATGATCGTTTATTACTACATCTGATCAATTATACTTCTTTCCTAGGTTGTCCATCTACTTTGAGATTCATGTGAACACAATTTCATGTTTAAGTATTTAGTTTACTGACTCTCTTGCTCCTCGAAAGTTGTCTAACACATGAGGACAACATAATTTTTTATAAGGTATATATAAATGAATAAATAAATAAACAATATTATTGCATAACAATTGACTTTTCTGAATTTCTGTTCCTAGGTCATTATGAATAGGCATTGGGGCAATGGAAGTTTGCACCTCTTTAGTGCATTTAGATTCTTTTGTCTCGTGTCTTCCTCCCTACCTATTTTCCATGATGTCTAGCGAAGGAGTCCAATAACATGCTTCACAAGGTGATGAGTGATATGCGGGCGCAAGCTCGCAAGCTGGATGTGAAGTGCAAGCTTGAGAGTGAGGTGTCTACTGAAGGACTGAGTAAGAAGAGGGTTATGTCTAAGCATGGAGCCAGCAATCATGAGACTTAGCTCGTCTCATTAGGTTTCCTTGCAGGTCCTCCTCAGGAGAGGGCTGCGGGTCAAGTGGGAGACCGTCCGAACAAACCTCCTGTGAGGCGATCACCTGGGATGAGTGTTGCACCTGCGGGAGTGAGAGTACCTGCCCAGGTGGCTGCGGGGGTCGTGATCCCCCAAAGAAGTGCTGAATAGGAAGTAGTTGAGGCTGAGACGTGGCTTTGCTAGTTTAGGAGAAGCTTCTCCAAAGAGGGTAGAGGACCATAAAAAGCGAGTGAAGATCTCTTTTATTATTCCACATCGCAGTGGGGGTGGATCCCGTCCTTTTCAACTTTTCTATTATCTTTTCTCCTTTTTCTTTTCTACCTAATGAAATAGACTCCAAGGTTTGGAAATACACTCAGGAGTCATTCGGTTTGATTTCTGTACTGAGGTTTCAGTTCTTTCTGCGGCGGACATAGAGGAGATCTAGGATCGTTGCGTTCTGGATCCCACAGTTCTCTTGCGACTGGTCGGCATCCATGAACGAGCCACGGATAACTTCTCTCCAGACCTGGTCTTCTACAAAGATCATTTTAAGATGGGTCTTCGACTACCGTTTTGTCGAGAGCTACGTTCTATTTTTAACCGCTGTGGCATTATTCCTGCTTAGATCCTTCCAAACTCGATTGCCACTATTATGACATATATGCTCTTATGCCGGAGGATGAAGATATCGTGGTTGATTGAACAATTTAATCATTTCTTCTCCTTCTAGATTAGTTGTGATGATTACATCCAGTTTTTCGCCGGCACCAAGATTCAACTGTTTGGGCTAGAGAATAAAGTTAAAGATTGGAAGATGAAGTTTATTATCGTGTTGTGTGTAGATGGATGGGGGATCCACACTTCTCCCATCGAATGCAAGGTGAAGAAATTAAATACCCTATCCAGGAACATTCTGGGCCACAAGGCGTTGATCGAGGGTCAGTGCCACTCTTTGTTCCAGTACCTCAACCACAACGTGAGCGAACGAATGGAGATTGGCTGGCAATAAGAAGGTAACTTGGGAGAACGTTGTTGAGGAGACACTGACTTTTGAAGAGGCCCCCTGTGAGAGGCAGCCCCCTTTTAATCGGCAGGTGCTGGGGGTGAACTGGCTCGGTCAAGTCGACCGAGGAGCACGTTGGGGGTTGCTATTACCCGCTTCCTTCTTTGTTTGTGCGTGAGGTATATTCTCATAGTTTTTATGTAATTTTTCAGATTCTTCAGCGAGTGGGATTCTTCCCATCTACCTAGCCCTCTGGAGTTCGGGGATCCTTCAACTCATCCTCCGATGATGGGAGGAGCTTCGTTCATCCCTTTGCGGGAGCAGGTTGAGGCAAGTTGCTCCTCCCGCTCTATCTTAAATAGGACTGACTCCGAGGATGGGTTAGGGGCTGCAAATTGGGCAAAGTGCGACTTCTCTAAGAGGGAAGGAAAGGCCTCCATCCTCAATGTTGGCATGCCCCCTCCTCCTGTACAGGAGGGATTGGTTCTGCCTGAAATCGTTCTCACTTGATAATGAGCCAGTGTCTAGATGAGCAACCACTATCACTCATTGACAGAGAGATTGAGAGGATCCCCATGAACCCACTAAATGGAGATTATCCTTCCCTCTTGATTGACACATTTGGTCTTGTTCTTTTGAAAGGAACTTGTGGTCGATGGATGGGGGGATATGTTTAAGACAGTCTGCTGTTACCACCCTCTCACCTGATAGACATCACACTTCCAGGCCCTCCTCTTGGACAAGACAAAGGAGGACATTAGGTGCTCTACCTCGAAAGTCCGCAAGTTGGAGCGAATGCTAGCTACTGTAGAAGGGCAGTTGAAGCTCCTCATTGGGGGGTGATAGATGGATGCCTATCAGCATGAGGGACACATGGCCGCTCTTCTAAATGAGAATAAGGATCTTAAAAATGTCCTTGATGGTCACCAAAGAGGCATATGTCGAAGACCTTTCTCGACAGATTGCAATCGATACCTCTCTAAAGAACAAGAGGTTTGTGAAGCACAAGCCAGTGGACTTTAAGTGGCAGAACATGGAGGAATGTGGGGAACTCCTTTCAGATTCTGAGAGTGAGGGGGAGTCCGCGTACAGGAGCCAGCTGGCACCGAAGGAATTAGGAGGGTGGATTTTAGGGAAAATCCTCGAATGCCTGGGGGTAGAGCAATTTTTCTTTTTATTTTTTTGTTTCTCTTTCTTCTCCTTTTTGTTTTTATTATAAAGGGGACCCTATTTGTAACTCGTAAATGAGTTGTCAAAATATATAAAAAAAATTCTTTGAGGCCGAGAGTTTTGTTATTCCGGCCTTTTTCTCCCTTACCTATTAATTTCTAGAAATGCTCAAATATTTTCTGTTTTATGAGTTACTAGTGAGCGCACATGTATTTTGCATATATGGTCATCGTACATTCCTTACAAAGCTTGTCGTTCGTAAGTTTAAATCCAAAATTTAAGGCGCATGATGATCGTTCATGCATCCCTGGCGAAGCTTATCGTTGTCAGGTGTCGATACATCCCAGAGGCCACAGGCAATATTTATGCACCCCTCACGGAGCTTGTCGCTATCGGGTGCTAATGTTTACAAACAGAGCCCAGAATGACAATTTGCATAACCCTCACAGAGCTTGTCACTGTCAATCGTCGGTACATACCATAGGTCACTTTATGATGCTCTTCTTTAAAGTTGGGCGTAGGACGATCGTTCACACTCTCCTTGTGGAACTTGTCACCATTGGGTGTCGAAACATCCCATAGACCACATGAATTAGTTAGGCACCTTCATGGAGCTTGTCACTACTGGGTGCTAACATTTATAATAGGTCGCAAAATGACCATTTGCACACCCTTCGTGGATCTTGTCGTTGACAGGTGTCAGTACGTTCCATAGGCCACTTGATGATGACCTTCTTTTAAGTTGGGCACACGACAATCGTTTATACACCAATCGTGAAGCTTGTCGCTGCAGAGTACTGATACTTTCCATAGGCCACATGTAGTTAGACACCCCTCACAGAGCTTGTTGTTGCTGAGTGCTAACATTTAGAATAGAGCGCAGGATGACCGTTTGCACGCCCCTCGTGGAGCTTGTCATTGTCGGGTACCGGTATGTCCCATAAGCCACCTAATGATGATCTCCTTTGAAGTTGGGGTGCAGGATGATCGTTTGCACACCTCTCATGGAGGTTGTCGATGTTGGGTGTCGATACATCATATAGGCCACATGTAGTAGTTAAGCACCCCTCGCGGAGCTTGTCACTATCGGTAGCCAGTGCAAGATGAAGCTTCTTTTTTAACATAACTGAGTTAGTTCCCTGAGCATAATTGTGTTAGTTCACCGAGTGTACTCGCGTTACTTCCCCGTGCATAAAAAATAATAGAATAAAGCGTTGTTAGTGATATCGAATATGCATAATCTTGGAATTTTAATTGAAATTTAAGAAAAAGTGTCTTTGTTGCATTTAGCTTCTTAAAAGATAAAAAATATGATACATGAAATTGTGATGTCTCTAGGGCTAGAATTCCTTTAGGCCGTCTCCACTCCAGGTTTGAGAGACATCGTTCCTTGTGTGTGTCTTTAGTTTGTAGGCTCTAGGTCCCACTCTCTGATGGATGATGTAGGGACCATTTTAAGTTTGATCTAGCTTTCCGATAGCTTGTATTCTGGCGGTGGGGTCAGCTTTTTTCAGCACCAAGTCCCATGCAACTAACTTCTCTTCGTGCACGTGCTTGTTGAAGTACCTGACGGTCCTTTGCTTAAACATCTTCTTACTAGAGAGTTGTGTTTGCTCTGTTCTCCTCAGTTAGATCTAGAGCTAGTCTGACTCTCTCATTATGTGCCACGAGCCACTCTCCTAGGTCTTTTTCGTCGAAAGCTAAGACGAAGAGCAACCTCTGGTAGTTGTTATTGTATTTGACCGACAACATGGCCTCCATTCCATGGGATAGCATAAATGGGGCCTATTTGGTGGACGTCAACAACATCGTTTTGATTGTACAAGGTACTGAAGGGATCAAGTTTTCCATTTGACCCTAGCTTCTTCTACCTTTTTCCTAAGAAAATTTAAGATAACTTTTTTTTTGCCTTCATTTGGCTGTTTTTTGGAGGGTGGTGAACGGCAACAAACTTGAGGTTGATCCCTTGGCTTTTACAAAATTCATGCACTCCTTTGTTAGTAAATTGGGTCCCATTATCTATGACTGTGAAAAGTGGTAGTTCATATTGACAAATGAGGTCGATTTAGATGAAGTTTCATATTACTTGTGTCATTATGTGTGTCAAGGGCTTTGCTTCTTCCCACTTGGAGAAGTAGTCAACAACCACCAGTATAAACTTCATATGCCCTTTAAACGCAGGAAAAAGTTCCTAGAATATCGAGGCCCCATATACTAAATGGCTAGGTACTGACGATCGGATGAATTTTATGGGACAATTGATGGCGCAATGATCTGTAGTTTTGGCTTTGCGTGCACCTTTAGGAGTGTCCTTTGGCATCCTTGAGTAAGCTTGTCCAGAGGTAGCCTTGTCGTTGGATTCATTGGGCTAATGTACTTCCTCTGAAGTGACTCTCGCATTCTCTGTCATGGACTTCTTTGAGTATGTCCTCAACTTGAAGTATAAGGATGTGGTCAACCTCCAAAAGATCTTCTCTTCCATTAACAAATATTGAGAAGCCTTAAACTTGAATTTCCTCTGATCGGCGACCTTCTCTTCAATCTACCATATGTTCTGGTACCATGTTTGGGCTCATCCAAATTTTCTTTTCTTCTTGGCATATCTCCGTTATCATTGGTTGGTCGATCTATTTTTTGGTACCTCTTCTCTTAGATGGAGCTTCAGAATAGGAGATAAACGACTTGATTTTCCTCCCTTCAGACATGGTCAATCTTGAATCCGGCAAAACGATCGATCTCTTCATCTTTCTAAGATATCTCTCCATAGTTTCGTCTCTGGCTTCAAACTCCCTAATGACCTGGTTCACAATGAGTTGTTAATCGACCTACACCATTATGTGGAGGACTCTCATCTCCGAGGCTAGGAGAAGTCTTGCAATCAAATCTTCATATTCTGCTTGGTTTTTAGTCAATAAGAAATTTACCTCAATAAGTGATATAGGTTTTCCTTTGTGGGACTGCATAGAAAGACTCTGAGTCCAACACTCGACAGTCCAGATGCTCCATCAGTAAACGGTGTCTAGGTTAATATGTTGATCACAAGATCTTTGTTCGGCCCTCCCGGTTCTGAGAAATTTGCCACCACCTGTGTCTTTATGTTGTTTGTGGGATGTAGGAGATATTAAATTTGATTAGTTCCATGGCCCACTTGAGTAAGTCAGAATGCTATGATCTGGTAAGAACAAACTTTAGCGGGTGGTTCGTGATAACTTGTATGGGATGTAATTGAAAATACGGTCGGAGCCTTTGTGTTGAAGTGACCAAAGTGAAGAAAAGTTTCTCCATGATGAGATACCAAAGTTTAGTGCCCTTGAGAACTTGGTTGGTGTAGTAGACTGGATGTTGCTTCCCAAGATCTTCTCTCACCAAGATCGAGATGACGGCCTAAGGCTAACCCCGAGGTAAAGATGGAGCTTTTCTTTCGGCTTTTGGCTTTGAAGTAGGTGAGGGAAGGCAAGGAACTATTTGAGGTTCCAGAAGGCCTTTTCACATTATTGCATTCACTCGAAGCATTTATCTCTCTTAAGTACTTTAAATAATGGAGCGCATTTATCACCTTACTTGGAGATGAATCTACTTAACCCTGCGATTCGACTGGTAAGTTTTAAGATCTTTTTGGTGATCTTGAGGAGGAGGGGGGGTGGCATGTCTAGGGGTGCCTAGATCTTCCCTGGGTTGGTCTTTATGTCTTCAAGGTTCAACAAGTATCCCATGAATTTCCCGGTCGTGGCTTCGAATGTGCATTTTAGCGGGTTTAATATTATGTTACATTTTTTTAACTATTTGGAAGGTTTCTTTTAATTATTCGATGTGTTGTTCCTTCAACGACTCTTAACTAGTATATCTTCCTTTTTTATTTGCAAATATTGCATCCATGAGGACTTTGTAAGTTGCACTGGTATTTTTAGCATGAAGGGCATTACATTGTAATAGAAACCGCCCTCACAAATGATAAAGGAGGTTCTCTCCTTGTTGACTGGTGCATCTAGATCTAGTGGTATTTATAGAATCCTTCAATGAAGCTCAAGAGTGAGTGGCTAATGGATGAATCTACTAGGGTATTGATCTTCAGTACAGGGTAAGGTTCTTGGGACAAGCGGAGTTCCGGTTGGCGAAATCTATGCACATCCTCCACTTTTCATTAGTGTTTGGACCATCACCGCATTGGAGACCCAACTAGGGTATTGCACTTCCCAAATGTACCCAACATTTTCAAACTTTAGCACCTTTTCTCGGATAGGTTATGTTAGTATCACAACTGAACTCCTAATCTTTGCTTCATGGGTTGAACTGATAGATCAACATTCAGCCTATGGCATGCGACATCAATCGACACTCCTAATATAAAAATGTCTTGGTTCTCTTGAACGGTTTGGACCAACAGCTCCCCGTGATCTGCATCAAAAGCCTCGCTAATCAGAAAAAATCTACCTGGATATCCCTCGATCGTCGAGACTTCGCGAGTGGCTTCACTGGTCTTAAGGTCACCCTCCCTCGCGTTCTGGATGTTCAAGGGGTCATGCTCCACATTGCTTATTGCCCTTACGTACCAGACCTAGGACTGCTCTAGGTTTCCCCTGATTGTCATGATGCTCCGTATCCAAGAAACTTCACAGCGACGTGATAAGTGGAGAATACTGCTCTGAAGTCGTTCAGCAGCGGTTGGGAAAAGAGGGCATTGTAGGCTGCGGGCGAATCCACCACGAGAAATTCTTTTGTAAGGGTGAATTTTTTCTCGTTCTCCTTCCAACTTACTGGGAGCCTGATCATTCCCAGTGCTCTTTCTTTGGTATGAGAATCCATACAATAGACCGATTGGTGTGGTCATTCAATTAGCGGTGAGGCTCAACTTATTGAAAACCTATTTAAACAATACATTCACATAGCTACATGTGTCAATTAAAGTGCTCCATACTTGATAATTTTTTATTATAGTAGTTATTACAATAGCATCATTATATGGATTTTCCTTTTGGGGAAGATCCTCGTCAGTAAAAATGATAAGTGGATGGTTCTTGAGCTTTGGATAGGTGGTGATGCAGAGCTCCCCTATTTGTTGTCTTTTACTACTTACCTTCTTAGGTGGCTGGCTTCCTTTGAAGGTTTCAAGCACGTACCCTACAATGTGAATGGTGTTAGTGTTAACGAGGCCATCAATCGCTCCTCCCACGGGAGCCTTGCTCTCCCTCTTGGTTGCAGCTCCAGAGGCGACGAATTCATTCAACTTTCCTTCCTTGATTAGTTCTTTGATCAGGCTTCGCAGATGTCTGCATTCCTCTGTGTCATGTCCGTGGTCTCTGTGGTACTTGTAGTACTTCCTGCTATCCCATAAGAAAGCTCCGGCCCTCATCGGCGTCGCCTTCCTGAAGAAGTCTTTATCTTGGATGTCGTCTACCATCTCTGCCATGGATACTCGAAGCGGTGTCTCACGTGGGACCTCGTGGTTATGCCGGGTTGCTCCCGAGATATGATGATCAGTGATTATGGGGTTTAATTAGCTGCCTCCTATCTTGTCGTTGTTGGGTGGAGTGGTTGTTGGGGCGCCCTCATAGTGGGGGTGGTTTGATGGTCGTGTGTTTTGTCTGGGTTGTCCTCCAATATCCTATCGAGTTCTTTTTTGATGTCTTTGCTCAGGGGGCTCAGGAGCTTTCTCGTAGGTGACGATGTATCTGTTGGCCATCTCCAACAGCTCGACCCAGCTATGTGGTTCTACTTGTTTGAGGTCAAAACGGAACCTCTTTGATCTTACTTCTTGTACTAGATTTCTCTTAGTCATGTCAGGCTTCAGGTTCACGACATCTAGCATCTCACTCTAGAAATGCACGATAAAATATTGTAGGCTCTCATTTTTCTCTTGCTTCATCTGCCACAGGGATCGAGCGTTCTTCTTGGGCCTCAAAGCACTTGCAAACTGGGATAAGAAAAACTTTCTGAACTCTGTGAAATAATAACAATCCATCAAACCACCATAGGGCGGTCGATTTTAGCGTTGTAAAGAATAACTTGCACTTGAGGTCATCTGAATCTTCAACAGGCACATAGACAAACCAAACGATGTGAGGTGGTATTTAGGATCTGATCGTCCTTTTTACATTTCCAGGACCGACATTTTGAACTTCTCCGAGGGTGTAACTCTGGAGACCTACCGGGAAAAAATCATTCTACGGTTGTTTCTGCGCCTCAGTTTGCATCAGTCAGTTCCATTCCATAGGAGCAGATTTGGCGCTATCTTAGTACAGTCCGTTGTTAGTCGTTTCTTGCGGTTGGATTCCCTTCCTTCAATTATTGGGCAGTGATTCTCCTTGAGGGGGATTATGTGTTCCTTTCTGTGTTAGCCCTCCAACTGGAGCTAGAGGGGCTACTAGAGCAGCGACCGCCTGAAAGACATCAGTGAACTGTTGTGATATCTAGTCGGTGATCTGGGTTCTTAGATATTGCAACCCTTACTAAACAAATGCTTCCATGAGCTCTCAAGTACATGATGCACCTTTGTTCCTCTGGCTAGATTCCCCTTATTATCATTGTTGGGTTCCACTTCTTATTGAATGCATGTTTTCATGCTCACCACACCTTAAATGATGTTGAATTCGAGATTGTCCGGGAAACCCGCCCAAAGATAGGACTATTAGGAGGCAACACACACAGAGAGAGAGAGAGAGAGAGAGAGAGAGAGAGAGAGAGAGAGAGAGATAGAAAGAGCTGCAGTAGACAAGCAAAAGGCTATCCTTTATTCATAATATGAACCCTTATTTATAGGTCGATGTCCCAATATTATAAAAATACATAATAACCCTCTAATTATTAACCGTTCAGGGGGCTTTTGGTAATATACAAGGTTATCTGTATATAATCAAGCTGAGACATAATCAATCAATAAGGGTCACCAATTATCTTGCATGTCTTGGTTGGATCGATTCATGGTCCAAAGGAGTCCCTCTCATTGATTGTTCTGAAGACTGATGATCGTCCTGATGGATTCCTTTTGTCATCTTCTGTCGATTGTTTTGGCTAAGGTGTATTCTCTATCGCTGCTCATCTGAAACGATCGTCTATTGCTACATCCAATCAGTTTTACTTCCTTCTTAGGTCTTCCATCTATTTTGAGATTCGTGCGGATATATTTTCATATATATATATATATATATATATATATATATATATATATATATATATATATATATATATATATATATATATATATATATATATATATATATATGCACGCGCGCATTTAAATTAGAGAGCTTTGTTTATTTATATTTGGAATTCTATGCAATTTTTCATTTCCGAAGCAAGATTAGGCGTGCACATATTAGACTTATCATATTTAAAACTAATTTGAATTATAACATGAAGAATGATACTTCCATCATTATCTAGAATTCATATATTAAAATTATTATTAATTATAATGTCAAAATTAAAGGATTAAAGCAGCTATTATTCCGATTGTTTCACTTTTATTGAGAAATCAATAAACACAACATCCTCAAGATTCAAAGCCAAATAACTTGAAGGTTATGTATATATTATTGTATATATTACTGCGTTTCATCGTTCCACCGGAAGCATTCTTGTCAGTAATAGTATAATACTGTGCGCGGCTCATTAAATATCACATCTTACACATTATAGAGAATCATGAGTAAGTTACGGAAAGAAAAATTAGACGCCAGACCTACTCGCAAATGGTCTCGCAAATGGAAAAGAATTGCATACGTAAATCGTACGTAGGAGTTGCGTGTGGAATGAGATACACGGATGTTATAATTGGGTTACAATCGGGTTACAAGCGAGTCTTGTAACTCACTTATAACCTGCACGCTCCTATTTTACAAAGGTTAGAATATGAGTGCGCAGGTTACAAGTGAGTTACATGGAGGGTACAAATGAGTTACAACTCGCTCAGAACCCGATCGTAACTTCCGCTGTACCCCATCGCGCGCTCCTATTTCATCTAACTAGTAGGTTATAAAGCGTTACAATACGAACGCGCATGTTACTAAAGTGAGTTACATGGAGAGTACAGAGGCGTTACGACTCGCTCAGTAACCCGATCAGTAACCTCCATGTACCCCATTCCGCACGCAGCTCCTGCGTACGATTTACGTACCCAATTTTTTTCCCTCGCAAACGTAGCAAGGGTTCATTGAAAGGCGCAGCCGTCGTTACAACCACAATCCCTCAAAACTGCATTCAAACATGTGATATTCACGTTCGGTCTTGAAAGCAAAAACAAATGCAACTTCTAGTCTCGAATTGAGGAGTAATATTTTTGTACAAAGTAAGCATGCAGTTCTGCATACTTAAGAAGATATTTAATGGTTATATTAGTGTTATTGGGATTAATACCCCCAATAACCTCACAGAACTCCCGAATAACACCAAAAAATATGAAAGCAAAATCTGAAAGTTATTTGTAGGTTATTGAGGGATTATTGAGAGGTTATTGATATTAATAATCTCTAATAACAGGGTTATTGAGAGGTTATTCCGGTGCGTACTTCGTACGTAAATATTTCTCCGAATTGAGACTTCAGGCATATGGAGTATAACGTGAGAGCAGCAAGTAAGGAGAAATTATGCCATATGGAGAACGTACGCAGAGCTGCATGTGTAATAACCTCTCAATAACTTTCATTTCAGGGTTATTGGGAAGTTATTGGCAGGTTATTGGGTATTAATTCTAATAACCCAATAAACCCCCAATAACTTTTGTGGGTTTCATTTCAGTGTTATTCATAGGTTATTATCAGAGTATTGCGGGGTTATTGGGAATGCGTACATTCTCGGTGTAGATAAGCGGCGGCTATGGTTGGCATGGCCAAGCGAATGCCCAAAGGGTGTGTGTTAAGACAAAAATATGAGACCAGGGAGAAGCGAGAGTTTGCAATGAACATGGAAGCAAACCTTGCAAGTGTGGCGTCTGCGACAAAGTGCGACAATGTCACATGACTTCAAGGAGTGTGAGCGGCCCCAACTGAAGGGGTTGAGCATTTTAGAGGACGAGGAGCTCGATTCTTCTTCCTGATTTTGGAATCGAAGGAATGTGATTGCTCATGTAAAGTAAAAAAAATGATCTCTCTCTCTCTCTCTCTCTCTCTCTCTCTCTCTCTCTCTCTCTCTCTCTCTCTCTCTCTTTTATAGGCAACTGTAGGGTTGTTTGTACATGAGAATAATTATGTGACCTCAAAAAGATATTTAGGCTTGTTAATCCAAAATTTTCTATGATTACTCTTCATTGATTGGATTAGATTAGTATAGGAATAGGATTCTCCTGCTTGAGACCGAGATAAATATGTTATGGTCTTTCATAGAATATATTTAAGTTGAAATCATTTTGATTTAGAAACAAATCCCACAGTAATTTCTAAAATGCCTTTAGAAAAGTTTTTATAAGAATCTGAAACTATAATCAGGTATGCATTGAGATTTAGTTAGCATAAGCTATATGAAATTATGTTGAATGTTAAAATAAATCAGTATATGTATAATGTAATTTAATAAAGATAAGATCTATGAGAATTAAACCTTAAGAAAATATTTAAGATTTCATAAAGTTATAATCAATGATTCAAACATAAAAAAGTATTAAATAATTAACATCTGTCAATTTTACATGATTTTATTTGTAATTTTTTCTGCATTTTATATGTTAATTTTATTTATTTATCACAAATTTATGCTTAACAAATTTATTTTGTTCATGTTGTGCAGGCTACAGGAATTGAATTTGAACCAGTTAGAACGAGAAAACTCGTACAAAAGTGCTCAGAAGCAGTGTGACCATGCCACTTATCGAACGTGGCCTGCGTGACCACGCCAAAAATGGCGTGACCATGTCATATGATGTAGTATGGTTGTGTGACCACGCCATAATCAAGCATGACCACATCAGCCCAGTCATTCTAGTGGCGTGACCATGCCGGAAACGTGCATGACTATGCTGACGAGCGGGAAACACTTTAGGAAGGAATTTTGATGGCCCAAACTATGATTCTTGCTATAAAATCAAATCTTAGGGCTTCCTAGAGGGAGTGCTGCATCAGAGAAGATTTGGAGGCCGAAATAAGAAAGTTTGGGAGATATTTTGAGGGATCTCTTAAGCTTCCTTCTTGGTTGGAAACCTTCAAGGGATAGTTTTTCTTTTCTTTGTGATTAGTGAGAGAGTTTGTATAAGAGGAAAATGTACTATCTTTGCAGAGGAAATAATTTCTTATCAGTTTCTCATATTTATATTGCTTTTAATGGATTTTCATTAAGTGCTTTTTGCTATGGTTTTCTCTGCAATGAGCAACTAAGCTTTTCTTCATGTTTTTGTGATGTAGGAAGTAGTGGATTTATTGTGGATTTCCGTAATGTTCTTCCGTTAATCGTTTTCTTGTGCTTTCATGGCCTATGTTATGGTTAACCTTTGAAATTAATTTACTCCTAGTCTGACCTACCATAAAGTTGAAATATTTCATGAAACTACGACCCCTAACCATTACATAGTGAAAACGAAGGGTTGATTACAGAATTTCAAGATGATTGACATATTCCAATGAAATTCTACAATCATTCCAATGGATCAAAAAAGTCATGCTGAATGTCATGGGGATTGAGGAAGCCTCTAATTCATAGATTTTATGCTTCCTTAGACCTCATAGGCATAAGGAGTATTTTGTCCTCGATTCACCCCAATCATGTAAGAAAATATTTAGGAAAAATCGTGATTGCCATGATTCCCGAATCACAGAGACACACCCCTCATCTATCTTAAAGGAACTCATGAACGACTTCCTATTTTCTGCTTTTATTTTAATTGCTAAGTACTTTATTTTGTTAGGACCTTAAGACTTAAAAACTTTCTTTTGATAAACGCTAAGCTAGACTAAACTAGTAAATTAGAGATTTTTTAGTAGAAACAAATATTACACTTTCCCTTTGGGATCAATATGCGGTACTCTTAAAGTGCATTACTACTTAACATATGTAATTTCATTGTATGGTCAACTTAAGTCCACGTAAGTTTTAGCGCATCAAGTTTTTAGCATCGTTGCTGGAGAAAGATATTAATAATTTTTTTTTGCTTTTAAGAAAACTTTAGTTAAAAAACTTAAGATCTAAGTTTGACACCTTTATTTTCTTACTTTTATTTTGTGTTTATTAGTTTTATTGTTGCATATGCATTGCTGTCAGGTGTTAAAATTAATTTAAAATGCTGAAAAATATTCAAAAAGTCAGAAAGCTAAAAATATTTTACTGTTAAATTATCTTTTGTTTCTTTTGTTTTCTCTTGCATATTGTGTCTTCCATTTGCATGCTAGTTTGTTGACTAACTTGTGTGGCTCAAAGTGATTATCTGCTGCATAAATTTTAATTTATCCATTTTATATTTAGGGAGCTGAGCTTGACCTCACCCCTTTCAACCTTGAGATTGATCACATATTTAGATGTCTTAAGAGATAGATTTATGTTCTGAAACACTACCACCTTGTAATCACTTAAGGAATACATTAATCATTATATCAAAAATATTCACATAAGCAATAACTATCTATCTGTTGAAGCCAACACTTTTTAATTAAGACTTTCCATAATTCAGATGGTTCAAAACAACCAGTTTGGCGAACTTTCTTTCATGGACCCATACCTACACTTAACTAATTTGCTTAAACTTTGTGTCACCTTCTGGTACAATAGTTTCACCAACAATGTTGTTAGAATGATGCTTTTTACCTTTTCATGACAAAGCTAAAGTATGGCTTAAATCCCTTAAAATCAATCATGATGTGGACTGACTTAGCACAAAAGTTTTTAGCGAAATATTTTCCTCCGTCCAAAATGACAATACCTAGGAATGATATCACCTCATTTGAACAAATTTGGAGAATCTATTTATGAGTTTCGGGAGAGATTCAAGGAATTACTTTAGAGGTGGCCATATCATGCCCTACATTATTGGTTGATCATTCACACTTTTTATAAAAGTTTGATAGGTTTCCTGAGATCCATTATAGACGTTGTTATAGGAGGATTCTTAATGTCTAAACTATTTGATGAAGCCTACCAACTAATAAAAGAAATGACCACCAATAATTTTCAATGGCCTGTTAAGAGAGTAACACTCAGAAGATAGTTACTATTTATGAGTCTGAGGTATTATCTATCCTGATAAACAAAGTAGCTACACTTTCTAGGAAATTAGAAAATCTAGGGATGTATCCGATGCAAGCACTTCCACCTAACAATGGGTTAATTCATACAGTGATGGTAGATCCTAGCATCTCTACTTTAGAGGCTATTAATGACATAAAAAATAATGGTCATAAACCTTTTCCAATACCTACAACCCATACCGGACTACTTACTCTAAATCTAATCGGAACATTAGTAACATTGTGTAGGAAAACAAGTTTGGGGGAGAACTCAAGTCAACCATATAGAAAATTGAGTACTGAGGCATCTACTACATTTTCCAAACTCAACCTTGGGAAGTCATCTTGAAACCTCAATTTAGATAGGGTAACATGTCGTTAGAAGAATTGCTAGTAAACTTGAGGAATGAATCCAACACTGATACACAAATTTGGTCGACCCACCTAAGCTTCAATTTCAACAGCAATAACGCGAGTGTACACAATCAGTAATTGTAGAATACCCAAATTGATCTTGTAGAAAGTTATGATAACGACTACTCTGAAGAAAATGAGCATTTGAATGGATTAACAATAAACCTACTGAATCAATTATAAAGTCAAACTGTCGCATTAAGAAACTTAGAAATCATACGTAGCAGTTAGTTAGCCTAGAAACAAGAAGAATGTCAGGGGTAGTAGAGGGACATAATGTTGAATCAAAAGAGTTGATCCTTGAAGGGCATGCTGAATTGAATAATTTTTTTGTTGGAAGATTAATGAGAAAGAATATGCTCTTCTTTTCAATGCACCACCTTGCATTATGAGGGAGATAATTGAGCCGATAGTATCACATACAAAAGTGCCCCAAGGGGAAGAATTGAAAGACAGTCCTAGGCAGGAGAGTAATATAGTAAAAATTGATCCAAAAGCTTAAAAACCTAATGAGAACCCAAAACAAGAATTAGTACCCTAATTTACCTTTTATGGACCAATTTCATGCAACTATCATAGAAAATAAAAATCTGCAAAAAGGAGAATTAATTGGGAGAATATTGGATTCAAAAATGGAATGATCATCTGAATAAACCCCCAACATATCCTCAAGATGACTATTATAGAACTAAGAAGAAAAGGTTTCAAGAAAACTAAAGTTTGAGGACTTATTAGAAATTCCAGAATCTACAAAAAATTGGGCGATTGATTGTGGTTTGCTAAATTAGAATCTTGATTCTGGAGAAAGATTTTTTTGTCAAGTTGGGACCTTAAAATAAGTGTTATCTTGGGAGGCAAATTAAGTATTATCTGATGTGCTAGGCATGTTTTTTACTTTATGCAATTTTTTTAAAATTTATTTTGAAAATTGCTTAACATTTTCATGTTAAATAAGTCTAGAATCTTGTTTTTCTATGAAATGACAATCCTTATATTGAGATTTTTATTGCATTGTTCCAATTTTTACTTTCCAAGATTCATGTGTTTAAACTCGTCTTTACTTTTCCCTTGTACTTACTTGTGGTGTATCTTTAGTCTTACGTTAGTATACGAATTTGTGAAAAAAAGTAAGTTTGGGAGAGTATAATTGTACCTTATTATAAACCTAATAACTAGATCACATAGCTCAACAAAAAATTATCTACTTCAATTTGTAACTTATGCTAGAAGTCTTTTATTTATTCAAATGGCTTATCGCACTCTAGTTAAACCCAATAAATATTGTTTAGAAATGATTAACTTTAATAAGAAATGACAAGATTCTAAAACTTAATAACTTCATACTTCAATTAAGAGAAACCCATAAATTATTCAAAATGGTGTAATTTCGATATTGAGTAGCTAACCAAAAATATCAATGATCTTTTTAAGTTCGTTTTAACAAAATTAATGAGATCTTATGTCTTCACTGGAAATGAAAAATTAGATACAAAACATTAAAATAATCAAGTGTTCAGCTTTATAACTTAAGAAACATAACCTCTCTTCACATGTAAAAGAAAAGTTAGCAATGAAGAAGTTGCCAACTAGATCTATGGGATTTATCTTAAGAAAGAAAGAAGGTAATTAAGGAAAGTTCAAGTCATTAGTCATTAAAGTTAATCAAGTTTAAATAAAATTTTATATTTCTTAGTTAGATTTGATAAAATAGTTTGAGAGGATAAAACTCTACAGGAGTACTAATTATATCAAAAATCCCAACCGAGCCATGCGACTTTTTGAGGGCAACCATCTGATTGAGGCCTCCCCTCTCAGAAAAAGGTATTGGACTTACTCTTCCTCCCGAGCTTTTCTTCGTCCTCCATAATTGTATGTTGTATTTCATACAGTATAAACTGTATTTCACTCAACCCCATGTGATTTGGTTGAGTGCAGCTCTAGATCTTAGGTCTAGAAGGTGGACGGCTCTCGAGATGAACCAGACGAAGATGATGAAAGAGCGTCGTTTGATTACACGTGTAATGCTTGGACGACTAGGATGGAGTCGGACGGAGATCAGGTACACAAAGCGCGGCCGTGTGGACATCCAGTCAGATGGCGGCGTCGAATAAGAGCACGTCGCGTGGTCTTTCGGAGCTGCCGAGGATCCAGTCAGTGTCGCGTGGTTAAGTAGAAAAATAGGGGAATTTTGAATTATTTAAATTACCTGAACTTTAAAAATCCATATTTTGACCTAGAAAAATTATAAAAATAAAATAAAAATTCCCTCTTGCTCAGTAAATAGAAGGAGAATAATGTGGAATTGGTTTGAAATTTATTTAATGCATGTATGATTTTTAATTAATTAAATACCCTTTGTAGTATTTTAATTCTCCATGCATATAGACATTTTACCATGACTTGCCATTTTAGCATGATGTAGCCTATGTCATGGGGGATATTCTCTGATTTTTCTAAAGTCAGGGGAGATCTCTATGAGGAGATCTATATTTTCCAAACTTTTGCATCTATTTTGATAAATTAATTCAAAAAATTAGCACGGTGGTTATAAAAACCGAGAAATATTATGGCACGTTTCCTAGGATAAAATTCTCATGGGTTAAATCATTAAGAAATGACCTGATCATCAACTTGGTTTAAAACTGAATTTAAATTAATTTGAGTTCCTTAAATATGAAAATCACTCAAAAATAATTCTCCACTATATTTTAAGGGTCAGAGAACTCTCCATAAAAATTTCATGACATTTGGTGTTCATTTGGTCATCTAAATGAATTTTCTAAGTAAAATGATAATTTTGAACATTAAAAAAATTTTAATAATTAAAATATTGCTAAAATTTTTGTAAAATTGGTTTTAGGAGTTCTCTGTGATTAGAGGATTTTTCTAAAATTAAAATTGGAATTTTTACAAAATTTTTATTTTTAATCATATTTTAAATATTTAAATAATTAAATAATAATAAAAATCATAAAAATATTAAAAATCACCAAATTGTCACATTTGGTCTCCTGATCACTTGAGAATCATTCACATAATTTTCCTAAGCTTCAAAATCAAAATATCAATTTTTAAAGGCTTAAATTACTTTTAAAAGGGTAAAAATGAATTTCCTTAATTTTCCACTAAAATAATTCTAATAATTAAAATAAAAATTAAAAAAATATAAAATTTGTTTCACTGGGTTCCTTGACCTCAGACGGACTTAAAAAAAATATAAAATTGACTTTTCAACCTTTAAAATATTTTATAATTAATTAAAACTCTGGAACTTAAAATAATTCTAAGAATTAAATTGAAACCCAAAAAATAATAAAATTTGGTCCAGTAAAAATTTCAAATTCATATGTTTTGTTTTGAACAAGTTATTGAATTTTCATTGAAAACTTCTATTTTTGCATTAAAATAAATATATAAATTAAATTAAAATTTGAAAAATCACATTTTCTCCTCTGATATTTTAATTAATCCATAAGTGGTGTCGTATAAAAATTTTAAAGTCATTTGAGCTAAATTTAATTAACTATGAAGTGATAAAGGCCTTTAGGGGTAACATTGTAATTTTGGAAAAATTTAGTCTTAATCAATATTTAGACTTAATCAAAATGGGAAAAGTGCAATAAATGGTCTTAATTATTTTGTTGGATGATTGAAATATTAATGGATAAATGATAGAAACCCATTGCAATTTTGTTACATTAAAATTAAATACTTAAATTTCCTTAATTATCATAGTTTGGATGATAATCAAATTAAAAAGAGTCTTAAGGTTAGGGGTTGATTTTGGGAGTTAATATTTCACTAATTTAGTACCCCTTCATTTGATGTCTAAATGATAATTCAATATTCTGACAAGAATCATAATCATGAAAGTCATGAAATTTCCTTTTCCTAAAGACAAAGATATTCACTAAAATTTTAAGGGCTTAGTAGTCAGCTAAAACACAATTGATCCTAAACTACCTTTGAAACATTACAAGCCCATCAAAATTTGATAAATCCCTCCATAAGTTAATTTTGCCTCTAAAGGCCCATTTACATAATTTTTAAGTAAAGCACTAAATGATAATTTCCTCACCTTTCAAGAAAACTAAAATACTAGCTCACCGAGCATAAGGGTATGAAACAGATAAATTATTTAATAGCTATGATAAGTCCAAATGAACTTAAGGAAGCTCAAAAGTATTGTGAAATGTCTGGGTCTCTCATGGATCTTTTCACAAGTCTTCTGGGCACCTTGTAGGACAACTGAACCTGTCATATCTATCAAATGAAAAATATCTCTTAAATAAATGTATAGGACCCACCAAGTTGTGCCATAAAGTTTGGTAGGCCTGTGAAGAACCTATCCATAGGGTTTTACTTTCCCTCCCAAATATAAATGTCTATTACAAGAATACTAAAATTTCATATGGAGATCACGGGAAGACATACCAGGTATGTTTTTATTTTCATGCAATTTACTTACATGCACTCTACCGTACTTTCTTTTCTTGCAATTTTGCATGCTAAACAACAAATGTCATCATGCATGAAAACTGAAAACTTTAGGAGAGCCACAAAACCAAAACTAAAATAAAAAATTAAAAATCAAAATAAGATAAAATTCACCGCCACAATATTCTAAATATAAAACAACTCAAAATTTAATCACAAACAAAATAAAAAACACAATTGTAACTAAATTAAAATGTCTCGTTGGATGATCAGGAATCCATTAGAGGAGGTAACCTACGTGTTGTTAACGGGGTTTCTCACAGTCTAAATGAAAGTAATTAACTCATTAAGTTGAGTTTAGTAAATTCATTTGGACTAAGTGAATCCGATGAAAATAGCGATGCCGGGATGATGGAACCGTGGGATCTTAACCGGTGTTGTTATATTTAACTTTAATATTCCCCGAATAAAATATTAAGACACCTCAATTTAAATATTTCCAAAACATGACACTTCTCTTCTCTCTTCAATTGACACTTCTTTAAACTAAACCTGCTACGACGAGGAGCTTGGAGCATGCATAGTGGGCAGCACGACCATCTTCAACAGCAAAACTTGTCTACATCAGTAAAACAATTCCTTAGAAATTAAAACAACAAGTCATAGGACTTCGAGGTAGTCTTCCTAGTGCAGCATAAATCCTCACCTTTTCTTTAGGCTCTTGCATAACTATGTTGTGCAACATAAGCCCTAACTCGTCTTAGGTTTCCGAGGTCTTCATCGGGTATGACAAAAACCCTCCTATCGTCCAGGCCATTCACATGATCGGTATCAAGTGAATGTAAGTCCTAAATAATAAAATTGACAGGATGAAACACCAAATAAATATCTTAAATTAAAGTCAAACCATAGGATAGTTTGGGTAGACATCAAGATTTTTCTAGAATCTGCCTTTCTCCTAGCCTTCTTTCCTTTGGATTCTGATAAAATGAAATGTTCCAAAACTTGAGTCATTTACCTATTGAATTTCCGACTATCACAGTTTCTTTGAAAACCTTACCTTTTGAAGTCATGAATATAAATATTTTCTGATCTATATCAAGAGTTTCTTAGGTGACTTCGGTTATCTATGATGTAATTAACTATAGGGGCTTGCCCTTATAGGAAATTTAAAGACCCCAAGTTAATATAAACCCTATCTAATTCATTCATATTATATAGGGGAAATTGTCATTCAACAATGGTTCGAAAATATAACGAATTTAACGACCATCACCACATTACAATGGTTCTAAAACATAACAAATTAAACCTTCTCAAAAATATCAACCTCCTCCAAATTTAACGACCGTCACCGCATTACTATTTGACATGTGCATTTACGTTGTACAATCGACTAACACTCTTGTATGTTTTGGCGCGTTAATAATCCATAGTCATTTTGGGTTTAATATAGTATTTAAAATTAGAATTTTAGAACAACTAATCATGCAATGATATTTAATTGATCATTTCATTTTTTTATGTTTACTATGTACATATTGAATGTGTGGGTGATCATATTCCTTTGAACAAAGGGTTTATGCAACACCTTGGGTTGGAGCAAGAATGATAAACCTCATAATTGATATATTGAATTGCATGTGATTTTCATTAGGTTGGTGACTCATCACTAAACGTTAGGTGTATCATTCCTTATTAGGAGTGTATTCTTTGCTACTTGTCAGTGTGCTTTTACTGCTAAAAAAATTATCAAAATATGTGTTTTTTAATCCTTGTATTTCATATGATCGTGATAATATGATATGACGGTTAGCTTTATATTGTGCACAAATTTCTATATAATGAAGTATTCTTAGTAGTTACAATATTTATTTTTATTACAAAACTCTAGTTAAAAGATAACATATTTTATTTCTGCAAATTTATATTTGATATACATATAATGATGATAATACTAGTAATATTATTGATGATAATTACTTGTGATGTGAGGAATGTGCATATATGTTAGTAATATGCTCTTTTGATGTTGGCTAGCTAGATTGATGGGTTAATGAGCGATGTCTCTATAAGAAATTATTAAATTTATGGGTTTGGTGCCTACATTTGAATGTTGGGTAGCTAGCTGACTAAGCTCAACCGATTAAGTTAGAAAGTAGCAGAACAACATGCTTACCACATGTAAATTATAAAAAAAATTTGCAGTACAGACCCCTTTAATGCAAAGGCAAAAATGTAATATCATTATTATTTACATCTTCTTTATAAGTATAGGAATCATTTTATGAATAAAACACGATTAATCATGAAATATTATTATTCATTGTCTCTTTCTATTTCTCCTTACACTCTATTAGTTGGGTGTGATTATGATAAATCAAGATTCAACAATAATATATATATATATATATATATATATATATATATATATATATATATATATATATATATAATTTCTTTTTTTCCTTTTTCTCTCAAAGGAATCGATATTTAGGGCGGCGTATCATTTTGTCTCCTAAATACCGATCTCCCATATGTTCTAATTCAACCGAGTTAAGATTCGAACATGAGGCAAAAGGGACTTACACCGAGGCTGCCTTCCAACACACATGGTTTTGCATATATATATATATATATATATATATATATATATATATATATATATATATATATATATATATATATATATATATATATATATATATAACCAAAACAAATCAAATTGACTGCTTGTCCCCCGTACCATACTTGGCCTTATTTTCCACATCCATGTTGTACTCTCACAGAATGAATAAACAAAATTATATAAACAAATTACCAAAAAGGAAACCTCCTTATTGTTAGTTATGTTAAAAAAGAAAGAAATCATTCCTCTTTCATTTTCCTTATCATGCAAATAGACAACCACCAGCTTTACCAAATCTCGCCTGCTACCTAACAACAGACAAGCTTCTCTCACAGCTGCATGCAATTACCCTCTGAAGATATTCAACAGAGAGATGTTTTTTGCAAAATAATGTGGAAACAAATTCACATAACAACCAAATAACCAGACAGAATGCAACTTACGTGATTCTACACAAATCTACTTACATATATAGGAAGAGGTTATTCAATTATCAACATGTGGGTAGAAAAAAATTGGCCAGATTATAGTTACAACTAAACACACCCAAATCCTTCATAATCCCTCATATAAAAAAGGAGAAATTAGAAAATTTTCAAATATTGAAAAAATCATATATTTAGATCTTCTTAAATTAGCTTTCATAATATAGAAAGTCATATAATTAGATCTCCCCAAATTAAGTTATCTAATATTAATCTTCCTATCATACAAACTTCTTAATTTATAACCATAAGATTTTAATACTTTTTATAACAATCTCCACCTCATAACTCACTTCCAGATAAGATAGAGATGATCAAATGAGCTCCAACATGGCAATGACCGCACGAAAATGGTTTCCTATGTATCCTGCTCTCACGAGGGCATTTAGCCTCGCATAGTTCTTCAATTTTCTGAACTAGCATCAATCATGAGCTCAGATGTTCATCAAAATTTTAAAATAGGCGACCTCTAGAATGGTAATACCTTTGTGTGCATCTCTTCTTGATTCTCCTTCATATCTATCTTATTCAATAAAACATTTTCAACTACGATCAAATCTAAAAAAAAATGTACCTCACATTAATGTGTTTGGTACAAACATGATGAACTGGATTTATGGCTAAGAGTATCTATGCATAAATCTATCATATATTCTTGATCAATACTCATATTCATCTACTAGGCATGATTATACCTTACATTCATATTGCTACCTTGATCACCTCCATGACTGATATGTACAAAGCATCCATGGTATAAAAAACAATAGTAGATTGAAGAATCAATCTCCAACTGTCTGGACCTCCTACTAATGTGAGTAAATAGCCAGTCTTAGACTTACATCTATTTATACCACCTGTATAGCCTGAATTATTATAGACAACAGACAAATCAGTAGTAGATATTTGTCTTTCAACACCAAATTGACATCAACTAATCCCTTCATATATCTCAAAATATGTTTCACGACCTGCTAATGACTTCTTCCTAGATCATGCATTAACCTTATCACAATACTAAGTGCTTGTGCAATGTCCAATCGAGTACAAAACATGACATATAACATACTGCACATTGCACTAGCATTAGGAGCCAATTGCGCATATTTTCTATCTTGATCATCCTTAAGGACACTGATTTGAACTCAATTGAAAGTAATATACAATGGGTAGACTCATTGAATTACTCGATTCATCAAATCCAAACTTCTTTAGCACCTCCAAATATATGCTCCTTATGAGAGCCAAAAATTTCCAGCTGCCTTGTTCTTGAGAATTTTTATACCAAAAATTCTATGAGCTTAACCTAAATCCATCTTGAAATATTTAGACAATTGCTTCTTCATTTATTGATCCTTAGTCTAACTAACATATGCAAATAACTTGTCATCAACATGTATAGAAAAACTCATCATTAACTAATCTTTTAAAATATGCATAATGATCACATTAGCTTCTTAAAAGTAGATAAAATCATCATAAAATATGTATTTTGATATATATATATATATATATATATATATATATATATATATATATATATATATATATATATATATATAATGAGACTGAACTATTCTAGAAGTGCTAAAATAACACTGATCAAGCGATGCTTGACCAATGGGCAGAGCGCCACATCATAGTCAATCCCTTCTTGTGCTAAATCTTTTGCCACTAACCTTGTCCTGTACCACACATCAATTTCATGAGATCTTTCATTCTTTGTATACACCCATTTGCACCCAATGATTTTCCTTCCCCGAGAAAGCTTCGCTAGTCTCTAGTTAGCATTCTTCCAAAGAAAATCCATCTCGCCATTCATTGCCCCTTTCCAAAGATCACTTCACTGTCTGGGCTCTCCACCGCTTTTGTGTAATGATAAGGAATTTCAGCCTCTGTGGTAGAAAGTGCAGATACATTAGGATCCTTCAACCAAGCTAGTTTGAGGATATTCTAGCGCATTGTCCTACTCCTAACAATAGATTTTTGAGCAAGGGTTCGTTCTTAAAATCTTCTTTCACCTCTTCCTGAGCGTTATCAATAGGTACTTCCTTAGCTTCAACTAAACTAGATACATGAGTGGGAGTTGAAAAATTATGTGAAGCAAATAGAATTGCACCAAACTCTAAATTCTATTAGATATATGGGATCCCAATAGAACTCTCCACATTCATTGAGTTCTAAGGCTTCAACAAGCTTGCTTCGTAAAATGTAACATTTATAGTAAGGACAATACTCCTCTTTGCGTGATCATAAAATTTGAAACCCTTGAATCCACTCTTGTAGCCAATGACATTCTCCAGTCTTGGTTCCAATTTATCATTATAAATGTGGTAATAAGTTGGACACCTAAACACTCTCATGTGCTAAGAGATAGATGGCTCCCTTATCCCGATAAAATTTATCTAATCCATCATTGGATAACATACAACAAACATTCTCTTCCAATGTACAGCCATCCTCTTTGTCACCCTATTCTGCTGTAGTGTCAAACAGTAAAGTGGTGCTCTATTTCAGGTTTCTAGCTATCTTACAAGAGCACATGCAATGTATGTTTGCCCCGATTGTCTGACCTGATATACTAGATCTTTTTACCATTATGATTATCAATTCACTTCTTCTAAGTTATAAAAATCTTTACCACCTCACTCTTATGCTTCAAGATGTACATCCAAGCATATCTAAATTAATCATAAAAAATGAGACAATATATCTACTAGTTCAAGGATGTCATCTTCGTCAAGCCCCAATATCTATGTGCACATACTTTAATACAATCTTTTTACTATGGATAATAGTATCAAAGGATACCCATTTCTTCTTGCCAAAAACATAATATTTACATAAATCAAATTTGGGGTTACTTGCTCCTTTGATCAATCCTTATTTCAACAATGGTGGCTCGGTTCTACCGGTGTAGTGTTATTAGTGTTTCTTGCTTTTTATCAAGGAAGTTGCATGCACTTATGCTGCATGCTGAAACTTAAGCTTGTACTAGTTTAGGGTGTTCCACCTCGGCAGAGCAAGCCTGTACTGGATATTTTTATAGGTACCTGTAAGCTAATTCTATAAGTATTCATTAGGAGTACACGATCTCAGTGGGAAAGAATGTTATGCTTTTCACATGTAATTGAAGGCTTATGTGTGCTTTTTAAGCACGGTGAGTTAGAAGACTCTGATCAAGTTGTCTCACGACAGCTTTCGTGCATGCCTTTTTAGGCATGATGGGAAGTTCTTTACTGCTATCACCCCTATAAGGGGAGACGCCGATATGCTGCCGAAATTTTGACTAAAATAAAGACTTGAAGTAGACTGTAAAAAAAAAGTCAAACTAATCAAATTATAAAGTCGGAATCAAGAGAAAAATTGCAAAATAAAAAAGAAATTTGATTACTTGAACAAAATTTATAGGTGACTCGATGGTCCATTACCAATTGTGAAAGCAACTTGTAACAAAAACAACGGCCTATCAATTTGTATAAATAGGATCTATTGAACGAGAAAAATGGCACATAAAAATTTTAATTAAAAAATAACACAATGCAAATTAAAATAAAATTTTAAATTTGAAATATCACATGAAGAACGGTGAACAAAAATTAAACATGAATATGTTAGCTTATAAGAGATTCACAATTGGTAATGGATAAAATAAAAGTTGATAGTAGAAAGCCCGACAACTAACTTGAAAATTTTGAATTAAACATATCATGAGTTATAGATGAATTAGAAAATGAGTAAATGAGTCCACTTGTTTGAAGGCAAATGCAAATCATTATTTAATTGAGAAGTGAATATAAATAGAGAAAGGCCATTTTTTGTAAAATATTTAATAAAATATCATAAAGTTTCTCAATTTCGCACGGGATCTGTAACTAGGGGTGTAAACGAACCGAACAAGAACGAACAGAGCTAGTGTTCGTGTTCAAAATATTCGAACACATCACTGTTTGTGTTTGGTTCGTTTAATAAACCGAACGAAAAAAAAAATATTCGTGTTTGTCTCGTTTGCTTATCGAACGAATCGAACACGAACTTCCTGGCAAACCGAACACGAACTGTTCGCGAACAACAAGCTTTTTTGACAGCCCTAGCTTTGATAGCATACTTTCTCAAAATGAAGCAAATTGATCAGGTATTTTGGTCACATCAGGTAATCCATACTTCCTCAAAATGAAGCAAACCGAATAAGGTGTTTATGGTTTTATTTTAATATATAGTATAGTATATTAATTGTAATATTATAATATTTATATTAATATAATTAATACTATAATATATTATTTTTATTAATAATTTATAGAAGTTTAATTATTTAAAATATGATAAATTTTTATAATATATAATTATTTTTAAAATATCATAAATTTTGGTATATAATTATTTTAAATTATTTTATATTTCGAACAATAACGAACCGAACATGAACGAACACATCATTGTTCGTGTTTGGTATGTTTAACAAACCGAACGAAAAAAAATGTTCGTGTTCGTCTCGTTTGCTTATCGAACGAATCGAACACGAACTTCTTGGCGAACCGAACACGAACTGTTCGCAAACAACGATCTTTTTTGATAGCCCTATCTGTAACCTCTAATAGGAGCAAACAGAAGATGATATTTAAACTCAAATGAAATATTTGTGCATGACCTAATGATAAATTATTCACTCTAGCACTAAAAATTTAAATGAAGTTGAGATTAGATAAAATTTTGAAAGTTATTTAAAATTTGAAGATCTCATTTTAAGAATTGTGGAAAAAAATATTGATTATTGTATATCTACACCAAAATGCATGCACTTTGTAAACTATCCCATATGTGCTTGAACACGACATTAAAAGCGTGATGTACAATACGAGAATGTTGCGCGTGCATAAATTGACACAAATATTAAAATATCTTATTTTTCATAGAGTGCTAAATTCTCCAAACACCTATTTTGCTTATGCTCTCATAATCATGCAAATATGCAAATTTAAATTCATCTTTTCAAAATCAGATCAAAATATCAAATTATGCATGCTCTCTTGCAGGTCGCATTGCCCATAGGGAAAGGTCCTAAGTCTCACACTTTAATCGATCCAATCCTTCTATAGGAAGCAAACTCGATAAGATTGAACTCAAAATATGTCGGTCTAACATTCTCCTCACAAAAACTGGGGTCAACAAGACTATTGCATCTAATGATATTTATGTTATAATTTTCTTTGATGATGGTCGTGTTGATAGTGAACACTATCATTGATGGTCCCAAGTCAGTATGTGAGAAGTGGAGGGTTGCATTAGGTAGTAGACAGTTAGCGTAAAATTTGTCGAAAAAATCATGACATGAATCATTTTGATCATTGTGTAAGTGCTAGGGTATCTCCTGGAATCTACTCGCTGTATGACCTGAATAGAGTGAAAAGTGTGTAAGGGCCGCTACACTGGCATTCGGGTGTGTCAAATAAGCAAGGGTCCACATTACGGATGAATGCGGGTAAAGAAGTTAGTCCACGACACTAGTATTAGGATAGAATCTTGGAATACAGGTACTCTCAATGGTAAATTAATAGAATTAGTTAACATTATGATTAATAGAAAGATAAATATTTTATGTATTCAAGAAACTAAATGGGTTAGAGAAAAACCTAAGGAGATTGAAAACTTAGGTTTTAAACATTGGTATTCCGGTAAGAGCCGCATTAGAAATGGTGTAGGTGTAATTATAGATAAGAGTTTGAAAGATAATGTTATAAAAGTTAATAGAATTGGCGATTGAATTATAGCAATTAAGATTGTTATTAATATTAATATTTTCAATATTATTAGTGCTTATACTCCTCAAGTAGATTTAGATATAGACTCTAAAGATAAATTTTGAATTGACTTAGAAAACTTAATACACTTAATACCTCTTGAATAAATAATTTTTATTGGAGGAGATTTAAATGTACATGTCAATAGAGTGGTTGAAGATTTCAAAAATATTCATGGTGGTTATGGTTATGGAGCAATTAATGAAGAAGGTAAAGCCACATTGGATTTTGCTTTAGCATATGATTTGGTTATTACTAATACTTTATTTATGAAAGAGATGAGCATCTTATTATTTATAAGAATAGATCTAATAAAACACAAGAAGAAGAGATCGTCGAGATTGTAAGGATTGTAAGGTCATTCCAAGTGAGGATTTAAGTACATGAAATAATAATAGTTGATGGAATAATAATATGAAAGAAAAGATAAAATATAAGATGATATATTATAAAAATTGGTTTAAATGTAAAAGCTTAGAGAACTGGGAAAAATATAAAACGGCCCCCAGGGAGTTTAAAAGAAAAATCTGTTACGCTAAAAATTATGATTTTAGTGATCTTTATAACAAATTAGATACTAAGCAGTGTGAAAAATATATGTATAAATTAGTCAAACAAAGAGAAAATAAAATTAAAGATTTAGCTCAAGTAAAGTATATTAAAGATGAAAATCAAAAAGTGTTTTTCTTAGAAAAAAATATTCAACATAGGTGGGTGAGTTATTTGATAAAATTTTTAATGAAGTTTCTGAAAATACGATCGACCTTAATATCGTTAATAATAATAAAACATTTCATTTTTACCATTGCATTAGTAAAAAAGAAGTTGAGGAGACTTTAAAGAAAACCAATGGTGGAAAGTCTGTAAGACCTAATGATATCCCAATTGAAGTGTGGAAATATTTAGGAGATTTGGGAGTTTCTTAAAAAAAAAATTTGGCTTACTAAACTTTTAATATTATTTTAAAAACTAAAAAAATGCCTGAGGAGTGGAGGAAGAGTATTTTGGTCCCCATTTTTAAGAATAAAGGGGATGCACAATAGTGTGCAAATTATAGGAATTAAACTGATGTGTTATACTTTATTATGGGAGAGGGTAATTAAATAGGTTAAGACGTATTACCAAGATTTCTCATAATCATTTTGGATTTATGTCGAGTAGGTCTACCATGGAAGCTATACATGTATTGAGAGGTTTGATGGAGAAGTACAGAGATAATAAGGAGGATCTACATTTGATTTTTATTGATTTAGAAAAAGCTTATCATAAGGTTGTAAGAGATATCCTTTAAAGAGTCCTTGAGAAGAAAGATGTTGATATGACTTAAATTCAAGTCATTAAAGATATGAATACTATAACTGCTACTTGTATTCGAATTGAAGGAGGATTGACCAAATATTTTCCTATTTTTGTAGGTTTACATGACCAAATATTTTCCTATTTTTGTAGGTTTACATCAGGGATCGACTTTCATCCCATATCTTTTTTGCTTTAGTTATGGATGGTCTTAATGGACATCTAAAAGAGGATGTATCTTAGTATATGTTTTTTGCTGATGATATCCTTCTCATTGATAAGATGAGAGAAAAAGCCCAGAAAAAACTTGAATTATGGAGGTCCACATTGGAGTCTAAAGACCTTTGTTCGACTAGAACTAAAACTGAATACATGGAATGTAATTTTAGTAATAGTCGCTCTAGTAACAGAAGCGTAAATTTGGGTGATCAAATTATTAAAAGGTGTGATCGATTTAGATATCTCGGGTCTATTGTCCAAAGCGATGGTGATATAGATGAAGTTGTTAATAGTAGAATTCAAGTTGGTTGGTTGAAGTGGAGGAATGCTTCAGGTCTATTGTGTGATAGAGAAGTACCACTTAGACTGAAAGAAAAATTATATAAGATGATGGGGAGACCTTTTGTGCTTTATGGTGTTGAATGTTGGCCTTTAAAATAGAAGCATAATACTAAGTTAAGTGTTGTTGAGATGAGAATGATTCGATGGATGAGTGGCTTTACACTTAGAGACAAAATGTGAAATGAATATATCTGTGATAGGGTTTGTGTAGCCCCAGTGACGGACACAATTAGAGGAGTCACCTTAGATGATTTGGTCACATTAAACGTTGACCATCTGATGATCCAATTAGGAGAGTAGATGCTTTAGATTCGACTTATGTTAAGAAAGATATACGTAGACCTTGGAAGACTTGGGCTTATTGTATAAAAAATGATCTTAATTTTTATAATTAAATGAAAATATGACACTAAATAGGACGCAATGGAGAAAAAAGACTTTTTTAGCCAACCCACTTAGTGGGATTAAGGCTTTGTTGTTAGTTTTAGTTTAGATGGTCGTGTTGATAGTGAATCTCAACCGTAAAAGTCTCTTTTTAAAATAAAATCTCAAAGTCTGTTTCTAAAACTCAAATAATATATACTATGAACTTGATGCTCTATAATAGCATAGATTCGGTAATGTTCAAATCGAATAATTTAAATCCCCAATGATGGTTGTGTTGATAATGAATTTCAACCTGAGAGGTATATTTTCAAAAATTAAGCTCAAATCCTATTTATAAAACTCAAATAATATATAACACAAACTTAATCCTTTGTAAGCGGGATAGAATCGACAATTTTCATATTAAACAAACAAATTCTTTTATATGACCGAGTTTATAAAAGATTTCAATCAGAGGAGTCTATTTTCAAAATGAGAATTCAATGAATATCTAAAAAAAATTAAAATATAATTTATGAATTTAATCATCTATACGTGGAATAGAGTTGAAGATATTCAAACCCATCCAATCAAAATCCTTGATGATGGCCGAAGTTAATAGAATATTTCAACTGGATGTGTTAACTTTCAAAATTAAGCCTCAATTTCCAAAGTCTATTTGAAATTCAATTCATATAATTGTTAAACCCGATCCATTGTAAACAGGGCTTAGAAGATTACAACTAGAGAGGTATACCTTCAAAATTAAATCTCGGTCTATTTCTAAAACTTAAACGATATATTCTATCAACTCGATCCTCTACAAGTGGGACACAGTCGACAAAGTTCAAATCAATCAATCAAATTCCTTGAAGATAACGAAGTTGATAGAAATTTCAACTGGTGAGGTTCACCCTTAAAATTAAATTTAAAATTTAATTTGAACAAACCAATTATTACAATTTTTTAATCTATTCCTTTGTAAGCAAGAAAGAGTCAACAGTGTTCAAAATTTTTAAAATCTCGATGATAAACAAATTGATAAAAGATTTTAATTAGAGTTAACTTTTAAACTTAAGTTTCAAAGTCCCAAGTCTATTTGAAATTCAACTCATTGAACATGTTTATGTGCTAGCGATGCAGAGTTGAGAGGATTCAAATGAAATGATCAAATCTCGATGATGATCGAGTTGATAAAAGATTTTTAATTGAAAGGGTCTAGTTTATAAAATCAAGATTCAACAAATTTCACTTTAAAAAATTCAATTCAAATACTTCCTGAACCTTATCCTCTATACGTAGGACAAAGCTGAGAAGGTTCAAATCAAAGAATCAGATTCTCTGATGATGACCAAGTTAATAAAATATTTCAAACTTGATGAATTTATTTATTAAAATTAAGATTAAAATAATTTCACATAAATAAATTCAATTCATACATTTATGCACCCGACCCTGTCTAAGCGGGACAAGGTTGATAATCTTCTAATCAAATAATCTGTTTCTTTGATGATAATCGTGTTGATAGAAGATTTTAACCACAAGACTTTTGTCAAAATATAGTTCTAATAAATATCTAAACAAATTCAATAATCGTTATTTCTAAACCTAATCTTCTATAAGTAGTATAGAGTTGACAATATTTAGATTCAATCATGGGTCAATCCAAAACTTGTTCCTTTGTAAACAAGTTGATAGGATTCAATTATGATAAAAATTAACAAAATTTCAAAAGCAATAACAAAGTTATTAAATATTAAAAATTAAAATTTTAAAATAGAAAAAAATTAGGAAGTAATATATATCAACCCTTCACACCAGTCCAATCAGGGCGATAAATTTACGATTGACATAACCTCAGATAAATCCACCATTACATAATATATATTACAATATCCAATCTTAAAGCAATCAACTTCATTAAACGTGATGTGTTTCTAGCTGGTGAATTAGCCAGTCGACTTTACAAAAAATGGTTAGACTTTGGCCCTCTGACCGGGTGGGTGTCGTCAAATGATATCATTAAATTACGGTCATAATTATAGCTTGTGTGTTCCCCAGCGATTATCTACTCATTGAGACGTGAATCATAAAGTATATTTGATGTGGCACAAAACCCTCTGTTAGCTAAGGTCTACTTAAATTAGTCCCTTAGGACACTTCACCGCAAGTCTACAAGATATGCTTGGACAAAGCAACCAATGACTGCTGATAAGAATCTTTTGGTCAGACTGGGTCAACTACCTTATGTGACTAGATCATGGTCCATGACAACCCATGATGATGTAACCATGGGATATTCTTCCAACAATAAGCCTTTAAGCTCATAGTGACAAATTCATACAATCTTAAATTTAATTAAATCTCATAACACAAAACCCTAATCTTTGCTATTATATGCTAAGTAATTAACATTATAATGACTAGCCTTAATTAGAAGTGCTCTATGTTTATCGATAAGGGTAATTAACCATACGGGATTGCGCCTATGGAAAATCTCAAACCTCAGATAAAAAAGTCCTCACAAAATGAGTGTGAAATCTCTGGGTAGTCTTATCTACAATTTTATCTGCTTTCTGAAATTTTGACCCAAAACCTCATGTAAAGTCTCTGATCATATATTTTTCGAGAGGGGCCAGGGAAACAAATTTTTCAGAGCCCACACTCACCTTTTAGGATGTTGAATCCCTTTAGGACGTAGGCTCCCATACTGTTCAATAGTTAGTACAACTCGATAAAGACCCTGCATTTATAAGGAATGTATGGAAGAAGAAGATGGGTGTGTTACTAGAGCTCGTGTTTCTCACTTTCTATTTTCTCAAGATTCCCAGTGGGCCAAGAATTAGCTCAAAGAAAGAATCTCTACTTCCAAATAACGAGAGAGATAGAGGGAGAGAGAGATTCATAAGTCTTTTTCTCTCTTAGACATGATCTCTCCTCTCTTTATAGATGAGAGAAAAGAAATATAAAATTACATTTCATACATTATTGTGTCAGTTCGTGGTGTTTTATTGAGGCCTCTATATGGGTATCAAGTGACGTCATAAATAAGAAATAATGCTTATACCCTAAATTAATTATGATTTTATTTCTAGTGGCTCAATTGCTTCAGAATAACTAGACCACTTCAGTAGTTGAGCTTGTCTCAACCACGTCAATAGGTGGGTTTGGCTCGATCACTTCGCCAGGTGGTCTTGACCATTTCGACAGGTGGGCTCAGCTCGAACACTTTGGCAAGTGGGCTTGGCTCCACCACTTCTACAAGTGGCTTAGCTCAACCATTTCGATTTTGGGCTTGGCTCAAAAATGACCTAATCATCACATATGAGCCTTCAAAACCCGAGGCCTATTGACCGTTATATTATGCACTTGAAAAAATATTATTTAAATATATGACAATATTTGGATGTATAATTGTTTTCATTCATTTTAAGCTTGATCAATCAAAATAACTTGGCTCGTTTTCATTTTCAAGCTTGAATGAATCCAAAAATAACTTAAGATAGCTTGTTTTGATTTTGAGTGGAGTAGCTCAAAATCAAATATAATGAGCCAAAAACTAATTTTAATTAGTACTCAATCTCATTCGAGCCAATTTTGAGTCAAACCCAACTCGGGTTGAAATCAAATTGTTTATAAGCCTAAAGGTTGATAGTGGACCAAGCAACATGATGTTGCCATAGGAGCACATTGATAGAAAAGGGTGATGTCAAAGGAGTTATGAAGAGGGAGGATCTCATCTCTCATGTTCTAAGCCTTGTGTAGCAAGCAAAAGCACCTCAATAATCCCATTTTTGTAACATGATGAATGAATTTTGTGAGCTCTATTTTTTTAGTAATATCTTTTTGGTTTTGTATTAGACCCTATGGTCTCATCTACAACCTTTACTTTTCTACCGTTCATTAATGTAACATCATTATTTCTTTTGTTTACACTTTGAATCTTTGTAATCTATTTTCCATCAATGATTGGCAGGCACGGCCCTTAAGTTTCTTCACCGAAAAACTAAAAAACAATAGAATAAAGGAAATGCATAAAATTCGATTGTCACATGCAATAGTAAATTTTAAATTCCCCTAACTAGACTAGCGGACAAATTCAAACTAAAAATAAATAAGCTTTAAGAGTATTCTTTCAAAGATTAATGGTCAGTTAAAACAGTTTCACAACTATTTTATTTTTCAAATATATGTCACACAACTTTTTGGCTACAGTATTCTTATTGTATTTCTAAATTTTGGATGGTGAGAAGCTACCTTTGATAATTAGATTTGTTAAAACTGTAACTATGTTATTGTGTGATTCTTCTCTAAAAAAATAACAATACCCACAAAATTTTGACCCTAAATTCTATAAAAACCATCATAAAATCTAGCAACAATTATCAGAATTAACCTTTAGCTTTAATTAAGCCATGTCCATGCATCAAACATGTCTACATTTACATCTATAAGGGTAGCAAATCATAATCCATGCAACATAATTTAACATGATATTGCGCTTAGCACACATTCTAAACATCAAGCAGTATGAAGTATAATTTTAGATGAAAATACATTCTTTATTTGGAATGCTATGATCTGAACATTGTTTCTGCTATGTTTCCTAGAGGAGTTATTTGGCATCAAACTATAAGAGGGAATATAAAGAACATTTAGTACAAAAAATCCTGCAGCAAACAAGAATGAAATCATCAGCGAAGAGAAGAATGATGGAGACATAATGTAGACTATTCATTATATATATACAAAAAAAGTAAACATCAGAGTTCAATTTGAAGCTATTTATTTACTTCTTTAATCTATTCTTTGAGGGAACATCAATAGTTTTTTATAAAAAATACAACAACTAAAACTGCATTTTTTTCTTTTTCATGCAAAACTGCAAATTGATGACATTCATATAAATAGTTCTTGTTCTAAGAAAGTAGATATCTTCATGTTAATTAGGGACATTTACATACATGCCACATAAAAAGTTATATTTGGTTCCAAAAGATATTAAAGAAAAAAATAAGAAAAAAAAAAGGAGGCATTTATATGCATAGCACCCAATACCTATGTATTTCCATTTTTGACACCTAAACTTAACTTTTTACATCTACATCACCAAGGCAAAATATTACATCCGGACTACGCATGTAGAGTTAGGTGCGAAGGCCAATCCATGCGAGACACGTGAAATCCTGCAATAACGCGTAATAACACGGGAATAACACGAAGGAATATTCCTCGTGTTACTCCGCGGTTAGCGCTGTTTTGGGCGGAATAACGCGGGGAATATTCCTTGTGTTATTCCGTGTTATTTATGTGTTATTGCAGTAGTATTGTAACATTGGGAATATCCCCCGTGTTATTCCGCGTTATTCCCGTGTTATCCGCGTAATATTGATATGTTATTGTGGTGGTATTACAATACCACCACAATAACGCGGAATAACACGGGAATAACACGAAGAATATTCCCCGTGTTATTCCACGTCATTCCCCGTATTATTCCGCCCAAAACAGCGCTACCCGCAGAAAGAACACGAGGAATATTTCTTTATGTTATTCCCGTGTTATTCCGTGTTATTGCGGGATTCCACGTGTCTCGCATGGATTGGCCTCCGCACGGAACTCTACGTGCGTAGTCCGGATGTAATATTTTGCCCATCACCAAAATCTTTCATATGACAAAAAAAATACCACTATTTTAACTTTAAAAAATGAAATACGCCTTTTCATGCATTGGTAAGGTGGTATGTATATAAAAATAAAGTATAGGTGTCAGATATGTAAATGCATAGGAATTCAGTGGCATGTTATGTAAATCTTTTAAAAAAAGAAATCTTTGTAGTATCAATCCATTTAAATCAAATACAGTGGAAATAAATAAATAAATTAGGAGAAAACTAAGATAGATCAACATTATAACCATTTTACAAAATAGAAGAAACAATTTGAACTTTGATTGACCCGTTAAACCTCAAATACCCCCCAGTTCAGCTTTCATAGTGCCGATTGTGATATATCATCATCCTGATAATTATGAGCTCTTCATACAAACAGTCTCACCAAAATGGAAGGATATAAAGCCGAAGAGTGGACCTCGGTTAATCCAAAATGTTAAAAGAATGGAACCCTTGGTGCAAACTAAAAACAAGAACCATGATAAGTCTTTATTTCTAGCTTAAGGAAGACATAGAGTGAGGTTAAGAGTCTAACTCTTGACAAATTTTTGTGCTTGAGGTGTTGAGTCATATAAACCCACCTGGATTACGGGAATGTTATAAGAATTGTTTTAAAGCTCGAATATATTCATTTGTTATATTTACTTTTTTTTTAATAAATTTAGATGGCACTCTAAACTTTTATTTATTAAAATACCCAGAAATTTATTTATCCAAAAAGCATTCCCCATCCTTCTATAGATGCTCTTGTCCACCAAAACCGTCCCAACTGAGGTTGAATCTTGATCTATCCCTAACAATTTGGCTTTCGCGTGTAGTTGACAAAGAAAAACATACAATAAGAAAATTTTAAGTTCCGTAAACTATGAAAACTAAAGTGCGGTGCAGTGGTGAATTTAGATAATCAGACCACAGGTTTGTTAGCCTAATAAACTATATTTTTTCTTGTTTCCTCTATTTAATTAAGAATTTTAAATGATAATAGTTGATATGCAAAAGCGTGACTAAAGGCAATAACAAATCAGGAACTGCTTACTTACACAAATATAATTAAAGTTATGGAAATAATGTAGATCCAACCATCATGATTCTAAATTTCTGAAGATATAATCGGTCTCACTACCTCGAGGGTTTATAAGGCTCAATTAGCTTTCACCTACAGAAGGCTATCAAAACAATAACTGCTCCAATTTGCATTAACAGAACTGCAAGTCTGCAACCAATGGCAGTTCTTCTCAGCATAACATTTGCAAATAAAATTCTACATTAACTTAACTAAGGGTCTGTTTGGAGCAGCTGCAGCTTTTCAGTTCTCAATCTGCAAGTCATGCTGCCTGAGAAGTTTCATGTGAGTAAGTTCGATTGTCTGTTTGAGTCACTAGTGTGAAAACAGTAGTGCAGGCAATTGTTTCTAAAAAATGACTATTATACCCCTGTTTGTAATGTTGTGCTTAACAGAGCTGTGATAGCCATATATTTAATACTTTTACGGCAAAAATTCACTTAAAAACAGTACAGAATTACAGGGGAGCTAATAATTTAAAAAATTTGTTTCAATGAAGTCCAAATTTTGTAAATCTACAATTAAGTTGTCGTATCAATGAATAAAGGAGGACACACAAGAACAACAGTTAAAAGGTTGTAAACAGCTTTGAGCAATACTGAACATTTTCATCAATAATGAGCAGATTCAACTCAGATGGTGTCATAATATTAGCAAGTTTGGGCAAGGATTTCATGCCTTAAAAGCACATTTTTCAGCATTTCCAGATTTTTGGTTCCATAAATTTCTGTAAGAAAATATACAAGATATGATTTTTTTATACTCGGAAGAAATAGGAGAATTACCTTCGGTTCTTTCAGGTAGGGGCGGAGGGGAGCGTAGTGGAGCGGAGAAGAAGAAAGATGGGAGTCACAGGTCTGTAGAAGCCGTGATCGAATCGTCGCCTTCCTTCACAATTCTGGCTCGTGGGAGCTGACGACCATGTTGCAGAGCTTCCCTGCACCAGCATGGAATCTAGCGATGAGGTGTTCTTCACCTAGATGATGGAGATATTCGGCTTCAAGAATATCGGTCGGCTTCGCAAGATGATCAAGATCAGCGGGCGGCTTCGCGAGATGTAGGCCAGAAGAGATCGCGAAACGGGGCAAAGGAGGTAAAAGCCTCTCCATAACGCAGGGTAGATCCAAACATCAAATTCGCGTGTAGATTCGTGGTTTAGAGCAGCGCCGCGCGAAAAACGTGAAAACCAAACATCAGATTCACGCGCAGATTCGTGGTTTGGGGCAGCACCTCGCGAAAAACGCTGCCCCAAACGGACCCTAAATCTATTCAGTAGCAGGAACAAGCAAAAAACATAGAGAATTAAGAAAAGAGTCAAATCAATTTTGTTGCAACCAAATGGGAATGATATTTACAATAATAACCATGATGCAATTCTTAACGAACATATAGATCCAAATCTATCAGTGAGTGATATCAATATCTTACTATCAACCACACATTGAGCCAGAGCTAGAAAAGAAAAGTGAGGAAAAATATATTTAGAAAGAGAAACTTACTGAAACGCCCGTCTTAAAATTTCAATGTAAAAAAAGTACATTACTGACATGACATGAGCAACGGATGATCAAATATTGAAAATGAGCCTAAAAATATGGACAAAGACACCGAGAAATGGATGACTACTGCCAAAACCAACTTTTACCAGATTAGATATTTTAACTTCGCTCTTCAGATATTTTGCTTACATAGCTTATCAGCCATTGCTTTCCTTGATCTTCCCTTTATCAAACCAAAACCAACGGCTTCTTTGCCTACACCAATATACAAATAACAAGTTGTCAGCAAATTGGACTTTGGAGAAGAGGTGGTGAGTAAAGAAGTATTTTAAGCAGAATGAAGTGTGATCAAAATCATCCGTACTTCGGAGACGTTATGCTCATTTCAAATTTTTTAAAAAACAAGAACATTCATCTCCCAACCTTATGATGAAATAAATAAGGCCTACAACTTGCCCTGCTATTCATTGAAAATCATTAGCCTTCTTTGGAAGCTGCATCTCAAAAATTAATTTCAAATTATTTAGGTTCATATTGATGCCTTCAAAAGTTGGTAAGAATCCCAAAAATCTTTTGGAACTAGCTCTAAAGGTACACTTCAAATAATTGAAAACCTTACTGTATTTATTTTAAATCACAAATAACTCCTACAAATTAAGATAAGTTGCACCAAAGTTTACTTTTAAAGGAGCAGCTCATCAATGTAAATATCGATATTTTGACCTTTCTAAACTCTTAACACAACCAATCATTCATTAGTTAGTCACCCATCATTCTTCAGTACAAATAGCATGGCAGTCTAACAGTATTATTCGTCAAAAATAATCAAAGTTGTCTTCTCACATATGAGGTGATACATATTTATTTGATGATAGCATGGTAAGGAATTAAAGAAACTTATCACGGAAAAATCTGTTGTCAAACTAATCAGAGCATTTATTTGCATGAGGATAATAGTTTTTTGGACAGCCTAGTTCAAATATGTTAAATCCACACACATTCTCCACTTCATGTTTGACTTTCACACAACTACTAAATTAGAAAAATCTAATGTGAATATTATACTCGGGTCAAGCCGACCTCCAACATCGATTTCACAATGAACGGGTTTGCTAAAGTCGCAGCAACTTGGACAATTGTTTGCTATAACAACATGGCTGACTCATCAACATTCGGGCATTGACATCGATAATTATGTCAACATTGGCCAAATCTGCAATATACCAAGTAAAATTTCAATATTTAATTAACGAATATTACTGTGCTCATCCTTATACTCTAAAGCTAAGAATGCACTAACTTGGAGAATCCAAGTTAGACATAGTAGCTCCTCTCTGAACATCGAGTTGCTGCATCTCCTCTGAGACCCTTATTATCACCTTCAAGTAAAACTGTAAGATGCCAACATTAGCAGCAAATTCTTGGGAGCAGTGATTGAGTGCCCAGTTGCAACAACTCTAAGGACCATCAGGTTGAAAGTACTAAATTGAAAAATCTTAAGAAATGAATAACCAAATATAGTATTATAAGTCATCAAAGCATCAACTATTATGAAGTCAGCACGCCAATAACTATCGATTGCCTTCAGAAAAAGTGATTAATAATGCAATCAGTCCCTCATTTTCTCAGCATTCATATTGAACCATAAAGTGGCTTTGCAATGGTGCCAATATAGAAGAATCAATGCACATGATTAGAAACATTTTTAGAGAGAACGTTAATAGAACTTTTTAGGTCATTGAAAGTAATGTTGATTTGAAAATAAGCAAGCAATGACTTTGATGAAATACTCACATCATCATACAAATTTTAGTTATTTAATCCATCGTTGTCAATGTAGATAATTGAAACTGCCTCCATAGAAGATCTTAAACAAATTGAGGCAACATGCACCGAACCCTAGCCACTTTTGATTGACTTGTCATGATGCTTGTGCCATAGCAAGAATGGCTAGTGCAACTCTTGGAATATGGCTCGCTGTGCTATGACTATTTTATTAAAAGCACGCTTTAGGAGAAAAATGAAGTAAACACTATGCATCGCTTTCCTGTGAAGCAGAAACTTGCAACAAAGTGTGTGTTGCACAACTTCACCACTCAAATCATAGCATTATGCAATCAACTCCCACCAAAAGTAAAATCCTAACTTCAATCAATATCTATCACAATAAGTAGGCAGAGTCAACTATTTCTTCTCATTATCAATCACAATCATTGAGTCATATCAGTAAATTTTCCAATATTTTTTCTTTCGAGTTAGCCACTCAATGGTGGCTATTCTCTCCAACATACTCCCAAAATGCTTTTGAATGCCTTTCTAATTGGCGTTGGTCATCCTTACTCAAGCTACTTCCTCTCAACACCACATCATTACACTATCTCTAGCCTCACATTGCCTCTCCACTCTCATTCTCAAGCTGGCCATTCAATCTCACAAATTTATTCTTGATTTTTTAATATTCTTGCATTACTTCATTATTTATATCATTTATATCTTTGTTTTTCTTCTTTTATTTTTTTGACTAGCCATAAATTATCGCTATTGAAGGTATTATTATGTTTACTAAAATCTTTTTCCCTTATATGGCCTAAGTTTCGTTTATTAAATAATCATTATATGCATGAATGTGTACATGACATGCAACTAATGAACTCTTTAGTTTTCTTTTTTTTGTTTTCAAAAATACTTAACTCTTCAGTTAGTAGAAGTGTCGCTTCACTTTATGCTTTGTGTGTAATAAAGCCAAAAGTAACATTACAGATTGAATTGCCCTTGGCACTTTAAGAACACTAGCTAGGACAAAATCAAATTGTTATTCTTTCGTATGTGCCTTCTTAGATGATATCCTAGATTAACAATGATGTATGCTTTTAGTTTTCCAATGAGAATCAACGCTGCAATCAATTAAAAAAAGTGTCAGTAATCCTCCTTGTTGACCTCAAATTTTAGTTCTCCCTAGAATGTAGAATTCTAGCTTTAGGAGCTTCCTCGACTATCCTAAATTCTTAGCAATGGGACCCGCCTCGTTCTAGAATCTTAAAGCCACCTCTTCACTTCTTTTGAGACGCTCCATGGAGAGTTCGTGCCTTTAAGATGTTGAAACTAACATGAGGACTCAAAAGGAGCCCCCATAGGACCACCGAACCTTAGGGCAGCCTCATGCACGTTTTGTAACACTGCGCACAAATTCCTCAATTTACGGTCTTGGCACCTTCAAATACTCCGCAACGGATCGAAGACCAAGTCAGGATGCCAGGACGATCGACGTTAGGCTAAAATTTTAGACAGGATCAAATTTGAAGCGCTTACGGCTCGACCGTCGACGAAGTTGCCCGAACGACTCCGAATCACGAAATAGACTGCGCAGGGGCATCCGAAACGTTGAATTTGCCTAAGAAGGACATATATTTTGCCAGGGTTCCTAGCACAAAGAAACAACACAAAATTCGGCACGTTTTGAATAATTAAATAATAACTTATGTTTTGTTTAATTGCCTAAACTCACCTCCCTTTAATTAAAACCCTAAACCCCCCATTCCTAGCCCCATCCCGCACTCATCCCGCGCCATCTTCTCCTCTTCTCCCACGGAGCCGTGCGCCTTTGCCCTGGTATGGCTCGAACGAGCTCTTTGGCTTCGTCCCGTCTCGTCCCATTGTACCTTGGCTTCTCATCTTCACGCAAGAGGAGGTGACGTCCCATGAAGCTCTACCCGAGCTCCTTCCTCTCGACGCCTTGGACTTTCCTCTTTGGTGCTCAAGTGACTGTGCATCTGCCTCTTTGGCATGAATAGGGAAGCTTTTCTCCTTCCCAAGGTTTCTTCCTTCTTCTCTCGATCCTCCCTGGTGTGTGGTTTCTTGCGATGGTTTGGCCCGTTCATTATCACTGTTGGCATCGGGTGAGTATTTTGGTGAATTTGGATGAGTTTGGGTGAATATGGCTTGGCTCTTCTCATCTCTTCTTACTATATAGCCCCCACTTTGGGGAATTCTGGAGGGTTGGACATTTTTTGTTGGCTGAGTTTCTCTTGAGAGGAGGAGGTGCTGTCTTTCTTGCTTCTCTTCCTGCTCTCTGGTTTATTCACCGTGTGTGTGTGTGTGAGTGAGAGGTTGGAGGGTGTTGTTTGCTTTCTCCTCCTGAGCTTACTCGAGCCCCCTGCTTGCTCGGTCTGTGGCTGGTCTTCTCATCCTCCCCGCTGTTTCACCTGGTTTCTCTTGTGTGGTCAATCACTTCCTCACTAAGGTATAAGCTTATTTGACTCCATGATCTTGGCATGCTTTACTTTGAGAAGTTTTGGATGGGAAAGTTGTGTTAGCTATCACTTTCTCTACTTCCTCTTTCTATATTCCTGTTGCATGCTTTACCATTACTTATATCATGAAAGGTGGCATTAAAAACATATGGCTTTGGTGATGGGCTTTGGTGCGTGGGGGTTCTAAATGACATGCTATACTTTTTTTTTAATATTTCTTTATGTCAATGAAGTTCATTTAGGAAGTTCATGCATGCTCCAATCTTTACTCTTACACTTATGTTTTTAGTAATGTTTAGCATGAGAGAGTACAAAAGGAAGGGAAAGAAGAGAAGTGAGAAAGAAAAGAGGAGAAAGAAAGAGAGGTAGAGAAAAAAAAAAGAAGAGAGTAAGAAAAGCGGGAGAGAAGTGAGAAAGAAAAGAGGAGAAAGAAAAGAAATGAGAGAAAGGAGAGGAGAAAAGAGAAGTAGGGAAGGTGAAGGGGAGGATGAGAGGAGAAGTCTCATGTTAGCATAACTACTTAACACTTTACAACTCCATGGTTACTCGGTTGTCTTCTACTTTCATTATTTCAAGTTGCAATATGTTGAATATACGTGGTGATGGTTTAAGCTCCACTATTGGCATGACTTAGACATTGCTTTGGGGTTTTTCTACCCTCACACTCGCTCTTTACATCATGTTTTCGCTGAAATTTACAAAATGGTTTGTAGTTTTGGGAGCTCTATAGTGGTCTCCATTCTTCATGCTTGATCTTTGCCTTATTATCTTGTTAGTCTACATTTATGCATGTTGTAGACTTTATTGTGACATGGTTTAGATGCTATTTTAGAGTTCTTTTGGCCTTATATTTACACTCTAGCCTGCGGTTTAGGTGGAATGTGGAAAGGTTAGGGAAGTTTGATTTTTTGGAGGGTTGGAACTTCATATGCATGTTTTATAGGTGTCATTACTCCTTTTTCATTTATGTTACATATATGCTTAAAATGTGGTGGCTCCTATTCTCAAAAAAGAATCTGAAATGCTTGGGCCTCTATTTTACAGAATTTGAAATGTTTGAAAAGCCTATTTTGAAGTAAAAAAAATTGGAGAAGGAGATGGGGGGAAGAGTTTGACATGATAGCTTAGGGCCTGTTTGGGGGCGCAAAGTCGCGGTGCGGCGCTTTACCGCACCGCGAATTTGCGCCCGTTGCATTCGCGAAGCCGCGAATCCGCGGCGGACAGCCGCGAGCCGGATTGAAAGCGGACCGCGGGATATACCCGCGGCCCCGACTTTCGACCAGCGCTTCGTGGAATTCTTCTTGCGTTGCCCTCGCCCTAGTGCTCTCCCCGAACTCTTCTCTCGCCCGGCCCTTCTCGCGAGCCCGAGAGTCCTTCGATCGCTCTTCTTCTTCCTCGACCGAGAGTCCTTCGAATCTAAGGTAACCTACCTTCAATCCACCATTCTGTATCGCGGCCCGGTCCCCGGTGACTTCTATATGTTGATTTTGGTTGGGCTCTACTGGATTTGCTTCCCTCTTCTTATGTCCCGATCTCCTCTCTTCTTCTGTCCCGATCTACATATGCTTTTGTTTTAAATGCATCAAATTTTTATGGTTATGCGCCCGGGGAGGATTTTGTGTCGAGTAGCTAATTTTCTTCTAAATTTTTTTTCAAGAATTTAAGATTGCAGATGGTTCTCCATCCGCTCCTCTCTTCTTACGTCCCGATCTACATATGATTTTGTTTTATATGCACCAAAATCTTATCGCTTATGCAAGTGTTCTTGTGTCCCTCTTCCTCCGTCCCACTTCTTCCGTCCCGAGGTGTTAATTTTAAAAAAAATTTTAAAGGAAGCAAATGTTCTACGGATGTTAATTTTGAATGGCTATTCTTATTGATTTGGGGCAAATTATGGGATGGAATTAAACGGTTTTAGCATCTGTTTTAGAAAAAAATGTGATTCATGCAATTCGGACTTTAATTTAGCATGCCTAAAACTATATTCCGCATCGCAAACACACACAAAGATTTAGCATGCCTAAAACAGCTTCTAATTTAGCATGCCTAAAACTATATTTTGTTGGCTTTCTTGAAAGGTTTTGGAGAAGGCATGATTTTCGGTAGGCTATTGCATTTGCTTGAGCTTGATATTCGTTGTATATTTGTGCATTTGTTGGCTTTCTTTGTGCACTTAATTATGGTGTAGTGCAACGTGTGTTTGCAGTGCAGTGGAGTGTTTGTTTGTGTTTGCAGTGCAGTATGTATATTTGTGCATACTGCACTGCAAACACAATTATTCAGTAGGCTATTGCATTTGCTGAGCTTGATATTCTGTTGTATATTTGTGCATTTGCTGGCTTTCTTTTTGCACTTAATTATGGTGTAGTGCAACGTGTGTTTGCGATGCGGTGGAGTGTTTGTTTGTGTTTGCGGTGCGGTATGTATTGGTGCGGTGCGGTTGAAGTTTTTGTGTTTTGCGAGTGCGAGTGCATAATTTGTGCGAGTGCGAGTGCGGAATTGTGTGTATATGTGAATGTGTTTGAAGTGCATCGCAAGATGTGTGTGTTTATGTGTGTGTGTTTGCGAGTGTCTCGCAGGTGTTTGTGTGTATATGTGTGTGTTTGCGGTGCGGTGCGGTGCGAGTGTGTGTTTGCGGTGCATTGGAGTGTTTGTGTGTGTTTGCGAGTGGTCCCTTTGCGGTAGCTAATCGCAATATTTTGTGTGTGTGTGTGTGTTTAAAGTGCACTGCAGTATTTGTGTGTGTGTGTGTGTTTAAAGTGCACTGCAGTATTTGTGTGTGTGTGTGTTTGCAGTGCAGTGGAGTTTTCGTGTGTACATGTGTGTGTTTGCAGTGAAGTGTAGTGCAGTGAAGTGTTTGGAATTGTGCAGTGCAGTTTGTGGAAATGTCCAGGTGCGAGTGCATTGCTGTGTGGAATTATGTGTGTGTGTTTGAAGTGCACTCGCATCGCATTGTGTGTGTTCAATTGTGTATGTTTGTGCGGTCTTTGCGCGAAGTGTTGTGTAGTGCGGTGCATTGCGAAGTGTTGTGTGTGTGCGGTACGAAGTGTTGGGATTGGGATTGTGTGGAATTGGGATTGTTTGTGCGGTGCGGTGCAAAATTGTGTGTGTGTGTGTGTGTTTGCGCGTGCACGCACGGTATTTGTGTGTGTGTGTTTGCAGTGCAGTGGAGTTTTTGTGTGTACATGTGTGTGTTTGCAGTGTAGTGCAGTGCAGTGTGTGGAATTTTGTGTGTGTGTTTGCAGTGAACTGCACTGCATTGTGTGTTGAATTGTGTGTGTGTGTGCAGTGCAGTGCATAAGTGTTGTGTAGTGTTGTGCAGTGCAGAAGTGTTGTGTGTGTGCAGTGCAGAAGTGTTGGCATTGGGATTGTGTGTAATTGGGATTGTTTGTGCAGTGCATTGTGTGGAATTGTGTGTGTTTGTGCGAGTCTTTGTACGTAAGTGTCGTAGTGCGGTGCGGATTGACCGAATTGTGTGGAATTTGCGGAATTGTGCAGTGCAGGTGTAGAAATGTGCGGTGCAGGTGCAAATTGTGTAGTGCGGTGCATTGTAGTGAAATTGTGCGGTGCGGTGTTGTGTGGTGAAGTGCGGTGCGGTGTTGTGCGATGAAGTGCGGTACGGTGTTAGTGCGAGTGAAGTGCGATGCGAACTGTGTAGTGCGGTGAAGTGTAGTGTTGTGTAGTGCAACTGTAAAAGCTATGTAAATGTTTAGAAGGGTTTGGCCGTTTAGAATCTATTTGTAAAACCCAGTGTAAATGTTCAAAAGTTTCATTAATGAAAATATAATACTCCTTTCCAGTGGACGTAGGTCAATTTGATCGAACCACGTAAATTTATGTGTTCCTTTACCTTAAGTAGCATTTTAAATTTATTATTTCGCAATTAAAAGCATATTAGTCTAGACTTTCATATGTTTGTTGATTTATTTCATATTTAAAGATATTGTTGACTTGTCTCCTATTATTAGTATAGCGAATAAGAACAAGAAGAAGTTGCCACTCCTGCACTTTCTGGGAGAAGGACATAAAATTAATTTTTCGTGATATATGCATAACGGAAATCGAAAAAGCGCAATAGATCAAACTCTTTTTTCGACGAAGGAAGGTCGACAAAACATAAGTAACAAATTTTAGGGAGGTGACGAGCGAGGGATTACGACAGTAGCAGACTTAAAAATAAATGGGACCAACTAAAGAAATAATTGAAACTTTGGAAGGACCTAAAACAAGGATCGATCAGCTTGGGCTAGGATCCGTCGAAGCGAACTATTCGTCTGCTAGTAAGAATGGTGGATCGAAAGACTAACGGTAAGACATTATTGAATTAGTTTTGCTTATGTTTGCACCACTTCTAATAAAAATTATTTATTCTTACAGATTTTTCTCGCGGCGAGGAAGTTCAAAACAATTGGATAGAACCGTAATTCGAGGAGAAACTCGATCGAATGTTTGATGGGACAATAGCACGAGGAAATACGCGAGTTGCACTTACCAAACAATGGTTGAAACAACCTCCGAGGAGGTCGCCGTAGAACTTTCAAACGATTCGACGAACTCCGCATATACGATCAAACCGAAATGCAATCTACAAAGCCGAACGAAGCGGCCCGGATCGATAAGAAGAGGAAAAGTCACGTTGGAAGTATGAAAGAACAACTATCATTACTTGTGGAATCAACAAATGATGCTCCACATAGAGTTCAAAAATGTCGTCAGGGAGGTTGTTAGGCTTCTAAAGGAAGACCCGGAGATTATAGGGAATCGTGATCTTTTCTTCTTTCGCTATCGACCTCCTCCGGACTCTCTCCACCGAGACTTTTTCATTGCGAGTTGATAGAGAGCTACGCTTAGAATACATTCGCTATTATTTTGACCAGACGCACCTTGTGATATGATATGGAACCATTGCTTTTATTTCATCTATCGTTATTGTTGTTAGCGATGTTGTACTGGACAATTTCTATTCGAATTTTTGAATGTTTGAGTTATTTCCTTTCTTAATGTAGTTCATTCATTTGCTTCGCTAAGGTACTTGTTGATTTCTATAGAGAGTAACTCGCTTTCTTTGAAAGGTGCGGTTCATACCGTCGTGAATCCAGAGGAGGTCCGACGCCGTAGGAAAACGCGACGATAAATATAATCGTCGCAATACTATAATACATACGTTGATCGTGAACCTCGTTACACTTCATCTCGAGTTGGAGAAAATTGGATGGGTGAAATGATTTCAGGACACCAACGAGATTTCGTAACATCTTCCGAATGTCACATGAGGTTTTCGGAGATCTTCTAGTTGACTACAGAACATCTCATGGACTTCATGGGTCTTATAGGACAACGTACCGTAAGTATTGGGCATCACACTTTTCATATCGTCACGAACGAGTCAATGAGGGGAGCCATGGAACGCTTCAACATTCGTCGGAAACAATTACGCGATATTTCTCGGTTGGTTTGGTTTTCTTATCGGTTTAGTAAATGATATATTAAACTAATCGATCCAACTTTTGCGAAGAACCCGACGTGAGATTCTTAACGATGAACGATACATGTCATATTTCAAGGTACAAATGTTAACTAGAACAATTTTTTATGGAATGGATTGCATATTGATATGATTATTTTTTTCTTAAGGATTGCGATCGGCGTGATAGATGGAACGCACATTCATGCTTATAGTGTCGGATAACGAGAAAGTAAGCTTTTATCGGCCGATTCGGGAGGACAACTCAAAATATTATGATCGTTTGTGATTCAACATGTGCTTTACATTTGTATTGGCTTGGATGGGAGGGCAGCCATGCATGACGATGAAGACTCTTTAAAGTTGCAACAAGAAGCTGAATACTAATTTCCTCACCCACCGCACGGTAAGGTCATTTATAATATTAAAAGTTGATGTTTTGGTCATATACCTAACTATACTTTCTATCATTACAGGAAGTATTATTTGGTAGATGCTTCAATTACCTACTATGCGGAGGGGTATCTTAAACCCTATCCCGATACGAGATATCATATTCAGGATTTTGAAAGAGTGTAGAATCGTACATGAAGCTAGAAAAGAGTTGTTTAATAAGAGACATTCATTATCATGCGAGGCGTTATCGAGAGAACATTCGAAGTTTGGAAGAAGAAGTGGCCATTTTTCGGGATATGCCTCCTTATCCGTTCCCAAACAGGTGCAGATAGTGTTGGCAACTATGGCCCTGCATAACTATATCAGGTGGCATCCGACTCGAGCTGATGTTGATTTTGACGAGGTTGCTACAGTCAACGGTTTAGAGGATCGCATTGAACCGTCTCAACCACAGGAGGAGGACAATAGTGCACCAATCTGTACAAAAGAAGGGGAGAGTGCAAACGAAATGGCAGCACTTCGAGAAGACATTACTCTATCGTTAGTTGGAGAGTGATTTTATTTTGCGGCATGAATGTATGTCTTTTACACTCTTTCGAAGTACTTTACTTCACATTATTTACAATTCTACACTATAGCTCGATTCTTTTCATTTTGTTTAACCATTTGATACTCGAAGAATTAAGCTCGCATATGTGCTTCGCATTTCAGTAAACATGAGCTCAGAGTATGTCGGCTATCTCTCGACGATTCTGTATGTCATCGTGGGCTGCAGACATCTTTTAGCATCACGTCACCAGCATAGCTTTCGACGGAAGTTTTATGCCCGTCCTCGAACATTCCGGATCGGTGACGTTTCTTCGATGGGCGGATAGTTACTCGGATTCTCACGAGTCCGACGCTACGGAGTGTACGACCACGACGGAAGACGGAGTGAAACGAGAGTTACGACTTCGAAACTAAAGTGAACGTTATTATATTGTTGGTTGTTGTTGGAATAATTCTTCGATTTTTTTATCTCTCTATCGTTCGTCGCGTCTTGAGAGGAATATATGTTTTCTTGTAGAACTTTATGACTATTTTGAGATCCGTAATCGCTTCTCATTGTGTTTTCTTTTTAGATATTGTGTGAGACTTATGATTTAATATCAAAAAATCATCAATGCTTTTAATATATATAAATAACTAAACAATATGAAAGTACAAGAGTACTTTTAAATTATTAAATTTTTAATATAATTTGAACAATCTATTTAAAATATTTTTTAAAGTCTCGTAAACGTTTTATTAATTTGAACAATCTATTTAAATTATAAAATTTTTAATATATATATATATTTTATTAAAATTAAGAGATAATCAAGCTCGTAAATATTTTATTATTAAATTAAATTAAGATATAACGAAGGTTCGTAAATATTTTATTAATATACTTAAACAATTTAACCTTTATATAGTGAATTATTGCATCGAATCAAAAATTCACTATATAATCTAGATATAATAAAATTTAGAAAATATATATTAAAGATATAAAAATAAAAAAATCTAATTTAAATTTATTAATTTGTATATTTAAATATAAAATTTTTCAAAAAAATCATTTCATTTGCAAATATTGTATCCTATATAAATATATCCAAATTTTAAAACAGCTTTAATAAACGAGAGCGCTCAGTCATTTTTCGCCTGCATTGCTTTTCCACATATCAATCAAACAGACAATGAGCTTTCCCGCAATGTTCTTCACTAAAGACAACGCTATTGCAGATTCTGAGCAGCACAGCTGCAACCAAACAGGCCCTTAGTGTTCTATGTTACTTGGCTTTGAGTCTTTTGCCCATATTTTGGGGCTCAGTGTTGGCTTGGTTTTGCCTTACAGGGCTCGGGTTTACTGGTTTTGTCTTACATGGCTCGATTTTTACTGGATTTGCCTTACATAGCTAGGTTTTTGCTGGTTTGATGTCTTGCATCGCTCGGTTTGACCAGTTATGATGCCTTTGTGGCTGCCCCTCTTGCACCATTTTATGGGTGCTCGGTTTGCTGTCTTGATGCCTTTGTGGCTGCCCCTCTTGCACCACAAATGTGGCTCGGTTTACCTTTTTTGCTGCCTTTATGGTTTCCCTTTGCATCCTTATGAGGGCTCGGTCTTGTTGTTGTACGGCCTTTGTGGCTGCCCCTCTTGCACCATTTTATGGGGGCTCGGTTTGTTGTTTTGATGTCCTTGTGATTGCCCCCTTTGCACCACATATGGGGCTCGGTTTTATCCTTATGACGACCCATTTTCTTCGCCTTTTGACGGTTCGAGTCATGACTCTTAGTGTTTCAGTTCCAGATGGTCGTGGTTCTACTTTAGTTTGATGTTTTGTTTGGTTTAATTGGATTGAGTCCTACACTTAGTCTAGTGTTAGGCTTGGTCGTAGCCTGGTTTGGTCTTGTCCGGGGCATTTTATGGGACACAGTAGCGAGTGTGCGAGGGAGCGAGTCTTGAGCCTACATATTTTGATCCGGGCAAGGATAGCTTAGAAGTTAGATAGTCCCAGGTGGTCAGATTTGGGAGTCCTCTACTACAACCTTTCGTCTCGGTGATTTGTGCTTAGTCATTTGAGTCATGTTTTTGGGGATATTCTGAGACTTCCCTTCTTTCTCTCTTGTTGGTCATTTCAGTGAGAGACTATGCCCTTTCTAGGGGGTCTGGCATGTTTCCCCTTTCTGTGAGCAGTGGAGAATTCAGGTCTTAAACTTTGTGAGGATTGTCGGGCTTCCGCCGTTGCTAGGTTTAGCAGGTTCTGTCAGGCTCGAGTCGTTGGGATGTCAGAGCCATCTGTTTTGTTCGGTTTTGAGGATCGATCCGCCTCCTATTGCGTCGATCTTTTAGGAGGATCGTCCCCTTCTCTCTCTGCCCCCTTCTTATCTCTTTTCTTTCTTGCTTCTTAGCCTGATTTATGCGCTTATGTACGAGGCATAAGTGTGCGCGTATAGTCTTTTGCTATACGTGGGCCATCGAGCAATGTTATAAGTAGGATGGTTCGGGGTTAGGGCAATGTAGGAGTCATCGAAGCACGTGCGAGTGGTTCTAGCAATCCCGACTCGGTGACGCTACGAGGATGAGGGATTTATAGTTTCATGCCTCTAACATTTAGTAAATAGTCGCCCTTCTCTTTTACAGGAGAAGAAAATCCCGTCCTGATTAGTCGACTGACCTACTTTTTTTTTTCTTGTATAAGAAAATTTATTTAAATATAAATGCATTTGCAAAAATCTTTAAAAAAATATAAATAATATAAATAATATTTTCTTTCAAACTTTAAGTAAAACCAAAACATCTTCCTTCAAGTAAAAGATAAGTCAAAATTCCTTTTCAAAAAATTAAACCTTTTTTAAAAAAAATGCAACCATTTTTAAATGCTTCTTTAAAATATGCACGGGTTAGTCGTACGAGTCGGGATAGGAATTGACTTCCTCTGTGACTGTCAGGTAGGTAACCCTTTACTTGTGTTGGACTACATCTGTGCGGTGATTCTCAAAGGGTCCGGGGTTCGATCACGGCCCTGTAGAACCCTATTCTGAGTCCCCCCCAACATCATGCTTACGGTCCTTTCGAGCTTTTAGTCCATACTTCGTGGCTTTCCTCAAGTTTTCTATGGACTGCTTTTGATTTCCTTTTTTTCGGGTTTCCTACGGCTTATTTTGACTTCTTTCTAGCTTTTCACGGATTTTTTTTCTGAATTTTCTCGCTTTTGGCTTTCCGCACGGTGTTTTGAGTTTTACCTTTCACAAATAGCTCGGGACACTGGACCTCGGACCTCTTTCCTTTACTTGCTCATACTTTGTTTATGCCGCTAATCCTTTTTTCTGCATGAATAATAATAAATATCGACACATTACAAGTAACCAAAATTTACAGTATTTTTATATTCTTACTGTAGCATACACTCATGTTTACTGTAGAATACTCCTGTTTACTATAAAGCACACATCTAAGAATAAAACACTGACTCAACGAATTCGCGTTCACTATAAATTCAAACTCCAAAAATTCAACACTACAACAATCTGGAGCGAAGAGCAAACTCTGAGGGCAACACTACGGGGATACGAGCAGCGGACCTCCACCGATGGTCTACAATAGCAGGACGAATCTACTTCAGCAGAACCCTCTTCCTTAGTTTAAATAACAAGCTATAGGACTTCGAGATAGCCTGCCTAGTGCGGCGTAAGCCCTCATTTCACCTTTTAGGTTTTTGCACGACGTGCAATATAAGTCCTAACTCGCTTTAGGTTTCTGAGGTCGTCGTTCGGTACGGCATAAATCCTCCTATCTCCCAGGTTAATTCGCATAATCAGGTGATTATGTGAATGTAATCCCTAAAATTAAAATTGGCATGATTGAAATTTAAATAAATTCATTTCCAAAATTTGAACCCAACAGTAGGATAGTTTGGGACGCTACTGAGGTTCGCCTCAGGATCCGTGATCTCCTCTACTCTTCTTTCGTTTGATTCCAGAAATAACTAATCCACTTTGTGCCTTTCCCATTTGGTACTCCCTACACACCTTTCTTGTTGAAAACCCTAGCCTTTTGAATTCATGAAATGGATTCCCCTGATCTAAATCAAGAGTTCCCTTAAACGATTTCGATGGTTTAAGGGGTAATTAACAATAGGGGTTTGCACCTATAGAAAGCTTTAAGAACCCATATAATATAAACCCTATATGATATTCGATATTTGATAGGGGAACTTGACGGCTTATAAAATTGGTTCGCAGACTAGAATGGATGTCTTAATCTGATGGTTTATTTGATCAAGCTTCATCATCAAGTAGTGTGTCTATTCCTCGGGATAAGCGCAGTGCTTGTGATATAGTGTTTAGTTTATTAAACTACAGCATATATGAGATCGGTTCGATTTCATATTTTCAACTTAAAATGATATATTTTTTTTAAATTACATACATATATATATATAGTTAGATCACACCCACCTCCATAAACAAACCAAGTTCAGCGACACTCCCTTCTATGATCGCACTCATTATAGAACACATAATATTTTGATAAATCTATGCATGAGAACATACATGCATTAGTGAAAGTAGGCAAAAGTATTTTTTTCCTTGTGGATTACATCCACAGTCTCAGTGAAATACAAAAAAGAGTAGAAGTTAAGCATTGTTGAAGTTCGGGTGATATCTCCTGCTTTGGTAGTGTCGTGGTATCTTGAACATTGATCTCACTGCTCAAGGAGGAAGTAGGTATTCTATATCGTTATCATTGGTGCTATCAATGTCAATGATGAGCAATCTTGATCAATTTTGTCAGTCCCAATCAAGTTATTATGAGTTTCCCATAGAACTAGACTCATTTAACTAACAAAAGTAAACTTGCCCATATGCACGTATACTCTTCTATGTTGATGTGATAGTTATTGAGTTCAACAAACTTTGTAAATTGTCTTGGCTGTTGCAGGACAAGTGCATAGCTTGAAAAGCTTTCTTGCATTTTCAAGAATTCTGTTCACAAGACTTTAGAATATCACAGGTATAAACATTTGATTCCCATTACTTCATGGTGGAAACAAACTATGAAGTTTTGAAGTGAATCAAGTGGCTCACCCATGATCATGATAGCTTATGAAATCATTAAAGTTCATTGGCACTAACAAATTGAATCATAGATTATAGTTGGAATAAGAGTATAAAGACATACTTGCCAGTGGGAGAAACAAAAACCATCTTAGCGAAGGCACTTGTGTGCATTAGTGATGTTAAGAAAAAAAGTGGCTGCTTAAAATAAGAGACATGGATGGCTAGGTCCTATTTCCTTCTATAAAAATTGAAATGGAAGGCTTTAAATTTCATAGGAGGGCAAACTTCTGCAATTTTCAGGAAAATACATATGTAGGTTAAGACGAACATTTCATCACTCAACCAGGAATTCGTATTTCAGTAGTACTTCCTTGTGAGAGATAAATTTCATTAATAATGAGACTAGAAGCAAGAATTAAAACACCAACTTGAGGCGAACATAAAAGAGAGTTCGTCTATCCTTGCTCTGGAAGAGATTTAACGTGAGGAACAGCTCACTAAAATTGCTTTAGTTCTATCTAAATAAATCTCATCAAACAATTTTTTATTTGGTTGAGCTCCCAGCAATCACAAAATTTTGATGTACCACTTATGCAGACATTTATCTTCCAATAGGGTTCATCGTACTTATTGGCATGCCAAATTAAACTATATCCATGAGAGAAATGAGGACATTATTATCAATCATGATTCGAGCCTAATGAAAAAGAAAAGAAAAAGAGATCTAGACAGAAAAAATGAGAACAATTTTTTTAGATTTCAGTGTAAAATAGTACATAAAACAAACGTCGCATGAGGTTTTTGCTCATCCACTAACCATCAATTTATAGATTCAGGCCAACTTTCAACACCACATAAATGGATATAATTAAAAAATACAACGCCACAATGACGCTTAAGCTTGATAGAAGTCAAAAAAGCAGGCATGTTCATAAATCAAGCTTGTTAGAAGTCCAAAAAGCTGGCATGCTCATAATTGTCTTAGGGTTGGGCAATTTATGTTTGTTCACATGTTCTGTGATTAGCAAATTTTATGGGATGAATGGTCAGTTGTTCTAATTTATAATTAGGTTTGGCAAAACTTCAATATGTCGAATTCTAGAGATGAGCAGAGAATTTCTAAACGGAGCATGATTTTGGTCCACAGGATAGCGGAATCCCACGGGATGCACGATCACGGGAAACGAGGGATCGAGCGCATTGCTTTTATTTTATTTCTATTTTTTTCTTTATGTCATTAGCAAGTTTCCTTTTTTTTGTTTATTTCTTTTTGGTTCTTACCTATTTGGCATATCACTTTTCTAATTCTATAAATTGAGAAGCGCTTTCTTTGAATTTTGCTACTTTAAGTGTTGTAACAACTTCCTTTCGCAAGTGGTTTGTCTGTAATTTGCCTAGGAACAAGTGGTGGACCCCCCTCACTAATTCAACGTTCAATCGTTATTTTCAACAGAGGCAGCCACCAAGCTACTCCAATCTGCTGTCCAGCTGCAGGTCTCACCTCCTTTTCCAACCCACCCGCCTTCTATTCACTGTATTCAGCCAATCAAATGTCAACGAAGCTACAACCTGTTGTTCACAACTGGAAACCATCCTTTTTTCTTCTTCCAGTTAGATATCAACCGTCATCCATCCTCCCACTCACGTAATCAATTCTACAGCTTTTTAAATACTTTTAACATTCAACCACACCTTCTAGGAGCACTAAAACAGTGTCCTTTAGTATCAAGTCTAGCCAGAATCTCGGTGGAAGAACAAGATGTCATGCCACCATGGAGAAACCCATAACGAGGCGCTCAGGAAATTACCAGAGGACAAGTAGCAGGAAATCATCCAATTGCAGCAGACTCGTTGATTTTGAAATAATGCAATATGGTGAAGTCACCCACAGCAACAACGGAGACCACTCAAGTGAAGGAGAAAAAGAAAACCCTTTCCATAAAGAAACTTCAAGTGATGAAGAGTTGATACCGCGTTGATTCGCATTGAGTATAGGAGAAGAGATGGCGATTCTAGAGTAAATGTGGAACTACCGAATTTTGATAGGCGCGTGGATCTGGACGAGTTCATCAACTCGCTCCTGACGGTGGAATGAATCTTTGGTTTAAAGATGTTCCAACTGACAGAACAGTAAAACTAGTCATCATCAATCCAAAAAAGAGTACATATTTGTGTTGGAAAATTTTGAAGTGGCCAGCCTGAGGGAAAAGCAAAATCATTACTTGGTCCAAGATGAAAAGAAAGATGCAGTGCAAGTATCTACAAGTGCATTACAAGCAGGATGTGTTCTTGAGGCTTCATCACTTATAGCAGAAATATCTCTCAATAGAAGAATAGTGGCCACTCAAATAAAGAAGATAAAGAAAACCCTTTATACAAAGAAGCTTCAAGTGATGGCAAGCCGATATCGCGCTGATTCGCATTAGTATAGGAGAGATGGTGACTTTAGAGTAAACGTGGAAATATTGAATTTTGATGGGCTCGTGGATCCAAACGAATTCATCAAGTGGTTGCAGAGAGTGGAATGAATCTTTGAGTACGATGATGTTCCAACAGACAGAAGGATAAAACTAGTCATCATTAAGCTAATGAAAAATGCATATTTATGGTGGAAAATTTTCAAGTGGCCATATGGAGGAAAAGAAAACTTATCACCTAGTCCAAGATGAAAAGAGAGATGCAGTGCAAGTATCTGCAAGTGCATTACAAGCGGGATGTGTGTTTTAGGTTTCATCATGTACAACAGAAAGATCATTCAATAGAAGAATACACGGTAGAGTTTGAGCAACTCATGTTGAAATGTGAGCCTAAGAAGAACACCCTGTTCGATATCTTGAGAGATTGGGACCATCTATTAGCATTGTGGTCCATTTGCAGTTGTATTGGTCCCTACTTGATGTACGTACCCTAGTATTGAAGGTGGAAAAATAGCAACGTCACCAGATGATCGCTACAACTTATAGGCAAAGTTCAACCACAAAATCAGGTAGCAAGACTACAAGTAGAGTATCTAAGCTGACTACATCAGAGGATAAATCAATCTATAGTGGAGAAATTGTGGCGCACATCAACACTCCTAAATTTACCACGGCCAGAAAGTGCTTCAAGTAACATGATCTTGAGCACATTGCATTAGATTGCCTAAAAAGGATAATAATATATTTCATTGAGCAGGGTGTCGTGAAGAAGGTAGAGGACGAAAATCCCAAGGAAATTGGAGAGGAGTACCAGATTGCAGCCAACGAGAGTGATGTCAGTGATTCAAGCTAAGCCCATAAGAGAGACTCTAGCACGATTATTATTGGTTGTGCTAAAAAGTAGTTTGTCTGAGGTACTGAATGTTCATATAAAGTTTGAGAATGTAATGCCATGAGCTACCCATTTGCAAGTATTATGAGAGGAATCACCAGACTTGATATTTGTTGTCCAAGAGGGCTACGAGTTTGAGGGGTGGACACCAAATACATGATAACCCCGGATAAAAGAATTTTAGGATGTTCAAACATACAGAAAACTGCTGAGTTGTACTGAGGGAGGTCCAATATGCAAGAGTTGAGAAGGTTTTGAGCTATTTATGAAATGCTTTATAGAGTAATCTTCGTATTAAATTTCAGTTAAGTTCAACAATACACGGACAGATGGCCAGACAAGAGTGGTGAACTACAGTTTCAGCAGTCTTCATAGGTGCTTTGATTCTCAAGGAAGCAGAGAGTCTCTCCCCTCTTCAGTTCAAAAGGAGACTAGGAGATCCTCTACCCTTTTTGATTCGCAAGCAAATCAGGTAGTCCTCTCCTCTTTTCCATCTGGCCCAGCTACATGAACTAACCCTCTCATCGTCAAATTTTGTTGCACGCAGGATCCTTCCTTCTAACTGGTTTGCATATAAAGAGCATCAATGAAGTAAGCCTCAAACTCACAGATCTTTGAATCAGATTTGAATGGTTAGATCTAGATTTCTTTGATCACCTGTAGCTTGGATTTCATGGTTATGTTGAGATCACTTTCTTTCTCATGATAATTTGAATTTCATGTCTATGTTGAGAAGATTTACATCTCTCTTATTGTGATTGAAAGTTCATGTCTGTGTTAAAATTCACAAGTTCCCTTTTAAATCTTGACATAGAAGAACGCATAGGTCAACCGATATGCTAGATTCTTGATCTTAATCGAATAAGTGTTTGGATGGTTTAAATGCACAAATTTATTCCATGACGACATGTAGAAGAGGGTTTCACCTTCTACATTTCTTGAAATCTCTTTGTTCTCATAAGAAGCATAATTAATTTCTCAACACAAGCACACATATTTGAGGAATACATATATATACCAACAATTTTATGTGCTTACATGTATTTGGCTAAAAACCTATAGGTACATACAAAAATGAGAAAAATCTGAACAAATGCATTGTATTTTAGGTACTATACATGTATTTTGGCTAAACATTTGAAATTATTTGAATAAACAAGCTTATGTTTTAAGTGTATATAAGTAAACGTATTAGAACCAAATACCAACTACATAAATGTGGAAGTTAAGTGTTATTAATATAAGTACATATGGATTTTAAAAAAATTTGAAAATTTGTGATTGAATTGAATCAAAGTGTTATACATATTGATACATAGAAGATTAGAAAATTAAAATTAACTTCAACTGTTAGATGTAAATTCATAAAAACTGAAACTATACATTTGATTTTAAGGATTAGATACACAGATATATGTGAATTTGTAAGTTCACAGTTGAAACTAACTGTTAAGCATATAAATGTATAAAAATTTGAGACTTATAATAGGTATTCGAACGTTATAGATGTATACATATGTGAATTTGAAAATTGGGAACGTTTGTGTTTTGACATTAAAAGTTTAAGTATGTAGACACATAAAAAAATCCAAAGCTCTTGACATGTAATTAAATGATAAGCATAGAAAGACAATAAAATCTGGCATATATATTTCTACTTAAAGTAATAAGTATTTAAGAAAGATCAAAAAATCTGCATATATATTTTTGTATTAAGTGATATGAGTATAATAGCATAAAAAATCTGCACATATACATTTACTCTTAAGTAATAGGAGGATAAAAAATACTAAAATTCTGTATATATACATTTGCTCTAAATAATAAGAGGATAAAGAGAGAAAAAATCTGCATATATACATTTGCTCTAAATAATAAGAGGATAAAGAAACCAAAAATCTGCATATATACCATTGCTCTAAATAATAAGAGGATAAAGAAACTAAAAATCTGCATATATACATTTGCTCCACGTAATGAGAGGATAAAGAAACCAAAAATCTGCATATTACACTTACACTATGTAAAAAAAGGATAAAGAAACCAAAAAACTGCAAATATAGATTTGTTTTAGGTGTTATATATGCAAGCACTTAAGAGTTTGGAAAAACAACAAATAGATTTGAAATTAGTTGTTACACATAAAAATACATAATGATTAGAAAAAAAAAAAGCCAATAATCTTTATTTGGAAATTAAGTATCATATATGTATACACTTCAAGGATTGATAAAATCTACATGTATATATTTAGAAATGAAGTATTATGCATTTAAACATTATAGGGATCAAGAAAATCAACAAACACATATTTAAATTCAGTGATTTGGAAAAACCTGTAATCGTACATTATATTTTAAGTGTTATGAATTTAACTAGATAGGAGTCATAGAATCTATACATTCATATTTTCAATTTAGGCGTTATAGATGATTTTCAATTTAGGCATTATAGATGTAAATATCTAAGGAAAAAAAAGACAGCAAATATACATTTAAAATTTAAGTATTATATATAAAAGTAGATTGATTGCGTATAAAACACTTGAAATCATATATGTAAACAAAAAAAATTGTTGGTAAACATATGTATTCCCCAAATATATGTGCTCGTGTCCAGAAATGGATTGTGCTTCTTATAGGAACAAAGATATTTCAAGAAATGTAGAATGCGAAACCCTCTCCTATACGTTGTCATGGAATAAAATTGTGCAAGTAAACCACCAAATACTTGCTTGCAAATCGAAAAGGATAGAGGATCTCCCAACTTCCTTGCAAACCGAAGGGAGGAGAGGCACTCCGCTTCCTTGCGAACGGAATAAGAATAGGGGAGAGGTGTCTAAAAAAAGAAATGATAAAAACACTTTTAACTCAATCCACTAATCACATGACTATTTATAGCCACGGAGTATGTGAAAAGACTTCTGGTTGAGGTGGCGGTGAAAGTTCTTGGCCGATAGAATGAAGCCACCTAAGCTCAGTTAACCCTGGTGGATTGATTATGTGGCAATGAGTTGGCGAAGAGTAAGGAATGGTTTTAAGTTAGTTAGAGGAAACCAATTATATCTCATGCATACAATTTTTTTATTTCAGAACTTTTATTGTTGAAAATTTTTTTTATTTTTTTTGTGAATTAAATTAAATTATCTTATTACTGTTATTTCTTTTATTATTTATTATTAATATATATGTTTTGTTATTGATAATTAATATTTGAATTTAAATTTAATATTAAATTTTCTTCTCCTTTTTCGCTTTTTTTTAATATTTTGATTTAAATTATATATATATATATATATATATATATATATATATATATATATATATATATATATATAAACATATGTATGTATGTATGTATATGTGTGTGTGTGTGTGTGTGTGTGTGTGTGTGTGTGTGTGTGTGTGTGTGTGTGTGTGTGTGTGTGTGTGTGTGTGTGTATCTATATGTGTATATATATGTATATATATATATATATGTCTGTGTGTATATATATATAAAATTTAAAATCAAAATATAAAATAAGTGAAAAAAGGATATATATATATATATATGTATATGTATATGTATATATATATATGTATATATATATATATATATATATGTATATCTGTATATATATATATATATATATATGTATATCTGTATATATATATATAAAATTTAAAATCAAAATATAAAATAAGTGAAAAAAGGATATATATATATATATGTATATGTATATGTATATATATATATATGTATATCTGTATATGTATATATATATATATGTGTATATATCTTAATAAAGATTGCTTGATAGGCAGAACCGCCAACCAACCCCTTGGGCTCGCAATCCCACTAGGTTTGGGATTGGACCCCGTGAGCCAACAAGTTCGAGTACCACGTCCATATAGCGGACAACTCGCTTGGAGGGGATTCAATCGACCGACTTGAGAGGACTTACACTGACGAGCACATGCTCTACCAACAGGTCGAAGACACGGCTATATATATATATATACACTTTTAATGTAAAAAAGAAAAATTTATGTTTTGCTTCAATTTTATTTTGAATTTTTATTGATTGATTTTTATTTTTATTTAATTTAATTTAAATTCAGTTATCACTGTTTCAGAAGTAGACCTAGAAAGACTTGGGCATATTGTATAAAAAAATTATCTTAATTTATTAGAATTTAATGAAAATATGACACTAAATAGAACACCATGGAGAAAAAGGATTCAAGTAATTGACCCCACTTAGTGGGATATAGGCTCTTTATTGTTCTTGTTGTATCACACGGTTTCAAAATTTTTAATTAAGATTTCCTTTTTCTCTTTTCTTTTATCCTTTGTTTAGAAGTGTATTATATTTTGAATGTGTTTCATTTATCATTTCAATTTTATATTTAAATTTAATTAAGCATGTAATTATATTGATTAAGAATTTGTTGAAGCTTTATTAATTAAGGATTTGTTTAAGATTTAGTTTTGTTTGTCTAAATAGAAATTTAGTTAGGATTACATGATTTAATTTTAGGATTTTTATTTAAATGTGATTTTATTTATTGATTTTAGTTTATACTTAAAATTTCTTATTTCTATTTGTGTGTTTGATTCCAAACTTAACCCAATTTCATTTTGAACAATTAATTCTTTTTTATTTTATTTCAATTTAACCTCAACCATGGTTTAGGACGAACTTCAAACACGTTTAAGTTCGTACCGCGAGTTAAAAAGAAATGTTAAGCCTGATTGTGTGGGTCCCATACGGTCCGAAAGTACTTAAGTCACAGGCTGAAGTCTCAAATCTCAATGGATCACCTAAAGACATCAAAACCTTAAAGAATGTCCAACCTTAGTTTTAACAACTCAAATATGATCAACTTAACAAAAAATTATGTGTCAAGAATTAAAGTTGAGTATATTCAAACCAAAAAGAGTAAATATTTAATTTAGGTTTTAATTTTGGGTGTCAACCATCCACTAGTCCTCTAGGATAGACTCTAAAAAAGACGTAAGGCTAGGTCCTAACATCCAAAAGAACAGGAGAAGAAAGAGGAAGACCTCACCAAAGTGAGGTCAACAAAGCCACTCTTAGCCCTGGATAATGATGCAGAGCATGGCATCGATCCATGGGATAGTGGAATCCCATGAGACATGGATCGCGAGGAAAGCGAAAATACAATGAACGAGGAACCGCCGGATCTACAATTACGGGAGAAGGGACCGAGCGCATCCCTTTAATTTTATTTCTATTTTTTACCTTTCTTTCATTAGCAAGTATTCTTTCCGTTTTTTCTTTTTTTTTTTTTTACTTCTTCCATATTTCTCTAATTTCTAAATAGGTATTTGTTATGAAAGGATTTTTTATATATGTTGTAGTAGGCTGTTGGAATGGCAGTTTCTTAATTTTATGAATTAAGAAGCGTTTTCTCTGAATTTTGCTCTCCGGAGTGATATAACATCTTCCTCTTGCAAGTGGTGTGTCTATAACTTACCCAGCAACAGAAAGTGGAAACCCCTCACCATCCGCACCTCGCCGTTTCGCCGTTCAACCGCTGTTTTCTCTCTAATCTACTGTCCAGCAGCAGGCCTCACATCCTTCTCCCTCCCACATACTATATTCAATGTATTCAACCAAAAAAATGTCGATGCCGTTACAACCTTCTGTTCACAGCTAGAAAAAACCTTTTTTCTGCTTCCAGTTCACTGTCCTGTAGCTATTTGCAGTATTTTTCAGCCATCGATCATCCTTCCCACACACATAATCAATTCTACAACTTTGTCCAACACCTTTGGCATTGTGCCGCACCTTCTAGGAACGAATGGTGTCACTTTCCATTTGGAGAATTTGATAGGGTCAGACTTTGAATAAAGTATATCTTTGGTTGGCTTCAATATAACTTTGAGTAACATCCAACTTTAGCAGAAATGGAGTCAGTTTAATGCTCGGAACTTGCTGAACCCCGTGAGCCAACAACTTCTGATTATAGTTGTAAGAATACATTTTCAAACATCCTCCATCTTGTGTAAGTGCATCTACCCATAACATTTTATTTGGTAGAACAAATTAATACAACTTATACAGTAGTGTTGTATTGAAGATTGATTCATGGAAAGGATATAATCAGATTGCATTGCATTATTTGCTCATCACAAATCGCAGTGCATATAATGAGTGTCAAAACATTAATTTGATAATGTCAAAGTGTTTACCATTTCGTGCAGCATAAACATTCAATTGATGGGGAACACTAGCACAAATAAGCTCGGACAAAAAGCACAAGAAATAGTAGCTTCCGTAAATTTTCTAACCAGTATAAGCATAATTTGACAGCTCAACTATATTACTAGCCAATCTAAATTCTAGAAAGAACATTAAATTAATGTGTAGTGTGATTAAATAAAAGGCGGAAACCTCAGATAAGAAAATAATTATAATTACATATTCAATTCCATTCAATGTTGATGAACCAGAGGCAACTGGAGCAACTCGAATCATATCTGAACCAACAAATGAAGCAAAACAAAGAAGACTAGCTAAACCTAAATAAGTCAATCACATGAGGTTCCTAAAGATTATTCTAGAAAATGAGGTAATCAGAGGAAGGGAGAAAGCGGCGCAGAAAGAAATGAAGGGACTCACATGTAGCAATGTTGTCTTATTGCAAGTAATTCAAGCCTTTCTTTTTGTTCGTCAATTTTCATTTTTCATTATCTAACGAGAAAATAATATCTCAATCAACACCAAAACCATACAAAACTCCAGCATATTTCTCTGTAGATCCATTAAAGAAACACTCCTCCAACTTTCTGAAGGTGGCAGCAGTGAGCAAGCTATCTGATCCAGCTTGGTGGCAGATACCCACCCGCTCTACCTCAAGAAGTTCTGCAAGCTTATTCAAACCACCATGGAGACTGTTGCAAAACTTCATCAAATGCTTTACATCATAGACGTTCGGAAAATACAACCTCAAGAGATCAAAAAAACCCTCCTGCTTCTCTGGCAGATTGAGGCATGTGAGAATTTTGAGGAGATAGCCAAAATCATAGCCACTGTGGAAGGTGACCCAGTGAACAGAGTCGTTTAGGACGACGCCGGAGGACATGAGTAGCTCCGCAAAGCGGGGGGCACAGACACCAAGGCGACGGTTCTTATCGAAGTCAATGCCACTGCGGCGGAGAAGCTGAAGGGAATCGGAGGCATATACGTCGTGTTCAGCGTCGAACTCGCGAAAGTTGAACTGCCAGACGCACGGGCGGGCTGGAGAGCCAAATGCCGGGAGGTTTCCGCGAGCATCGGAGAAAGTGAGTCCGAGCTGGATAAGCTTGAGAAGGTCCACGTTTGTCTTTAGGGTTTGGTAATTGTAATCAGAAGCAGTGCGGAAGGCGCCAACGGGACGAAGGGCAACACCGGGGAACTCGGTGTCCATCGCAACATAGGGGTAGTCATCCACTATGGAGCGCATGAGGGCGAACTCATCCTCGAGGTTGGAATCCCACACCTCGCGGATCTCCACCGACTCACCACCGCCATCTGCTTCGCCTAGGTTTGACATCTTCAAACCCTAGATTGATATGCGACGGGATGGGGAGACGAAGATCCAGGGGATGGCTGGCTTGCTTCAGATCAAAATTATAATGGAACACATAATTTTGTAGTGTAGAATAAAAATAATAATAATGATAATTAGGAGCAAATTCAACATAAAAGCGGGGTGAGTACAGGGCTGCTTGTGTTCTTCTTGTTCGGTATTGACTTGTGTTCGAAATCAGCTCGTGTTCGAAATAGCTCGTGAACAGTATGATCGTGTTCGGCTCGAATAATATTTTTTTGTTCGTATTTGGCTCATGATCGACTCGAAATTAGCTCGTTATAATATAAAATTATTAAAATAATATTTATTTATTTAATAAAAAATAAGAATTTTATGTAAAATTTTTCAAGAGCAAATTTGAGACAAAAGCCCAAGTTATTTATTAACAAAAAAAATTTGATTAACTAAAAAAAAAAGTTAGAAGAGCAAATTGAAGACACGATTTTCCACAATAAAAAAATGAATATTATTTTACAAAAAATTAACAAAATAAGAACCTTAAAAATAAGTTATGCACTTATTCACTATTTTTACAAATTACAAGAATCAAGCATCAAACTCTTGTTCACTACTATGAGGTATTTGTTTTCAATTATGACTCTGACTCCATGGGACCATAACCAGTGACGGAGATGCAGTTTTCAACTTCGAACCATGCGTAGCTTTTTAATTGGGAATGAAGCTTTAGTTGCTGGGCAGCATGATTAAAACAAAATGGTCTGGCTTATGGTCACATTCAAAATCAAGGTGAACAAAGGCGTGCTCAACTTCTGAAAGTTGCTCAATCTTGATCTGCAGTGAGATATGGCTTATCAAGGTGACCCCAACAGCATGTCCCAACTGCAACATTGAGATATGAACAAAATAAAATAAATGAATAAATTGAAATGTACCTGACTTAAGGCAATCCAGTAGAACATGTTTCTGCATCTTTTATCAAACATGAATCACCCCAAATCTTTCTTTCCCGAGTTAATCTTATATCAAACATGAATAAGAATGATTGAGAATAGAAAAATATGCAAAATTAATGGAATTAAAATGTATTAGGTACATACATACCACCTAATTCCTATGCATTCGAATAGGAGAAGCCAGCCCCCACGGGAGATTCCAAGAACAAAATATTAGCAGCTGAAATTAAAAAATAAAGTTTGAAACTCAGCCCAATTCATAAAAATGGAAACCAAACAGGTTTCAATCATTTGCTCAAACTCACCATTGTTCCATCTGTAACGGTTGAGGTAGAGCTTCTTGCCATAGGCGATAGAGGAGCAGACGGTGCCGCCGTTCAACCAGAGGACAAGAGAATAAGAATATATCAAAATAAAGAGCAACCAAAATAAGAATATATCAAAATAAAGAGCAACTAACATCATCTCCCTCATCATTCATACTTAATGCATGCCTCAGCAACAGAAGAGCCATCAAATGCAACAGGGTTAAGAAAAAACTACAGAAGCAGTTAAAATTCCAACTGCATCTATTCTTCTCCAATGCACAGCCGCTGCAACCACTAAGAAAAACAGTTACAACTACTCAAGGCAAAGTTTTTTAAACATGAATCAAGGTAACATTCTCGAGAGATGAATAGCAGTTCATACAGCTTGGAAAAGTGTTGAATATGAGCTGAACTTGGAAAAATGCTAAATATGAGCTCCAATGGAATAAAGAGGTACATCTCCTAGCATGTTTATGGTGCATCTCCAATGGAATAAAGAGGTCTCACTCATAGCAGATTTACATCTAGTCCATAACAGATTTTAAGCCAACTTGCACCATAAATAGGTCTCACTCATATTATTATAATAGCACTGAAATGTAAGCAACTTGCAACAAAAACTTCTTAACCACAGGAAATCAAAGTCCTGAAACCTGATTGCTTCATTAAACAGGTCTCACTCATACAATTTTATATATATATATATATATATATATATATATATATATATATATATATATATATATATATATATATATTATTGTAGAAAATATTTGATTGCTTTATTAACTTTTAAAGGTAACATGCTTCAGGATTCACAAATAAATCCACTCCATTCCTTGAAAGTCAAATGAATCCACATAAATAACTGCATAACTTTTAAAGGTAACATGCTTCAGGATTCAATATATTTTCCACCTGCTTATATCATAGGCAACTTTATATACTATTATCTCAAAATGGTTGCAAACAGATGTTGTCTTCCAAAATTAAGATTAACAATAATCACCTTAGGCAACTTTATATACTCTTATCTTAAAATGGTTGCAAACTTGTGTTGCCTTCCAAAATTAACATTAAGAATAATCATCTTAGGCAAATTTTGTTGCAGCTGCTTACAAAATGAAGAAAATGAATGCATGCAAATGAAAAAAAATTCTTCCTATGCATCTTCCCCATGCCATACATAAGATTCTTGGTTTTAGAGCTTAAAAATACAACAAAGCACCTCTATGAATAAAATTCTTTAGCATTTAACAATCATAAAATTCAGCAATTAAGTTCAGCAAAAATAAAGTTCAGCCTGCATGAATGTAAAAACATATAAAAAGTAACAAATAGTCCATATAATAATATAATTTCTCCAACAAAGCATCCCCAAAGTTCAATTAGAAGAAGTGCCAACATCTAGTGGTCGAATCAAGATGTTTGAACCTTCTATCAATTTAATTTGGTAAAGTCACATGAAGTTGTTCCTCCTCCATTAATTCTTGCTGATACAAAAGATTTTTTAAAAGTAAGTTATAAGAATATAACATGAAAAGGTAAACATACACTAAAAACTAATTCTTGAGAGAAATTACCAAAGGAGTTTTAAAACTACTCGTGGATGATCTTATCCAACTGGAAGAGCATATTAATGCATTCACCGTATTTTTCGAGAGTGAACTTCTATAATCATTAAGAACTCTTCCATCGGTACTTAATATTGATTCTGAAGCAACTGTTGTTATTGGAATTGATAATATATCTCTAGCCATATTGGACAAATAAGGAAACTTGAGAGTGTTCAACTTCCACCACTCAAGAATATCAAAATTTTCATCATTGGTCAAATAAAGACCCTCCTTAAGATACACTTGTAGATCTGATTTTGATGGTTGAATAGAACCAGTTGCAACAACAAAATCAATAAATGTAAGCATGCAATTAAAACATCCATAATTATTAGAATCATTAGACATTGATGAAACATTGCCACTCATAGAACTGGAAGTAGCAACATTGCTTGCATAAGTATTGTAAATTTCCCACAAAACATTTTCAAGTTGTTGAATTTTAGAGTCTGATTCAACTGATGTGTACAAACTAACAAACTAAACTGTATGAACTTTATCTTCAACTGAGGGTCTAAAACAGTTGCGACAGACATTAAGAGATCACACTCACCCTAATATTTATCAAATTTATCTCTCATGACAAAAGCCATGTTTCTTTTAAACTCATCAGACGAAGTCGACTCATTTAGCAATAATTTCTTTATATGCATAATGACGGGTAGAAAAATATTTGAAGTGGGATAGGAATAACCATAAATCATTTTTCATTACATCATTAAAAACAATAAGAAATTGTCTGATTTTTTCATATTTATCTCAATCTAAATATGAAGGCAACCAACTAAAACAATTTTCTTGATTTGTAAAGTGAGTGAACACATTACAAAAAATAATAGCAGATTCAAGCATTAAGAATGCTGAGTTCCATCTTGTTGGAACATCAATGCACAAACCCTTTGTTGTTGATATCCCTAATTGTCTGGCTATATCAACAAACTTATGTAACATTGCCGGCGACTTCTTGAAATATTTGATAGCCTCTCTAACATTATAAATGATATCTTGAATTTTTTTAAGCCAACTTACACCATAAGATTTAAAATATGCGCACAACAATGAACATGAAAGAAATGTCCCTTAAAATGCAATTTCCTTCCTGCCATAAAATTTGAATAGAGTAGGCTAGTAGCAACATCATTATTACTAGCATTGTCTAAAGTGATGGTAGATACTTTGTCATGTATCTTACAATCTAACAAGCAATGAGAAATAACATCACAAATGAACGTACCGGTATGAGGTGGATTTAATTCAATGAAACTAAAGATTCATTTTTGAATCTTTCAAGATTGATCAATATAGTGAGCAGTTAGACACATATATCTGATAGTTTGATTGGAAGTCCAACAATCAGATGTAAAGAAAACCTGTGAATATCCATAAATTATTTTTTCAGCTTCTCTTTCTCAAACTCATAAATCTTCATACAATTATTTTTTATTGTATTTCTTGAAACTTTCTCATAATTTGCATTCAATGATTTCAAAAAAATGTTAAACCATGTATGTTCAACAATATTAAACGGATACTCATGTACGATAATCATTTTGGAAATTACTCTCTCACTTTATGTTGATCATAACTTTTTGGATCATGAAATACTGGGATATCAACATCTGCATTAACATCAAGTGGCATAAAATTTAATAATTTTTTGCCTTTGTTCAAGAAGATCACTAGCTTCCTTGCTTTTTTCTTTGATTTGTCCACATTCCCTAACATGACGTAAAGGTTGAGAAGTAGTTCCTGTTTTAGATTGTTGAAATTTTGATCGACAACATATGCATTGCCAAAAAAAAGTTGGGACCCCCTTAATCGAAAATGTTGCCTCCACAAAATACTCTCACACTATTGACTTCCTCTTCCTACCCTTCTTAGTAGCAAAATCTTCACTTTTATTATTAAGGACAACATGTACTATTTCTAGCTCAGTGCTTTCTAAAGTAAGAATGACATTTTTGTTGCTATTATGAGCTTCTGGTACATCTAGCAAGTTATTGCTTGATGATTAAAATTGTTAAAGATCTAATTCAGACATATTTGTACGCTACATGAAATAAAAAACAAATAATTTGTATCACTTTCAAACAAGCAGCATACTACATAATATATATGTACATAAGAATTGAGGGTGGTCCTGAAAGGAAACAACACATTCATAAAAAGAAACAATCACACAATGCTCCCTATTCCAAAAATCTCATATACCCTTTCATAAAGAAAATTGCAACTTTAACTGCAATAAAGAGCGTATAGGGTGGGAGGGAGAGGGACAGATAGAGAGAGAGGGAGAGAGGGAGGGAGAGTAATATAGTTGATGAAATAGTCTAATAAAGCATTTTAGATAAGAAAACTTCTTATCATTGCACCATGTTATCTGTATGCATTGACTTCAAAGTCAACTATCATAATTGCAATGCTTATGAATGGATCAATCCTTCTTTCATAAACTTGCACTTGATCTTAGAGGACCACATATGCACATAAGAATTAAGAACATCAAATAAAATAAGCAACGTACCACAAAGCTTTTAACCTGGAATTAAGAAAAAAAAACCCTCCATATATTATGCTGGTCGAAGTAAACAAAAGCTTGTGTTGCCTTCCAAAACTTAAGAGTAAGAATAATCATCTTAGGCAACTTTTTATATTACTATCTTAAAATATAATCCCATGCATGAATATTGGAAACTAAAGGAATAATATGAAAATCATACACAACATTGATGTTAAACTACAAGGTGATCATTAACTTCAACCTTGATGTTATACTACATTAACACATATAGCATCCTTCCCTCTTCACCTCCCTAAATTTTGGGGGTCACCCAAGGAGGACCTTTATGCCGGCACAAGGAGACAGATTTTTCTTGTAACTAGATAATCACATTTGTACTGCACTCAAATGAAGCACACATAGACATATCAATAGTAATTGAGAAAACACATTTGTAAGTGATATATTTCTCGTCATGTGTTTACCAACACTCAATTTATTATTCAATTATTTTTGGAGGAGTTTTATACTTATATAGCTTGACTTAACATTCAAAATTGATCACATTGATATATATAAGCTTCATGGAGATGCTAACAAATACAACTATTACGAGACTGACTATTTGCCAATAAATAAGCCATGCAATACTTCTTATATAGTATTTTAGATAAAAAAAGAGAGGATAGATAGGGAGGCAGGAAGAGAGAGAGAGAGAGAGAGAGAGAGAGAGAGAGAGAGAGAGAGAGAGAGAGAGAAATATAGCTCTTGAGAGAGTTTTATAAAGCAATTTAGATAAGAAAAACTTCTTCTCCATATGATTTATACTACATAGCATTTGAGGTTCCGCATCAGTCATGTACATGTCATTTTAATATAGATATGAATCATATCCAACATGAAAATAGAGAGATGTCCAAGATAACAATCCTTTGAGAACTACATCTAAGTAGGAGAAAGTAAAACAGAGCAGAGTTGATGACTCATTCTCAGGCACAGCTTGATGTGTTTGCACTCTTTTGTTCATAAACAAGTTAAGCCAACTTAAAGCTTTAAGTGGAGCCCTTCGAGCACCATGTTCTTTTTTTAGCATGCATAAACCCAAACATAAAGTATTATGATTTCGCAGAATGAGAATAACACATCCATGTACATGCACTTCACAATTTGTGAATCACAAAGATGCATGCCTTAAACCACCAAAGTGAAACTGATAAAGTTCAAAAAAAAAACTTTAGAAAGATATTATTGTTTTGAAAAGTAAAGGAAAGAAGCATTGCATTCTTCAGTTTTCACAAAGTCATCCATAAAAAATAAAAAATTATAATCTAAAGGTAATAGCCGAACCACAACATACACATAAACATATATAAATCACCGCACAAATGTACAATAGCTGAACTAAATTTCATACCAGTCTCTTATATCAGATCTCATCCATAAAAAAATACATATATAAGTGCAATATGTGAGATTTCGCTGCCAAAACCCTACAAAGCTATGTTTCATTCAAAAAATCTAGATAAATTTAAAAAAAAATTTAAGAAAACTTAAGATAGGAGACGAACCCGAAGATATATATGAAATATTAGAGAAAACATACTCAGAGATAACACCTAGGTAGCCAAACAAGCAACCAATGAACAAGCAAGAAGATTGAGCAACCAAGCAAGAATGACGAATAATCGAGCCAACACTGACTATGCGAGGAGAATATAAGCAGATATTAGCACAAGATCACAAACGACAAACTCTAAAACGTCGCGACCGAAATGGCTTCGAAGAGGATACGGGAGAGGCAGGCGCAGCCGAACCCGAGAAATTTCGAGAGGCGAATGGGGATTGGGGAGGCCGGTTAGAGTTTTTTAGATTATTAGATATATTATAATTATATAACTTATATTCTATTATTATATAAACATATAATATTAATAAGTAATATTAATATATTATTATTAATAATTTGTTATATATTATAATAGGATTTAATTTTATAAAATATGCTAATTTATTTTTAAAAATTTTCATTACTTTTAATTTATAATATTTAATTTTATGAATATTATTTATTTATTTATTTTCGAGCCAATTCTAGCCGAACACGAGCGAACAAACTGTTGTTCATGTTCGGCTCGTTTACATTTCAAGCTTAAAAATTTGTTCGTGTTTGGCTCGTTAGGCTTAACGAACGAGCCGAACACGAGCTGTTCGCGAACAACGAGCCAAATTGACAGCCCTAGGCAGGTGTGTTCAAAGGATGTACCCCTATGAGGGCGTTTATTTTTAATTTTATTATTAATACATAATATATTGAAGATTATTATAAATATCATTATTATTTACTTCATGCATTAACAAAAATATTAAAATTAATTCTATATTGATTAACAAATTGTAGTTAATTTTTAATTAATTAAAAAATGAAATTGAACAAATTAATTTAACTAAGAAAAATTCAAATTTATAAAATTTATTTTATATTAAAATATTTACAAAATTAAATAAATTAAATTAATTGAACAAATTGAAAAAATTAAATCAACTAACATAATATTTACAAAAAAATATTATCTTCTACGTTGGTGTAGAATAGCGCATGAGCCCGATGTATATTGAGACGGTGTTCGTAGTAGTCGATGATGCAACTAGTGTTCTAGATGTTTTTTTTTTCAATATCATCAGTGGTATCATTTGTAGCATCTCGTGTTATCTAGTAAATTAGTTCGTTAGGAATTGGTGGAGAATAAAATATTGGTGTCCCGAAATTCATGCTTACATCAGAAATAGGTGCAAACATAGGAATGTTTTAAAAATTTAAATCCAAGTCTCCACCAATAATTGTCCACTACAAGTTAAATGATAGAACCTCATATGCTGATGGTACTACATATTCAGAGGAATTGGTGGAGAATAAAATATTGGTGTCCCGAAATTCATAATTACATCAGAAATATGTGCAAACATAGGAATGTTTTAAAAATTTAAATCCAAGTCTCCACCAAAAGTTGTTGTCCACTACAAGTTAAATGATAGAACCTCATATGCTGATGGTACTACATATTTAGAGGGTCCTGCATAGCTGGAGGGCTGCATAACTGGAGTGTCCCTCAAATACTGATTAGGTAGGATAAGCAGATGTTTCCAAATATTGTTGTTCTTATGTTTCTTGAAATGAAGATCTTCGTGTTCTGCTAATCGAAGATTTCCTTGGAGCGTTTGCTGTTGATTGCCTCACAACAGAGGAAGAGGACTGGCATGGAGCATTAGATGTTGATTTACGGGGGTCTTACATCTATGCTATGAGACGAATCCGCTTCAAAATCTTGTCAACCTAGCTGATCAAATATCATATAATCATGTGTATTAATTCTTCCTTTTTGCACGATAAATCCAGAATCTCGTCGTAACCATGTAAAATGAAGCTAGCACTTGCTCCACGATCCCTTCCAAACCTATCAGTGATTTTATTGCTACGAATGCAATAATCCAACTGCATAAAAACATATTATAGTTGTTATAAAAAAATGCAAATACTTACACCTATTCTCTCTCCTAGTGATCACGCGTAATAGGTTTCAGGAGGCTGAGTTGGAGGTTTTGATAAGTAGAGCAACGCCCAAGAGCGGTCTGAAATGGTGTGACCGCGGCTACACTGGGCGTGACCACACCATAATATCAAAGTCTGTGGTGTGACTACGCCTAGATCGAGCGTGACCACGCCACTCCTTAAGATCCTGTTTGGCGCAGTATGTAGAACTTCAGACTTTTATTACTGCAATGCGTCATTGCTTCCTGAAATTCGTTCGTGCTGGAAGTTGCAGCCTGTTTGTTAAAAGCTTGTATATATATATATATATATATATATATATATATATATATATATATATATATATATATATATATATATATACACACTATTACATAATTTTGAGTAAGAAATTTAAATATATACTTTAATTTTTCAATCCTACAACTCAAATGTTTTATATGAAATTTAAGATTGTACTATTATAAATTTTTGAAAATAAATAATTATACAGTGTGGTGTAAATGTAAAATGCAAAGTTCATGTGTTAGATCCGTAAATATAAATGATGTTAAATAATATTATATAAACTGTACTAGCCAATTTCCATTGCGTTTGAACAAAAAATAATCGTCCATAACCATTTAGAAATAGTTCTAAGCCTTAACTTAAAGTAAAAACATTACAAAATCACAAATATACATCTCATGTTGCACTGAGTTTCAGGAGCGTAAACAAAAAATCTAAAACAATTACAATGGTGATTGTTATGATGATTATATTATTTTTAATATTCAGACGGTGTATCTCCTGGGCTAGACTTTCTTCTAGTGATGTTCTCCATTCCTGATTGCCGTCATTGGGGGAATCTACTAAACTTTCTGCCCAACGAAAGAACTTACACTATTTTGTGATCCTCCGTGAGCAGCTATAAAACTGTCTGCCATAACTGTGCACTTGACTTAACATCAGCAGGGATGTTTGGAGCCCACAGTGGCACATGACTTGACGGGAAGACCATAAATTCCTTGAGCTCATATTTCATGCTGCAAAAGAAGAGAAAACAAAAACAAATATTAGTTAATCGTAAGGGAAATCAATGATAGGTCATAAGGAAAATGAGAAACGGTAAAAAAAAGAAATGATAAGTGCTTGTACTCCGTAGAACAAATTAAAAAAAAATGATAAGTGCTTATACTCGTTCGTACAAATTACAAATCTTTTATGTTCATCACCAGTGAACATACAGAAAGTTCAAAATTCCAAACACCCACAAATTACAATTTTATTGTCCTTCTAACAAATTACAAATCTATCACAGATTAACCAACACATTAGTAATATGTTCTCGAATGACTGTCATTTCATTTGCACCTTCCCCTTCCTTAGTGCAAATGGTTGACTATTCGCTATCATCTCATAACAGAGAAGAACCAATTTGGTTTTCAGATCATTATGCAACTACTTCCTGTTCATTCAATTCCACGCTCCGGAAGTCAACGTCAAATCGAGATGGATGCCGCTTAATATAACTGTGTAGCGTCATCATCGCTGTAACTATCTGCACCTATTTTGGAAAAGGGTAAGAAGGTATATTGCGTAATATCACATATTTCTTCTTCCAAGCACCAAATGTCCTCTCGATGATGCCTCGCAAAGAGCAATGTCTTTTGTTGAACACCTACTTTCGAGTTCGCGTAACATTACTTGCTCTTTCAAAATCTAGTATGTGATATCTAGTATCAGGGTAGGGTTTGAGATACCCTTGCTGCAACGGATAACCAACATCCACAAAATAATACTTTCATGTTAAGTGTTGAAACTTCAGTTTGACATATCAAGAGAAAATAAATATTTCATGACGCATGCATACCTTGTGGAGGTTGGGGAAAGCTGTAATGCGGATTTCGTGTGGCACTTTTAAAAATCTTGTTGTCATGCACACTACCATCCCAACCAGTCATGACAAATTTAAAGCACATATTAAAGTCGCAAACTACCATGACATTTTGTGTTGGGGTTCCACTATGTCCGATAAATGCTACTTTCTCATCGTTTGAAACTCGTGCATCAACGTGTGTTCCATCTATCGAGTCGATGCAATTATAAGCAAGTAGGTTTAGTAATTATTTGCTGGCATTCATACTGAAATTTGAATAATATAAATTAAATCAGTACCTTGAAGAATATCATGTAACGTGGATTGTGGCGAATCTCTTTAGGAGTTCGTGAGAAAGTTGGATCCGTTGGCTTTATAACTTGTTTAGCGAGGCTCACTAAAGCACTCAAACCCACTGTGAAGTACCTACTAATCATCTCTAATGAGTGCTGGAAGCGTTCCATCGCACCACACATTGACTCGTTCTGTGATAGTATATAAAGAGTAATCGCTAAAACCTCACGGTCAGTCGTCCTTGCTGACCCATGGAGACCATGAGATCCAATGAGTTCTGCTAAAAGATCTGTAAAAACCTCTTGTGTCATTCAAAAAATGTTGTGGAATCTTGTGGGATGTCCAACAAGCATTTCCCCAACCCATTTGTCCCCAAATTGTGATGATGTATAACATGGGGAGCGACTGATGTATGTGTTGTAGTTTGTAGTACTCCACGACCAAGTTGATTGCTACATTTCTCCTTCTACGACATACTTGTTATGTGCCCATATTGCCTTATACTGTACACGTTTTGCAAAGAAAAATTAAATTACTAAACCAGTCATCACTAAGAGGAGAACTATATTATTAAACCCATAGGAACTCTTAACACATGTAGAGAAGTCCCAAAAAAAAACTGTTATAACTAAATAGATCGTTAGTGAGAAGTCTAAACCAACTATTCAAATAAGCATACAATCATGACATCTAATCAACTGTTTAAACAACCACGACATCTCATCAGCTGTTCGAATAAGCATATAGAAAAACTAAAAAAACTCAAATCACTTGCTCCTCCGATCAAAAAAATGTCATAGATATGACACCCTTCGCTTTTGCTCAATAGTTGTGAAGAAATCTCTATGTACTGAATCTTAGAGCAGCTCCACAACAAAATAGTAAAGCTCATCATCCGATGTGATATCTTCATCCTGGTCTAAAATTCCAACAACCTCGTCAATTGAGGATTTATGCACTTTATGTGGGGCATCATTGGAAGAATTGATCAGGCATGATATCTGGTTTCTGATAGAAGGAGCCCCCCTCTTCTTTCTACTATTGAACCGAGATCACTTTGAGCGCTTTGTGGACTGGATCTCAGTGGGACCTGGGCTGGGGAGTGCAAAAGAATCATCGGATAAACTGACAACAACATTGTCTTGTGTATCACCAAATTCAATCTCGCTGGGAGCGCATGCATACGACACCCTCAAACATGCGGTCTAACTTCTCCTTGAAATCGGGTTCAACTCTACATATTTTGTATTTCTTTGCTGCAGGAACAACCTGAGAAAAAAAAAGCAGTTCAGTAAAACTTGAAATAGAATAATTCAACGCAAACCCTAACAAATGAAAACATACTCACCGGAAGCCGTTCTGCCCACCACTCCTCCGAAGCTTCAATGGTGCACTTCACCGGATCCCAACCCAACCCAGTCGAACCACCTTTTAAATCCTTTTAAATTTTCCAATCTTTTTTTAGCTGATCTCATTTGTTCTTTAGTTGCAGCTTATCGTAATCCCTTCCCGTGGAGTCTTTAAAATTTTTGATGATATTCTGCCAACCTTCTTTATTGAAGAACATTGAAGGTCTATTACCCAATTCTATTTCTTTTAAACAGATGTCACAAAATATCATTTTGATGTCCTTTTCCCAGAGTGCCAGTGTATCAAGTTCTTTGGTCTTACCAACCATGTTTATACAAAGATAAAGCAAAGAAGTGAAACACAACAGTGGCATTATTGAGAAGTTATAATGGCAGAAAGAGTAATGGTAGTTACATCACATTAAATAGAAAGAAAAAACTTAATGAAAGTGCAAAATGTTAAAAAAGAAACAAAATATTTAACGTGGTTCGGTCAAGATGACCTACATCCACGGGAGAGAAGCCTAACAATTTTTTTAAAGCAATAAAGGGAAAGATACAAAGCTTTCATTCATACATGACTCCCTCCAATAACCATCTCCTTAAAATACATAAAACAATGCATTGGCATTCCAATGCATATGCAACCAAAAGCAAACTAGAAGCATACACAGCTAACCCGGAAACTGGACCTAACAAAGCTAAACTGAAAACTACAGGTTACACAACAAACCTTCCACCCTAAACCGACAACAACCAACTGCAAACCGAAGCATTCAAAAAGCTTCTACACGTGAATGCATCAAAACAAAATTCTAAATTCTCAAAACAGGTGAATTGATTAAGTAATATTCTCATAATAGTTTGAAAATATAGGTGTTAAATTTATAAATAATTGCACATTTCCCATATGAAACCATAAATGCTTTCGCGTATCATGTACTCCAATCATAACACATATCCATCAAGTGCCGCAAATGTGAATGGTCAAGCTGATTTATCATGCCATAAAGATGAATGACATACCTATCAACAAACATCTCTCAATATAGTATTGAAGCAAAAGCATAGGTCCATTACGGAGAAGATTTTTCTCAATTCAAAAGGATCAAAGCAAAAGCAAAGTATCCTTGAAAGTGTAACATTAAATGAAGCATCAACCACACAACATAATCCAAATGATTTCTACAAATACAAGTGCAGTCAAGATATTGGGTGAAATGTATTGAAATGCACTATTGAAAAAGCAACTGTGCACATTTCAATTTCAATTGTAGCCAAACAATAGTAAGCAAATAGCAGATGTAACATAGCAGTGGGTTATGAAATTCCTTAAGCCACGAGAAGCAAAAACTGTTGTTCCATTTATGCCGATATTGCATGTAAATTCCCAAAACTAATATGTATATATAACATTGAGAAAATGTAAACACAAACTGCAACACCCAAAAAGCTGCACACACCCAAAACCATGCTCACATATAACATTGAAACGATCAAAACCCACACTTGGCAGTAACTCCAAATTACAACAATGCTTTTTTATAAGCCATCAAAAAAACAATGGCGGATTTACATGCATTCCACTTCTTTCCTATGAATTTACTAGATTAATATCTAAATTTCAATTTTTTATATACAAGCCACCATTCTTAAGTATGAAAATGTCTATTTTACTTTTAAAAAGTTGAAATAACAGTATGTTTTATCTATTGAAAGATTAGAATGGCATTAGACATGTTTATACATAAGATTTGGTTGTAGAAAAAGAGGGAAAGACAAAGAGTTCTAGGTTCATCGCAAGCAAAAAACGATCTAATGAAACTTTGTACACAAGCATACATGAGGTGCAAAATCAGAAACTTGGATGGAGAATACCAAGTTCATCTCAAATCTAAGGGTTTTTTTGAGAAAAGAGTAAAATTATGCCTTTTCAAAACTTTCAAAAAAATCAAACCTAAATCCACCTCATAAAAAGAGTATAAAATGCAAAGAAATTAGAATTTCTTTGCCATATTGTAGCTAAGGGGCCAGAGCAAAATCTATCTGATGCCTTAGTGAATGTATAGTTCCATCACAGATTAGAAGGAAGAAATAAAAATGACAGAAATGGGAAGGAGATGAGAAGGATAAACATCAGAGCCGAAAAAACGTGTAAGCTTCCTCAGACCCGCAATTAAAAGACGAAAATGGCTCGTCGTACCTGACATCGTTCGATCGCGGGGATACGAAACAAGAAGATGAAATAGAATCGCAAGGGTAGCAGCAGAGAAGCAGTTAGGGTAGAAGAGAAAGGAGCGGGGTAAGGGGTAATATTATCGAAGCAAAAGCTTAGCCGCGGGGTTATTGCCACGGCTTACTTTCACTCCGCTTTACCAAAGTTGAGCTGCAAAGCTACGAACCAAACAACAATATTCACGACAAAGTTGCTACGGGCCACCGCACCGTGACAATAAAGCTCAACCAAACAGGGCCTAAGAGTCCAGGCATAAACACACCAAGATTGAGCGTGACCATGGCACCAGATTAAGAAAACGGGTGTGGCCTTACCAACAAAGTGGGAAATATTTTTGGAACGAATTTTACTTGCCAATCCAAGACTTTGGCTATAAAAAAAGATATTATGACACTAGTGAACAGGGAGAGCCTTTTGGGATGGCTGGAGATAGAGTTTGGGAGGATTGGAGAGCTTCTCTCTTATGATTTCTTCCTTGCTCAAGGTTGAGTCCTGAGGGTTGTACCTTTTCTTTTTCTCTTATAATTTTCTTATGTGGTTTTGAGATGAGATTGTATGAGAGAAATGTCTGCTATTGTGAAAGAGGGAACAAGGTTTTTCTTGCAATAACGGTTTCTATGAATTTGATGTCCGTCGTTCTTTCTACCATGCCTGGCTAAGTTTTTCTTTGTGTCTCTATGATGCGATTGTGGTTTTTTAGTCTTCTAGGATTATTTTTTTCCGTAACGTTTTATGAAGCTTTCATGTCTTAATTTGTTGAGTTAATCATATATTTCATTTACTTATGATATGGAAAATTAGGATGTTAACATATTTCGTAATCTACGACTTCTGCCTTTACATAGAGATACGAAATGGTTAACCACAAAATATGGTTAAGAATATAAATATTCTATCAGGATTTTGCAACCTAGAAATGGGTAATCTTGCAGAATTCCATGGGAATTAAGGGATCTTAAATTCATGAGTTCTAGTGTTCTTATGACCTAAGCATAGACATAAGGAGAACCTTTTGTCTTTGGTGACAACAATCACATAGGAAAAAAATCTTGGAATACCACAAATCACCATGATACTTGCATCACAAATGCGTGAGTCTCATTTTTCCTAAAGAATCATAAGATTTATCCATTTGTCGATTTATTTTACTTTTTAAACTCAAGATTTTGTTGCTATTTTCAAGTAAAATTTTAGAAACTCCATCTCTTAATTGTGATCTTGCTAAACTAGATTTAGAAGCTTAATAAACTAGAGCTTCATCTTTTAGAATACTTTGTAGCCCTTTCCTTGTTGGATCAAAACGTGGTACCCTTTAACCACATTTTTACTTGTTATGTATACTTATGTGCTTGATCAACATATTTCCTAGTAAGTTTTTTGTTATCAAATTTTTAACGCCGTTACCAGGGAAAGACGTTAAAAAAAAATCTAATTTTAGAACAACTTTAGTTGAACTACTTAGAATCTAGGTTTAGTATTTTTTTTCTTTTACTATTCATTTAATATTTGTTTGCACTTGTATTGCTGTTGTGTTTTCTTACAAATGTTGAAATATAAAAAGTTGACAAAAATAAAAAAAAACCAAAAGCCAGAAAAATATTTGTTATTGAATTTATTTTGTTTTTTTGTTTTTGTATATGTTGTTTTCTTTGCATGTGTGAATATTGACTGACTCCTGTGGGTTGGCTTGGCTATCAGCTTGATTTGAGTCAGTTGTTTTGTATGTATATGAGAATTGAGTATAATATTGCCCTTTTGTTAGTGAGGTTGATCGTACTTTAGACGCCTCAAGATAGTAAAATTGTCCATCAACACACTCATGGAGATAGCTAACCCTCAGGATCCACCATGAAACCCCTTAGGGATTACACCAACCTATTAGTGGAAGTAATTCACCTTAGCATAAATAACCCTATTGTTGAAGCCAACACCTTTGAGCTGAGACATTCCATAATTCAAATTGTCTAAAATAGCTATTTTGTGGGAACACCATCTGCAGACCCTAATCCTCTCTTTAAAAAGTTTCATGAATTATGTGCCACATTCAAGTATATCTGTGTTCCTTGTGATGCCGTTAGACCGTGGATCTTCCCCTTCTCTTTATAGCGTAGAGCCAAGATGTGGCTAAACTCTTTAGTCTCAAAATCCATTATCAACTAGAATGACCGAGCCTAGAAATTCCTAGCCAAATTCCATCCTCCAAAAATGTCAAGTTTAGGAATGACTTCACATCATTTGTCCAAATAAAAGGGAAACCATTTATGAAGTCTAGGAAAAATTTAAGGATTTGCTTAGGAAATATCCACACCATGCCCTATCAAACCGACTGATTATTCAAACCTTATACAATGGGCTTATAGGTTCACTTAGATCCATTATAGATGTTGTTGCAGGAGGATCTCTAATAGCCAAACATTTGAGGAAGCCTATACTCTATTATAATAAATGACAAATAATGGCTTTCAATTGATAGAGTAAACCCAAAGAAAGTGGCTAGGGTGCAATATGCTGATGTCTTGACCATCATAGCAAACCGAGTGGTAGAAATTTCTAGAAAGTTAGATAATATGGGGGTGAATTCAGTGTCAGGATCACCATTAAGTGAAGTAGGACTGTATAGACCAGTGGTAGATCCTAGCCTGACCACTTTAAAGGTCCTGAATGCCATAGGAAACTAGGGCCACAACCCTTATTCCAATACCTACAGCTCAGGCTGGAAAAATCATCCCAACTTTTCATGGAATAACAATAACCACTCGTGGGGGAACCCTCAAGCCAACCTTGTATGTAACTGGAATAACCAAGCAAATAAAACTCTTAAACGACCATATCCACCAGGATTTCAAGCCAACACTTAGCCTACCCTGAAAAATGTCACTCTCGAGGAACTGGTGATTCAAATGGGGAACAAAGCCATGATGTAGTCTTTAAGAACCTTAAAACACAACTAGGGTAGATTGCAAATTCAATAAATAATAGTCCCTTATGAGCACTCTTTAGCAACACTAAGGTGAACCCTAAAGACCAAAATCTGGAGTAATGTAAAGTAATCCGAGCGAAGGTTGGGGAAGAAAAGGAGTACAACAATAGGGGTGAGAGCAACCCTATGAAGCCTAACGTATGAAGAATTGTCTCTACCATTGAGATTAAACCAAATAAGAGACATTCATCGCCCTTTTTTTAAAAGACTTCAGGATCCTAGGAAACATCTTGGTAGCTTTTATATTGTTGTATCACAAGATACAAATTTCATAGAAAGGCCCTTTGTGACATAGGAACCAGTGTTAATCTCATGCATATTTCCATTTTCAACCAACTAGGATTAGGAACAATCAAGCCTACTGCTCTAACCCTACAACCTGCTGACCAACCTATGAGTCATCCTCAAGGGATTATTTAGAATTGCTAGTTATTGTGGACAAATTCACCTTTCCCTTTGATTTTGTGGTATTGGACATGAAAGAAGATAAGGGGATGCATTATTTTTTGGAAGATCAATTCTAGCCACTAGAACGGCCATCATTGATGTTTAGGAGGTGAAAGTGATTGTCAGAGAAAATAATCAAGAGGTAACATTTGATATGCTAATATCATACGACTTTCCCCAAGTTTCTAGGATGGATCTGAACCTATGATAGAAATGATGCCAGGCCATTAAAAAGCCAATCTGTTGAATCAGATGAATTAGGCCCTCAAAAGCGATTCAATAGTAGAAGGGATTTGTGTATTTTGGAAAAGCCTAAGAGAGTAAAATTATTTGATTCTCCAAGACAATTATTATTTGCAATAAGTGATTGGGGGACTGTTGAAATGACAATTTGATCCTATAGACCCTTTGTAAAATTGATCACTGTCGCAACATCTAGCTGAGGATGTTAAACCAAACACTTTCCCAGGAGGCAACCAATTTTTACCTTAGGAGATGAGTTAATTTGATATGAGTGTCATTTGTTGTCAAGGACTTTTGGTCATTAGTATTGAGTCTTGTCCCACTTACTTCTCGTTATCCTATTTACCTTTATTGCATGTTACATATGTTATGAAAAAAGCAAGTTTGAGGATAAGATTATTATCTTTTTATAAATTTGAAAATAGTTCACACAACTCAGTAAATGATTAGATGTTAATATGATAAATCTTGCTAGAAATCCTGATTAGTTCAACTTGCTTATCAAAATTTCTTTTAAAAGGGGTAAATATTATTTAGGGACAATTATCCTTAATTTTAGAATAATGAGGTTTCAAAACTTAACAACTTCTAACTACACTTAAGAAATCTCAAGATAATTAAAAAATTGTAACTAAAATATTAAGTAGTGAACCAATGTCAAATTAAGTCTTTTTTCAGTTTTTTTACTAAGCCAATTCAATGTAATATTAACGTTTAATTGAAGAATAACATGAAGGAATTGCATTAAAATAGTTCTTTTTTTAGACTTATCGATTAGGGGAAACTAGACCTTCTTAATATTTAATAAGAAAATAAGAAGTTGCCTAACCAGATATAGCAATTCTCAGAGGAATAGAAAAAAAAAGAAAAACAAGAAGAAAATGAAGAAAATGAAGAAAAAGAAAGAGTACGAAAAAGTTGAAAATACCTGAGAAGAAGCTAGAGGTTGGCATGAAATATGAAAGAGAAAACTGGAAATGTGTCTTAGTAGAACTTAAGTGATAAGACTCTTTCATGACTCTTTATTGAAATCCATCAAATGTTATCTTCAAAGAAAGGTTAAGTAGGATTGGGTTGACTATTTTCATTGGGACTGATTTAAAATATCAGAGGCTAGTGAAAAAATTTAACTCCACCAATTTAAGAACTTTTGACATTTATTAGAGACATAACGAAGAAGATAAAGGAAAAGACTAAGTTCTTAAACATTAAGAATGATTGTCTCTGAAATGATAATTTCACACTTTTATTATTTTGTAATAAATAATTTGAACAATTTAGAAACCTATAGGAGCTCCAATTATATTCTCATGAGGTCCCACTAAGCGATGAAATTACTTGAGGGAAAGTAATAAGGTAAGTTTGGAAGTCTTGACATGCATCAATTTTACATAGTTTCACTTGCATTTATTTCTACATTGTACATGTTATTTTGCATTTTTTATGATGAATTTACACTTGTAGAATATTTTGTTGATGATGTGCTGGTTACAAGTGATTGTAAATGCATTTTGGAACGAGAAAACTACGGAAAAAGAGGTATGAACTGGCCTGACCATGCCATAATATTAATGTTTGTGGTGTGACCACGCTGCTCCTTCAAACTTCCGGCGTGACCACGCCACCCAATCCAAAAAGTGGGATGTGACGAGCCGAAAATTAAACCATGACTGTTCCTCACATAAGTATATGTGTCAAGTAATAATGCAGTTAAAGAGTACCACATATCTATCCCACGAGGAAAGGGTTAAGAACTATTATGATGGTCTAATTTACTAGAAGCTTAAACCTAGTTTAGCATGATCACAAATAAGAGATGATTTTTAAAGTCCTACTCGAAAGCAAAAATAAAAGATAATGAGATTGGAAAAATAAAGAAAATAGTGTTCGAAAAATATTATGGTTCATCAAGGGATATGAGGATCACACCCATATGATTTTAGTATTGTGGTGGTTCATGGTCTTCCCCTACTTTCTCTCATGTGATAGTTGTTATCTTGGATAGAAAGTGCTCCTTATGCCTATGCCTAAGTTTGAAGAATGCTAGAATCTATCGAGTTGATACTTCCTCAATCCTCATGGCATTCCACATATTTGTTCTGGTTCTCTTTCTAGCCCGTAAAACTTGAATAAAATATGTTTATTCTTACCTGAAGTTTGTGGTTAACAATTTCTCTTTTTTGTGTAATAGATAGGAGTCACAGATTATGAAATATGTTAACATCCGAATTTGCTAGATTAGTAGTAAATTAAATTTATGGTTAACTTAACAACTATAAACCATGATTCCTTAAGAAAATAATAGAAAGAAAAAATCATCCAAAAAAATCATAAAAATCACATCCCGTGAATTATAGAGGAGCGAAAGGAAATTTAGCTACACATGATATAAAGAACACCGGAATAACATTCCATCAAAATCATTGTTCCAAGTATAACTAAAAGGTAAAAACTTACAAAATAATTTGTCTCCTCCACCACAACAGCAAATCCATCTCACATACAATACCCTGTCAAAATATATAAGAAATAGAAAGAAATAGGTAAAAAGAACCTTTATGAACTCAACCCCAAAAAAGGAAGAGAAAACATAAATAAGAAGGTCTCCAAAACCCTTACTTCTAGCCTATAACTATCTCCAGATTCTCTTCTTCCTTTAGATGCCATAATGGTGCTTTTATATATCCAAATCTTAGAATTCGGTAAGAAAAATTCTTGCCAAAATAGGTTCTCACTCTATTGGCAGGGTCACAACAGATTTATGGATCGTGCAGTGTGGTCATGCCTGATTTTGACTTGGTCACACAAGCCCTTTAAAATGATGGTGTGGCCATGCTAGTTTGTGGTGTGTTCATGCCACTGATGACAATGAGATGAGGTGGTCACACCACATTTGATTTCTTTTTTATTGGTTTTTCTCATCCTTAAATGCTCATTTTTGTTCCACCTTAAAAAAATCTATTTTTATGCAAATTTTATGCTTAACGTTTTAATATATTACGCTTTAATAAACCATATTTTTATGTTTTTAGTTACACATGTAAGAAAAAGAGTTTAAGAGTAAAAAGAAGTAAAAATACATCAAAAAAAGCAAAATGGGCAAAATTAAAGAAAATTCATAAACTAGTCGAACTGCCGCCTAGGTGCCAGATAACAGAAATTGGCTGGCGCCTAGGCGCTGTAGTTTGGCGCCTAAGTGCCACAGTTATATTCTAGAAGATTCATTGAATGAGGCTAAATTTTGAAGAGATACCTGAAGCAACTCTCGATCATTTTTGAAGCTCTATAAATAGGGAGTAATTTCAACAGTCTGGGGAGCCAGATAAAGAGAATCACAGTGTGTGTGTGTGCAAAAAAGTGTGAGTAGTCTTATTTGTGAGTTTTTTTGATTTCTAGAGTTTGGAGTCTTGTAAGTGTTTGGTGGAGTCAGAGAAGTCAGAGAACTTCAAAGGTGTGCTTGAGGAAACGTTTTAGATAAGTTTTTATATATTTTTTAAAGTCATGTACTTTGGATTTGAGTTTTATAAACATGTTTTATTTTGGTATCCCCATGCGCTGTGAGTAGTTTTATTTCTTTATCATTACAAAATAAAGTAATTAAGTAAGGAAGTTTAATTTTTAGAATTTCTTTTTTTCATAAAAATTATGTTGATATTTTTAGCGGTCCTTCATTTCCTTTACAAATTGGGCTCTTGTATTGTTTAAATTTGTTGAGGAAACTTATAGATCTGAAAGGGCTAAGAATTCTTGACTTGTAAGTATTACATTTCACCTTGAAAAGAGCAGTGGTGATCGTCGAAGGGGGAGTGCAAATAAATAGTGAGATAAAATTCTTGACTTGTAAGTATTACATTTCACTCTTACTTCTAGGCCTTCTACTTCTAGATCTTATACTTCCACTGCTACTGAGCCTCCACCTGGTCTATGGGATGTGTTGAGTGAGAGATATTTGGAGCACAAGAGTGATATGTTTTTGATGAAGTGTCAGATGGAAGATTTGGAAAAGAAATTTGATCACATGACAAATTATGTTAGAAGGAAGAGTGATTATGATGCTGATTATGACGAGGCATTAGTGAAATTCATGAAGGGAGATTAGTCAGTTGAGTTTCCTACTTTCCCTCGATTTACTCCATATAAAGGACCAAAATCTATGGATGAAGACATATCATTTAATTTTGATGATAATGATGATATTGAAAGAGATGATTAGGCTTCTTTACTTTTATGTTGTAGATATGTTTATCATTTTCTATGTTTTTATTTCTGATGTATGACTGGGTAGGATTGCATGGTGTTATTTTGTTATTACTGCTACTTTTTGTTGCTCTTTTATTTGGTATTGGATATGTGTTTAAGTAGAGTTTTATATTTTATCTTTTTCATGATATACCTATTGTTTACTACTCATACATTATTTGATTTTTACTTCTACTGTTCTCCTGCTTAGAAATTTTTTAATTTTTCAGTTTCTTCATGCTTATTATAAACTGAACTGATTTAAATTAATTAAAAAATTAAGTCTGGTGGAAGGGGGAAAAATTTTTCAAACTAAACTTTATCTGTCCTAAGTAAACAATATTTTCAAAAATTATTTTAACATAACATGTGGTATGTTGAGTTAACTTTAGATAACTATATTTTTTATTTTTATAAATGTCTTCGTAGATTAAAGTAAAAGGTTTTAATAATAAATATTAGTTCTAGAGTTAAGATATTTAGTATAAGAGTATAAGATTATGATTTTACTATTTAAAATAAAGAAAATTGTATTTTTGAAAATATTAAGGTTCGTAGATTTTTAATTAAACAAAGGAAGAATTGAACTCTATGAAAAATCTTTTTCAAAGCTAATACACATCTATCAGTAAGGAAACGTGGGAAGTTTTTTTTAAACTTAAAGAAGAAGAAGATGGAGTTCAAAATCATTAACGGCTAACAGATATAGTAATCCTCACATAACATAAAAAAAGAAGAAGAAAGGATTGAAAATGATCCTATATATATTAAAAAAAAGGAAAATAAAAGAAAAGAAAAATACGTGAGGAGAAGCTTGAGGAGATGCCTAATAAAAAATTGGTTTCATCTGATTCATCATAAGGAAAGAAACTTATTTACGTTTCTAAACTTATTTTTGAAGTATTAGCATCCTTACTAGTAGAATTCTCATGAGATTCTTTTTCTTATAATTCTTCTAAGCATCCTTAGTATGACAAATTGCAATTATTCTTGAATTAAATAGGAAATCATAATTCTTACACTTGAAAATTAGATATTCTTACATTTTAGTTTTAACCCGAGTACTAAAAATTTTTCTAAAGTTTTATTATTACATTTATAAAACAAGAACTATTGAAATCTTTAAGTAAAACTTACTTCCATATGTTATTTTTTATATAAAATAAAAATGTTTACTTGAGAACAAGTAACATTTAAGTTTGGGGGAATTGATCCACCTTAAAAATTATCTATTTTTATGCACATTTTATGCTCACTATTTGAAGATATCATGCTTTAATGAAAGATATTTTAATGTTTTTAGTTGCAGGTGTAAGAAAAAGAGTTTAAGAGTAAAAAAGAGCAAAAATACATCAAAAAGGAGCAAAATGAGTTTAACTAAAGAATATTGTCAAATTAGCCAAACTAGCGCTTAGGCGTTAGATAGTAGAAATTGGCTAGCGCCTAGGCACGTCGGTTTGACACCTAGGCACCACAGTTATATTCTAGAAGATCCATTGAAGGAGGATGAATTTTGAAGAGATGCTGGAGCTACTCTTGGTCATTTTCGAAGCTTTATAAATAGGGACTAATTCCAACAGTCTAGAGGACTCAGATATAGAGAGTCACATAGTGTGTGAGTGTGTAAAGAGTGTGAGTAGTCTACTTTGTGAGTTTTTGTGATTTTTGGAATTTGGAGTCTTGTAAGTTTTTGCTGGAGTCAGTGAAATTAGAGAACTTCAAAATTGTTCTTGGGAAAACATTCCATATAAGTATTTATATTTTTGTCTTTAAGTCTTATACTTTGGATTTGAATTTTATAAGTATGTATTGTTTTGTTATCCCCATGCGTTGTGAGTAGTTTTTTTCTTTCTCCTTGCAATATGAAATAATCAAGTAAGGAATTTTAATTTTTAGAATTTCTTTTATTCATAAAAATTGTTATGATATTTTTAGTGGTACTTCATATACTTTACAAATTGGACACTTGTATAGTTAAAATTTGATGAGTAAACTTATAGATCCGAAAGGGCTAAGATTTATTGAATTGTAAGTATCACATTTCACCTTAGAAAGAGCAGTGGTGATTGTCTAAGGGGGAGTGCAAATAAATAGTGAGATAAGATTTGATGGGTCTAGAATTGATGTTTATAGAGTGATAAGCTAGATTCTTTTATCAATTTGGTCTAAAGATTGGTCACTGGTAGGTCCTATAGAGAGAGCACAGTAGGTAATCTCGAAGTGAGAGACTAGAACCTATCCAACACTACTATACATGTCGACACCAACCTTTAGATTAGCCAATGTCTATATGCTTGAAAGGGGTAAAGAATATATATGCTCCTATTTACCACATTTAAATTTCTAAACATTTAAAATCCTTTACCGATTATGAATTAATTGCAAGGAGAAAGTCTTTAGGTATATATTTTCTAAATTACTGCATTTACATTTACTTGCATTTGTAGAAATTATGAAACTTAAATTCATCTTTAATACTTTAGTTATTTGCTACAGTCTTAATTAAAATTCTCTTAATGTTAAAATTCCTGAATTTTTATTTCATTTTACTTTTTAAAAGTTCCTTGTGGGATCGATATTGGAGTTTTTATAGAAAATCCTATAATAATTGAACGATATATATACTTGCGTAATATCCTCTAGTGAGAAAAACTATTTCATTAAAATTTATTTGTTCTCACTACCCGCTAAATATAAATTCGGATCAACCTTTTGGCATATTAATGAATACAAATATTTGCGTAATTGCAGGTCGAGTCAAGTTTTTGGCGTCATTGCTGGGGAATACTTTAAAAGGAAAATATATTTTTAGAATTTTCTTTGAAACTTTATTTTAAACTGTAGGATTACTAAATTAAAATTTTTAAAAATAAAAAAATTTCTTTTAAAACTTTTTAGTAAAATAAAAAAAAAGAAGAATAAAAATATAAAATAATAATAATAATATATAAAATATATAATTATATACATAAAATGTTTAGATTGCTTTAAGTAATTTACTTTCTGAATTTTACCTTTTATATGCGAAGTTTAGAATATGAAGGTTTAGTACCCTACAATTCTGAATTAGGACTAAGTATTCGAAGATTTCGAAAGCAAAAACAACTTGACAATTCTCAAGAGATTAAAAATATATCACAAAATAACAAGGAAATTTTAACTGAAAATGAGCTTCTAAATTTACAAAGACCTTTAAGGGATTATGCAAACCCTACGACAGATGAAATTTACTTAAGCATTTAAATTTCTACTGTAGCGGCTAACTCATTTGAACTTAATCTTACAATAATACAAATAGTGCAAAATAATCAGTTTGAGGGAACACAAACTGAAGATCCAAATTCACATCTTTCAAGTTTTCTGGAACTCCGTGTTATATTTAAATATGATGGTGTATCAGACAACGCGATTAGACTTTTCCTTTTTCCTTTTTCCTTAATAGAACTTGGGGATATATGACACAAAAATTTCAGGCTAAATACTTTTCTCCTTAAAAAATTGCTAAACTTAGAAATGATATTATTTATTTTATTAAATATGAGGGGGAATCTATGAATTTAATAATAAAAACTCTTGCCAAGATAGGTTGTCGCTCTGTTAGCGTGGTCACGAGAGATTTATGGATCGGGCAGCATGGTCATGCCTGATTTTGACTTCGTCGCACTAGCCCTTTGGAATGATGGCGTGGTCGTGCTCGTTTGTGGCATGTTCATGCCGCTGATGACAATGAGACGAGTTGGTCACACCACCTTTGATTGATTTTTTCTTGGTTTTTCTCTTCCTTAAATGCTCATTTTTGATCCACCTTAAAAATTACCAATTTTTATGCACATTTTATGTTCAAATTTTTAGGATATTATGCTTTAATGAAAAATATTTTTATGTTTGTAGTTTTAGGTGTAAGAAAAAGAGTTAAAAAGTAAAAAGGAGCAAAAATACATAAAAGGAGCAAAATGGGCTAAACTAAAGAAACTTGTCAAACCAGTAAAACCGGCGCCTAGGTGCGACAGTTTAGCACCTAAGTGCCACAGTTATATTCTAGAAGATCCATTGAATGATGCCAAATTTTGAAGAGATGTCTAAAATAACTCTTAATCATTTTTGAAGCTCTATAAATAGGGACTAATTCCAACAGTCTAGGGGATTTAGATATAGGTAGTCACATAATGTGGGAGCGTGTAAAGAGTGTGTGTAGTCTTCTTTGTGAATATTTGTTATTTCTGGAGTTTGGAGTTTTGTAAGTGTTTGTTGGAGTTAGAGAAGTTAGAGAAATTCAAAGGTGTGCTTGGGGAAACATTCCAGATAATCCTTTAAAATTTTGTCTTTAATTCTTGTACTTTAGATTTGAATTTTATAAATATGTTTTATTTGGTTATCCCCATGCATTGTGAGTAGTTTCTTTCTTTCTACTTGCAATTCAAAGTAATCAAGTAAGGAATTTTAATTTTTAGAATTTCTTTTATTCATAAACATTGTGATGATATTTTTACGGGTCCTTCCTTTACTTTACAAATTAGGCACTTGTATGATTAAAATTTATTAAGGAAACTTATAGATCCGAAAGGGCTAAGATTTCTTGAATTGTAAGTATCACATTTCACCTTGGAAAGAGCAGTGGTGATCATCCAAGGGGAGTGCAAATAAAAAGCGAGATAAGATTTTTTGGGCGTAAAATTGATGTTTATAGAGTGATATGCTAGATTCTTTTATCAATTTTGTCTAAAGATTGGATAAAGGGTCACTGGTAGGTCCTATAGAGAGGGCATAGTAGGTAATCAAGGAGTGAAAGACTAAAACCTTCCCAATACTACTATACAAGCTGACACCAACATTTAGATTAGCCAACGTTCTTTATGCTTGTAAGGGATAATAAATAGGTATGATCCTATTTGTCACAATATCACATTTAAATTTCTAAACATTTTAAATCCTTTACTGATTATGAATTAATTGCAAGGAGAAAGTCTTTAGTTATATCTTTTCTAAATCACTGCATCTACTTTTACTTTCATTGGTAGAAATTAAGAAACATAAATTCATCTTTAATAATTTAGTTATTTGCTACAGTCTTAATGAAAGTTCTCTTAAAGTTAAAATTCCTGAATTTTTATTTTGCTTTATTTTTAAAAGTTCCTCGTGGGATCGATATTGGGGTTTTTTTTTATAGAAAATCCTATATTAATTGGATGATAAGTATAATTGCGTATACTCTAGTGAGAAAAAGTATTTCATTAAATTTTATTTGTTCTCACTATCTACTAAATATAAATTTAGATCAAGATTTTGTCATACTAAGGAATATAAATATTTGCGTAATTGCGGGTCGGGTTAATATTCATCACTTGTAACCTACACAATGTCAACAAATAGCTTCCACAAGCATTAATCCATGATAAATAGGTAAAAATAACAGTTAAAACATATGATAAACTAGAATTCGGCGTGACCATGCCAACAGAGTGGGAAATAATTTTAGAAAGATTTTTGCATTATGAATAAAAAAATTGGCTATAAAAAGAGAAGTTAGGGCTCTATTGAAGAGGGAGAGCGATTGAGGATGGCTAGAGGCAGAGTTTGGGAGGATTAACGGGCATCTTCCTTAAGAATTCTTCCTTGCTCAAGGTTGAGTGGAAAGGGCTATACCTTTTCTTTTTCCCTTTTATTTTTCTTATGTAATTTTGAGAGAATATTGTATGAAAGAAAGGTTTGTAGTTGTGAAAGAGGAAACAAACTATTTTGTAAGTTTTTACTTTCAAATTTTGCTTTCATCAATTGTTTATATGGATTTGATGTTCATCATTATTTCTACCATGTGTGGTTAAGTTTTTCTTCGTGTCTCTGTGATGTAAGGATCGTGATTTTGTTGTCTTCTCAAATTATTTATTCTCGTAATGTTTTGTCAAGATATCATGTCTAAATTATCGAGTCATGATTTGTCCAATTAGGATGTTAACATATTTCATGACATATGGTTTCTGCCTGTTGCGTAGTTAAATAAAATGTTTAACCACAAAATATGGATAAGAATAAGTATATTCTATTAGGATTTTGCAACCTAGAAAGGGGATTAGAATAATTCTATTTAATGCCATGGAGATTAAGGGAACTTAACTTCATGGGTTCTAGTCTTCTTATGACCTAAGCATAGGCATGAAGAGAACTTTTTATCCCTTTGGACAACTATAAAATGGGGGGAAATCTACGAATACCATAAATCACCATGAAACATGCATCACAGAAGTGTGAAGCTCATCACTCTTAAATAATAAGAAAATTTATCTGTTTCCTGATTTCTTTTATTCTTCAACCTCGTGTTTTTATTTCTGTTTTCAAATAATATTTTAGAAACTCTATCTTTTGATTGTGATCACGCTGAACTAGGTTTAGAAGCTTTGTAAACTAGAGATTCACCTTTCATAATATTTCTTATCCCTTTCCTCGTGGGATCAATATGCGCTATTCTTTAATCACATTATTACTTGACATGTATACTTGCATGATTAACAGACTTACTTCACAATAGTTTTTCAGCCATCACCTAGGTAACATGAACCAGCCACATAACACCAAACTACATTTTTGCCCTTTAAATGGGGTAGCTTTGGGCAAATGAGATGCTTAGGGGTTGGAATTTTGATGTTTTGAGCCACCTTTTCAAGCAAATGAGAGATTCATTCCCCTTCCCCTTATGTGCTTTAATTCAGGAAAGTTGTGCACATTGTTGGAAATTACCGGTGATTGCAATAGCCACATGGAGCATCCACCAAGCAAGCTTGGAGCATAATCTTAAGGGACATCACTAAAACTAGTTAACGAAGGTGAAAATTTTAAAACCTTCATATTAGCCTTATATTTTGTGTTAGAGGAGTAGGTGTAGGATGTTTATAGAGAAATCCATAGGATAAGAGCTCTTCTTTCAACTTTTTCTACATTATGAGCAAAATGAACACTTTAGGGTCTTAAACTTTAGCCCTACTGCTGCAATCCCACCATTGTTTGTAGCATTATATCTTATTTTAGGTGCGATGCTCAGGCTCTTAGACACCAAACCTTTTATATTCTGACAATGAGATGGCATTTCCTATACAATGTCAGGGTGTTATCCTCTTCTTCGATTTTATCTTGATGCTTAGGTGCTACTTAGCGGTGTCACGCTACAACATAACCAATAGCCAACAAGTATAATTTCTAAAACTGAGTGCGCTGTGATGCCAATACTAACACCATGGCAGTGTGATGAGAGTCTCTTGGGATGTGCAAACATGGTTAAGTAACTGTAGCCCCAAAAGGTCTGATGCCATGATGCCACATTAAAAAATTCAAAGCATTGATTGATGCCTCAACGCCTCAATGGTTGGATGTTGTGGTGCCAAACTAGACGCTGTGGTGCCCCATCATAATTATTTATGGCAATTATTCAAATATGGATGGAGAATTTATGATTAAAGGGTTGGAACCTTAGATCCAGCACCAAAAAAGCTATATGTAAGGTTCAAATTGAATGTTTTTCGTACATCTAAACCTCTTCAAATCCAAAATTCTATACTATTTCTCTCCCTTTTCAATTTTATTGTCTCGCCAAGGAGATGCCACCAAGAAGATGATAGAGGATGGCATCAATGCCGTTATATGATGAGGGATATGATGTGACCAATTTCAACAGTCGGGATACTACACGTAGGTATATGAAATTTCTTACCATCAAAATATTATCCCTAAGCATATATGTTCGAAAGCTAGAGCAGATGTTGCGACCACTATAACACAAAGAGGTTGAGAGAATCTCTTGCAGACTCCCAGATCCATATTTATTTCAATCAACTGCAAGTTCATAAAAAATGCCAGAGAGCTCAAGGATGTTTAAATATTTTTAGGGGGTGATGGGTACATATGATTCGGAAGTGATCAACATAGTATATGGTTTGAATTATTTATCCAAAATTCTGACTACAACATGATCTTTTATTATCTCACATGAGGCAATTTTCCACATGGCTCGAAAAGCTGGAAGAGTAGCTCGTGAACTTCCCTGAAAGTGCCTTTGATCGAGAGTCACGAGCCTATAATCTAGTTATTTTTATCTAACATGAATTATTCAAGCTCATGATAAATTAGTTTGGTATAAACTATTTTGTGTGGGAGAGTTGGGCTTGGTTCTTAAAAGACTAATTCTAGCCCATCAAAAGATAAGTAGCAGGGTTAAACCAATATGAGATGGCCCATTTGTAGTATATAAAGTAAATCAATGGGGTTCTTATTAGAGCGTTCAATGCTTCCCTTCAATGGGCATTATCTAAATAAATATTATTCAAAGTGTTGTATAGGGATTTTCCAATCAATAAATTTTGCTTTTAGGACCCTAATATGTGTATACTAACCATTTAATATTTGGATTCTTGAACAAAAATAAGATCTATCAATATTTTGGAATCTATGATCTAACTCAAATGAAATTTTACTCAAACAGACTTTATTAAATTTAATCTCATTGAACTTGCTCAAATATTATCATATTCACTCAAAATCTATCAAACTTATCCAAATTTAACTAAACTCACTCAAATTTCAAACCTTCAAGACTCAACACTTTTTCAAAAAAGTAATAAAAAAAACAAACTTTTTTGCTTCACTTTGCGAATCAGATTGAAATGTTAATTGAGAATTAAAATAAACAAAAATTAATGTTGTGATTGAGTTTTTGATGATTTTTAACTTTTCACTTTTGTTGTAGAAAAATTTCCGCCGGAATAATCATCTTTTCCTTCAAGGATAATGTCATGTTGGCAGTTGATCAAAGTCATTTAATGAATAACTTAGTTATCAAGTTTGTTATAGGATTCAAAGACCTAGAAATGATTTGAAACAATACTTGAATAACAACCACTGGTTAAGTTCTACGTAAGGGGAGCATAAGTCCCCTTAGCTTGTGCTGAGTCCAACAGAATAACAATCATGCCTCGGTTCAAGTCCATCATTACCAAGCCCACCTTAACACCACGTAAGGGAGGCGCAATAATAGAAGGATTAAAAGTATCTACAACAAAATAACTGAGAAAGCAAAACTGTGGAAGTGGATCATACAACAGCTATGGAGGAGCACATACCCATAGAATTATCCCAAATAGTCAAAGACAGTAGGTTCAAGGATATGCCTTCTTCCCTTTCTTTTGAGCTATTTTCATGGAAAAGATAACTGCCTCCTCAAATTGATCCCAATGATCAACTACTAATGTGTAGATAGATGAAGATACAAAGCTTTACGCACTTTGAACGGTTGAGAGATAGTTCGGTCACTATATTAGAAGGGTTACAACTTTTCACTAAGGTATTCAGTGCCTTGTAAGAACATACGATTACTTGTATGATATATAAATTATGGATAAGATGTCTATAGGCACACTAAAGAAATAAACATTTTTGAAACTTAGAAGTTGGATGAAGGGTAAAGACAATATCACCTTACAATTTGGATGCTACTATAATTATGAGCGAGACCTTTAAGGCATTCCACACGACATTGTCTGTGGTAAATAAGTATTTCACATACTTGTCCTATTCAAATAAATTATTAAAAGTCTTGTATTATGGTACAATATACCACATTCAAGTACAATGATAGTTGCATATTCAACATTTACAAGAAAGAAGATTGCATGCCACCACAAATTGATCACCATGACTTTAAATGACTCATTTGCACAGTCACTCTCGAAAGTAAATGTGATGTTGTCTTTGACAAAGAGAACTTCAAATTTGTCCCTAGTGAGTTTGGTGAAGTTTACTCCATTCTCCATTTTAAAGGTTAAATATTATTTTCTAATGGGAATGGAGCAAACTTGGCTAACACTATATACCATCCATTTCTCAAACGAGAATCTCCATCATTTTCCAGAACATGAGGAAGCCCAATTGCCCCTACAGCTACACTCTAGAAACCGACTTACAGAACATAGTCCCTCTTGCACTTTGAAGATTGAATTTAGAAATTACTATAATTATTATCTTGTTCCTCTGTTAATATATTAATATATATGTGATTGCTATAACAAGTTCATGAGAATTTATTATCCTAGTTAGTTATTGTGAATATTTTATTCTTTATTATGACAACAATTAGAATTTGTTCTCTTTATTTAAGGAATAAAATTTTTAATGACTGAATGCCTCTATGGGAAAAAGTACTAAAGCCGATGATTTTTTACACATTGGAAAAAATGCTCTAATTACCGACAGTTTTGCGACTATTTTTTATCTTGGTTATTTGTGATGACATAAATACAACATATACTGTCACTTATCAATAATATGTTTTTTATGACTATTTTTATTATAATCGACAAATAACTTGCGGTTATAAGCAAATATTTACTGACTGCTATAGTTCATCAGTTATCTTTGAACCCGCAATCTAGCAGAGTTTTAACTGATACATTTTATTATTAAGTGATGGGAATGGTCATCGGCAAAAATGTTAATAATTGATGCAATAAAAGCAAATTATTTGCTTTTAAAACTAATCTTATATCCTACCCAAAATCACCTCGCTCCCGGTCTTGCCCTTATCTCTCCTCCCGACCTCTCGTCTTCTCTACTCGATGCCCTTTCCTCACTCTAAAACCCTCACATTTTTGGCTCTATTTCATCCAAAAATGGTCGCCTTTGTCCCTGAAACCCTCACAATACAGTTGGAATAAGAGCTAGCTGGGAACGCAGCGGCGGGATCACGGCTTACTGACAGTTTTGCGACTGTTTTTTATCTTGGTTATTTGTGACGACATAACTAAAAAATATACTATCGCTTATCAATAATATTGTGGTTTATGAATGTTTTATTATAACCGATGAAATAACTTGCGGTTATGAGAAAATATTTACTGGCTGCTATAGTTCAACAGCTATCTTTGAACCCGCAATCTAGCAGGGTTTTAACTGATCATTTTATTATTAAGTGATGGGAATGGTCGTCGACAACAGTGTTAATAATTGATGCAATAAAAGCAAATTATTTTCCATTAAAACTAATCTTTTATTTTCCATTAAAACTAATCTTATAATTGTCACGGTGGGATTACAAATTGCAGTGACCAGAAACTCCCATTTTTCTCGTTCTTCTGCTTGCCTGCTACCCAAAATGACCAAGGAAGGTAACTTGTTATCTTCATTTTTGTTTCTATTTTCATTTGCTTTGAAGAATACATTTTGGGTTTGGGGTTTAGCAATTATGAGGTTTGCTAAATATTTCCTATTTCAGTTGTATTACATCTAGGGCTGTGAATTTAGCTTGAAAATCATTACTCGCTCGAAGATTGATTCAAATTTTGGCTCCAACCTAGATCAGATCAAAGAAATGAGCGGAGCTACGAGCCAAATTTTGGATAAAATTTTTTTCGAACCGATTATGAGCCTACCCCCAGCTTGGCTTGAAATTGGATTGTTAATAACATATGAATGTGAATTTAGAGAATTTAGCTCGAAGGTCGTTAATCGCTCAAAAATTGATTCAAAATTTTAGCTTTGATTAAAATCAGATCAATTTTGGATCAATTTTTTTTTAGCCGACCCCAACTTGGCTTGAAATCAAATCATTGACAACCTTAATTACATCTAATATTACATTTTAGGACATATATTTTTGCTTTATTTATGGATGCTCTTATTAGACATTTACAGTAGGATGCACCTGGTGTATGCCTTTTGCTAGTGATATCCTTGTTGTGGATAAAACTTGAGAAAGTGTTTAGGAAAAAACTTAAATTATGGAGGCTGATATTAGAGTCTAAAGGCCTTCATTTGAGTAGATCTAGAATTGAATACTTGAAATGTAATTTTAGTAGTAGTAGCTATAGTGGTAGAGTTGTAACTATGGGTGATCACATCATTTAAAAGGTGTGAACTTTCTCAGGTCTTTTGTTCAAAGTGATGGTGATATAGATGGGGATGTGATTAATTAGTAGATTTCAAGTTGGTTGGTTGAAGTAGATAAATGCATTCGACTTATTATGTGATAGAAAATACTGCTTAGGCTTAAAGGAAAATTTATAAGATGGTGGTGAGACCTGCAATGTCTATGCCGCAGAATATTGGCCTTTAGATTAAGGAGCCGTTCGGTTAAAAGCAGAATTTAGTTCGAATGTGTTTTAATAAATCTTACAAATATGGGATTATCAAATCTTGGGGTATGTGCCAAATCCGGCTTATTGTGCCAAGTGCTTAGGTAAGATTTCATTTATTCTATAAGGTTTTCTTTAGTTCGAACATGTATTCTAACAATTTAGTTTTATGAACCAGTTATGGATATTTGATGAAAGCCCTCCGCTGCTAATGTACATGAGCACACCCACAGGAAATGGTTTGACCAACCTTGGTTTGATGACAAATCCCTTGTGACCCAAGTAATTGACGAGCTAAAGTAGTTTGTTGTTAATACATGTTAGCTCTAACTGAATGTAACTACTTTTATTTGTAGGAGAGATTCCAACAGCTGAAGGAGAGTCGATCTCAAGCATCTGGAGGTATTACGATCCACGAGCATAATCCTTCCGAGTACAGCCTTTGAAGGGAGGCTGTTAAAGGGAAGCAAAAGAAGGGTCGAGTCTACGGGCTCGGGTTGTAGGGTTTGCCTACGACACTCACCCCTTCACCAATGCATATGTAGCTTCTACCTCTACAACATAGGATGAAAAGATCTTCAAGCGTGTTGCCACATTCTCTATCAACATGGAGGCCCACTTCTCTTAGATGAGGCTAGAGTTGGATGCCAACAAGGAGGCCAAGCTGAAGGCTGAGTTGCATTTCTTCCCGCAGCGGATGAGGGAGCGTAGTAAGGCAGTGACAGCAATGGGGTAAGTTGAAGCGGTAGAGGAAGAGGTTGATGAGATAGAGGAGGATGATTAGGAGGGGCAATTTTCTTTTTTAATGTTTATGTACATTTGGACATATATTTTTTCTGTGAACAGTGATTTTTTTTAGAATAAATGCATTTTATTTATATCATTACTTGATTTGATAATTTACTGTTTGATAGCCATGCTATTTCGTTAAACGCCTCTAACTGTATATTAAATGTTATGATGGTAGGTGTGGTAATTTAAATACAAAAGAAAGTATTAATGTTTTTCCTTTATGCTATAGGTTTTCAAAGGCTTATCATTGTTTTTGCGATGGTTATAAACTTATCCATAGGCAAAACTGATGGCTGACCGATGGATATTTTTACCGACGTCTAATCGACACATAACTGATGGCTCAAGGTGCTTCACACAAAAACGATGGACATAACACTTTTTGACAATTAACCCATCAATTATAGGTAAATAATTGACGAGTGAGATCGTATTATGACAGTTAACCTCTCGGTTATAAAACATGACGGATAAACATTGTACAACCGATGATTTTGCCTACATCAAAAAATTGACAGTTGCGATGTTTTTCCAATGTGTATGTTATCGCTACTATTAATGGAAAAAACATCGGTCGTATGATTTGACGATTACCGATGACTCAAATTTTCTTAAAAAATGACGATATTAAATCGTTAGATAATCGTTGTTGCGACTCTTTTAATTTGCAAAAATTAATGAACTCAGATTTAGATTTATATATTGATTTAAATGATAATGAGTCACACAATTAACATAAGTATACATATCGCTCAAGTAATACAGGGCTCTAATGAAGTCCTGGAATATCGATCCCACAGAGAGGCTTTACTTTTATGGCGTAGCACAGGAATCTCTTATCGAATCACAACACAATTACAAGTTGTTTAATTCTTAAAGTAAAGACAAACAGGTTCAATTACTATTTCTACCAAAGCACGTTCTAAATTCTAGCAAGTTAAACTAACACAAGGCTAAATTTATAACAAAGTTCAGTTGCAAGAAAGAGTCTTCCTCCTTTCCTTTCATAATGTGATGATTATTGTGACATAGATCAAATATAAAAATGTATTGTGCCAAATAGGAGCATTCCTATTCTTTACCCATATTTCAGTGTATAAAGAACATTGGTTAATCCTAATTTTAGTCCCAAATCTGTGGTTAGGCTGAGAGGATACTGGCTCGCACTCCAGAGCTCCCACTTCCTTTCACCTGAAGGCTAACTCTCGCTTCAGTTTCCAAACATTAGGACCAAATTGAGGATTTCAGCATGTCACTCTGAAATCTCCAATTCTACGCCCATCAAAGTATATTTCCCTATTTATTTGCACTCAATCCCCATGAACTACATCTCTCATTCATGGACATTGAATGTGACCTTCACTTTTCTTGTGGAACTCATAATTCTTTCGGAACATATGTTTTCTAACAAGTTTTAACAATTCAATTGGCCAGATCAAAAAGTAAATGAAGTTCTAAGTGAACAGATCATCGCAAATTTTCCATAATAAATAGACACATCATTTCCTTTTCACAACATCAACACATCACTTGAAAGGAGAAAGACAAAGAAATCTACTCAAGACTCATGAGGAAAAGATGACAAAACATGGATTTTATATATAAAAACAACGTCATACAAACAAAGTAAAGTAAAGACAACTTATCTCAAACTCTTCCTCAAGCGAATCTCAAGGAATTCCTTTGCCTCCTCTTCTTTCTTCACGACAATACACAATTCTCTCGTTAGAATAGTAAGGAAGAAGAAATCTCTCACTTTCCCTCTCCTCACACACTCCTTAGAAGAGAAAACACAACCCTCCTACACAAAAGGGAAAGAAACTCTCTTTCAACTCTAAACTCTTCTCTTCCTTTCTTTCCCCCTTTGAAATTAGGCTATAAAAGTGTTTAAATTCGGCCAAAACTGAATTTCCAATAGTTTTCTCAAGCAACCTTTCAAAATCCGGCCAAATACATTGAATCTAGTTCAAAATCAGAATAAGACGCTGTCTGGCGCTGGTAGGAGCGCCGTTCGGCGCATTATTCCTCCAAAACGTCGTAACTCTCTAGAAACTATCGTTGTCCGGCCCTGGTGACAGCGCCGTTTGACACTAGTTTAATAAAATGCACTTTTATCCTTTTTCACTCCAAATTTTCTTCTTTTCACTTCCTTTTGCTCCAAAGGCCTAAAATCATTCTACCTGCATGAAATCATCAAAAATACATTCCTTTAAAGTGCAATATCATCAAAAATAGGTATGAATGAATAGTAAAAAACTATCAAATTTTTAGTAAATCAATCGTCGATAAATTTATACCATCAAAATACCAATCGATTTTGGAATTATCGATAAGCATTTTACCAAAGAGCTTAAACCGTCGGTAAACCATCAGTGACATTAAAAGTGACGGTATTTCTTATCATAATTAATAGATTGTGGCCTTTGGGAAAATCTAAATTTCTATAGTGTGCAAGAGTGTTATTTGCATTTTGTTTGTTTTTAACTAAATGATGGTAAGTTTCCTTGAAAATAATAATTTCTTTCAAAACTAAAATCAAAATCAAACAAAATTTTCAAAAACCAAACAAAAATTTCAAAACCAAAAGAAAACGAAATCAATAAAAACTTCAAAAATAAAAAAAATAAAACTAATGAAACCTTCCAAAACAAACAAACTAATAAAACCTTCAAACAAAACCAATCAAACCTTAAAAAAAAACAAAGAAACATTCAAACCAAATAAACCAATGAAACCTTTAAACAAAAAAACCATTAAAACCTTTAATCTAAATGAAACCAATGGAATTTTTAAACAATAAAAAACCAAAACAAATGAATGAATTTCTCTTTGATTAGCTTTAAGATTCGATATGTCTCCTAGTGCTTTTCATCTTGATGTGATCACCCCATGCACCCCATTAGGATGTGATTTCCTGTTTTTTGTATCCTAACTTGTCATGTTTAACTGAATGAATTTCCTCTTGATTAGCTCTCAGGTTGTATGCGAGTCTTTATGCTTGTAATCACCCTATGCAAATCTTTGGTTAGTTGTAATTCCATGTGCTTTCCATTCTAAAATGTTTAGGCAAACAAATAAATAATCGATTAACTAAATGAATCTATCTTCTATTAGCTCTCAGGTTGGATGTAACTCCTCGTGATTTTCATCTTGATCCAATCACTTATTTGTCTTTTTGGTTGGATGTAAGTCCCTGTACTTCCCATCTTAATGTGTTCAAGTGAGTTTAATCCAAGCTTTTTCAAATTTGTTCATGAAGCATAATTGCACAGTCCTTAAGGTTAAGATTTCTAAACCTAGTTTGACGTGTTCACACTTTACCAAAATCAATTTTTTTGAGGTCCAACAGTGTTAAAGTATTTCCTTTGTGGCACCATCACGATGTGTTCTGATTTAATTAACCTTGATTCATTCAAGGCTGATTCAAGAGGTCAATCCTTTGGGATAACAAGTCTTAAGAATACACTCCTTCTTTGTGTGACTCATCTAAACTGCAATCTTACCATTTTTTAGGATCCTTTGTTGTTGGAGTAATCCCTTTCTTGCACCATCACGATGTTATCAGTTTAGTTGATTGTGATGTTCTTTGGGTCACTAAGTTTGGGCAATGGATATGTCACTTGACACTTCATTTTTTAGTGTTTCTCACTGTAAACCATATGCTCTATTGTTCAATCCATTAGTGTTGGAACAATCCTACTTATGAACCATCATGATAAAATTAGGTCGATGAGCCTTGATTCAACGAAATGCTAATTTTCAGGTTGGTTCTTAGGGTTAATAAATTAGAGTAAAGGCTATGTCTCCTAACAAATTATTTTCTCAGTTAGATCATTAAAACCCACTTTCTTTGCTTTCTTGCGTTTGTTAGCTTTGTCAACTAAACTGACCCTTGACAAGTGATGTTGTCTTGGCTAAGTAAGCTTAGTGTAGCACTGGCCTATACCCTTGTGTCAGTCATTGAAAATAAAGATTTAGGACTGTTGCGTGACCCGACCGCCGCGCTTAACGCAGTAATGTTTGCTTCCAAAAGATAGCCAAAAAGCTTTGACTCGATTTATAAATAGCGGCTAGTGTATAAAATCAATATTATATAATTTAGTAATATTTTTACACACTAGGGGTACTATGCAAGTATACGTATCGTTTCAAGTAATATAGGGTTTTTAATCAAAGACCCCAGTATCGATCCCACAGGGAAGATTTATAGAAATAAATTTTCTACAAAGTGAAAACGAAATAAAATAGTAAAAATATTTTTATTTTGATTATAAATTACTATTAATTTACTAGATGCAATTAAAGAAAACAATAATAAGAAAATGATTTTATAGACTCTATATAAATAAACAACTTTCTTTCCTTCAATTAATCTAAGATTTTAAAGATAATTTAATATTCGTTGGAGAATTTAATTTATGGTATTGTGCCAAATAGAAGCATTCCTATTCTTTACCCTTTGATCCAGGTGCAAAGAACATTGACTAATTTGACGAATAGGTCCGAATGTATTGTTAGTAGAATGGGTTAATCTAGGCTCACACTTCTAGATGTCCAAGGGTGGCTATGGTCGGCCCTACTAGTGACCCTTTCCTAGTCTATAAATCAAATTATAAGAATTTAGTCTGTCACTCTAAAAACTTATTAATTCTACGCCCTTTAAATATTATCTTCCTATTTATTTGCACTTCACCATGAATAGCCCGCTCATGGCCTACGACTACCCAAAGATTCATGTGACATTTACAAGTTAAGAGTTCTTCTCCTTCAAGGTTTCTAAACTCTTCAACAGGTTTTAACAATTCAAACGGCCAATTTAAAAAGTAAAGTAAGATCAGGTATTAATGTCATCACAATGTTTTGAAAATATTTTGAATTTTAATTCTCCATTGAATCTTTATATTATCTTATCTATCTCTTCATAATTGAAGTAAGAAAGTAACTAACTACTCAGAACACATTGAAAATAAATAACAAAACATGATAATTAAACTTTGAATCAAATGTAAAAATATACTTATCTCAAATATTTCTTCTACAGATCTTCTGATTCCTACTGACTCCACAGTGTAATGAACTCTAGATGCAATAACTTGAAAATAAACTCACTAAACTAAACAAAAGTGGCCCTAAATTTCTCTCTCTAATTCTCTCTCTAAGGATGAGAGATCCTAAAGTAGATAAGAGAAAGGGGTACAATGGGAGGGGCACGTTTTCTGAAGAATTGGACCTCTATTTATAGGTTTCAAGAGTTGCCTTGAGGCACCTCTTCAAAACATGTCCACATTCAATGAATCTTCTAGAAGGTCGGTCTGGCGCCTAGGCGCCGGACACCGCGTCCAGTTCTTCGCACCTCTTCACTTTGGCTCGCACCTCTTCGCGATTAAAACTGTTTTGGAGCGTCCAAATGCAATGTATCACATGTCCTATTATCAAGGAACAACTACCAGTCTTCTAGAATGTCCAATAACCGCTCACTCCATCAAAATAACTGATCAAACGTTGTCAAAAACTTGACAGTTTTCGTATCGAGTCTGGCGCGTAGGCGCCAGACCATATTTTTTTATACTTTTGGTATTTTGCTCCATTTTTGCTCCTTTTTGCTCCTTTTTCCTTCTTAGACCTTTTTACATTACCTACATCCAAAAACACAAAAAATACCTTTCATTAAAGCATAATATCCTTAGAAATTAATAAGAATTAAGACATGAAGAAATAGGTATTTTTTTTATAGATCGCAAATTCCAGTGTGGATTAGAATTATGATGTTCAATACGGTTTTATGTTTATGTTGAATTTCTGGATGCAACAAGCTCAGCTCTTTAGACTCTTAAATCTAGAATCATACAATGTCTTTGAATGTGTTAGTCTATTAAAATTCTTTTACAAATATTTTCTTTCCATGTGTTTGTATACCTTTGTCTGGTGAGATGTTGATTGATCAGGTATGTGCCTTAGCTCAATAAGTTTAATGCATGATCCATATAGTTACTCTTTAACATAGGTCATTGAGTACCTTGGGATTAGGGGGTTAAGAATAGTATGCCCTTGAATGGCTTTCCATAGCTTTAGAATTTTCAGTCAGTTGGTGTTGGACTAATACCTTTGTGACTACATAACAATGTGATCAAATTCATTAACTTCAAGCCAATCGCGGTTGGTTATGCAGGTTAATGCTTTGGGCTAGTATGTCTAAGAGTATGTCCTCCAAAAGACCCTTTCTCGGTTTTGTCTATAGGAAACCCAATATTATCTCCTTTCTCAAGATCTTCAGTTGTTAGCTAAATCGACCTCGATGATGACTACCACCATGGAATAGTGTTCTATGCAATATCTATGTGTTATTGTATGTCATAGTCATAAAACACCAAAGCGTTATGAGTGCAGTGACTATGTTTAGTGTAAACCAAACATTGTATTGTTGATTGCTTTCATCGGTGGTGGAGCACGCCCTTTATGGCATCATCCCAAAATTTACTCAGGTTATTTGCTTTGCTGAAATAACAAATTTGGTAAAAAAATGCCTTGGCTAGTAAAGAATGAGTTTTCAGACCAGCCTCTTAGGAACGTTTCTTGGTTTAACCATTAAAACCATGATATGTCAAATGAAATACTTTCTCTCCTTAACTTACCCCTATTTCACCGTGGTTGATTCAGCAGGTCAAGACCTCGACTAAGTAAGTCTAATGTAGAGTGAAGCCACTACTCACCAGTGTTAGTCTTTGGATACTCATAGGAGAATGCTTGGAAACCCACAACCCATGATTAAATTCTAAGGTATTGATTAGCTCTTGGTTATATGTGAATCCATATGATTTTCTATTATGATCTAATCACCTAGTTCATCTCTTACGTTAAATGTGAGTCCGTCTATTTTTCATCCTAACATTTTCAAGTTTATCAAAACAATCATTCATTTAATTAGATGTCAGGTTAGATGTGAATCCCCATCTTTATATCCTGATTTAATCACCTTGTTCATTCCTTAGATTATATATGAGTATGTATGGTTTTTCATTTTAAAGTGTCCAGGTAAACCCAAATCCCTAACATAAAACTTTAATGAATCCTATCAACAAATTTCAATCCTTAAAATTTCAAATCCCTAAATAAAAATTTTCAAAATCCCAAAAACAAATTCAAAAAATCCTCTAAATACTAAAATCAAAACTTAAAATCCCCAAAATTATCAAATCAAAATTTCAAAATCCTTGAATACAGCTTTAAAACTTAAAATTCTCAAAACTTAAAATAAAATTTCAATAATTATGTCATGTCCCAAAACTCAAATTTGAATTTTGAGTAGCAATGTCCTTGTCCTCGACCTCAGTTAGACATCTCGATCAATTTCAATATGTGTGTCATACTTTGTATAGTCAGTCACACATATTGGTGATGTATTTGTTGAGCTCACTTTTTTATCAACCTTCTTCTTTATCCAATTGAACCTCATTTGAGCTGAGATTTGAGTTAAATCATAATTAAAAATCTAACTAAGCAAAATTGTAATAAAATAAACTAAAATAAAATCAATACAACCAACTTTAGTGAAAACCTTGAAATTGACCTAAAAATTAGTCTTAACATACACATATCACAGAATTATCATTTTGTCTCTAGATTATCATAGGATTGAAACTTCATTCTGAAAGTTGCATGATGTTTATTTTTACATATAAAAACTATGCAAACAAGTTTAACTTTTTAGTTGAAGTTTTCTTGCTTGAATAGTGATACATGTACCCTAAAAATTTTGTTTTCTCCATAGGCTAAGCCAGTGATCAGAATTATGTTTAGTAAGTTACATAATATTCATAATTACATATCAGGAGTATGCAAATCGGATTGTTCATCATCAAACACAATTTTTATGAAAAACTTTGCACTTAGGGTTTTCATGCATAAATATTGGTTTCACATAGAAAATTTTTAACTCATTATTTTGTAAGATTAACTTTACAAGTACACCGATATTGTTAAAATATTTTAAATGAGCCATCCATACTCAAATCTAACTCCATTTGGGGACCATTAAGTAGACAATAATTTAGACAATAGTTATGATAATAAAAGGAAAATTACAACAATCAACTCAAAAATGGACTCAATTCGAAACCTAACTTCAACCAAACTAATTATGAGCTAAAAATACTTAATTTAGTCCATTAAAACCCAATAAAGGCTCCACCCAAAATCCACCAAATTTTCACTCTCTAAAGGTTCAACCCACAATTTGACATGAAATTTTGTGAGAGAGGGCCTACTTTGACAACAAAAAAATTGCACTACTAAATTTCTTATACCTTTCTCTACCAAATGACTCTAATTCAAAATTTTGGGTCATAACCACCAAAACCACTTCATAAATATATTGAGCTAGAGTCAACCATTTAAAAAAATAGTAAGAACAACTGAATGCTTGCATTTTTCTCTTTAGAATGAGGTGTATTTGTCATTTTGATCCTAACAACCCTAACCACCTCATTTGAATTTTAAGTTACCTCCCTTTTTCAAAAATTCCTCTTCAAAACTAACCATAACCACTCCCACCAACTCACCCCATGAACTCCCCCTCATCCTAACAAAATCCACACATCCCTCATTCCCTCGTTCAAACCAAATTTCGCTTCAACATCTCCCCTCTACTCTCTTTTCCTCATCCAAACCAAGAAGCCACGAAGTCTTCCTCATCACCCCTATCTTTCTCCCCATCCAAATCAAGACTAACCCTCTCCCCTCTGAGAGCAAGCAAGAGTTTGGAGCACACCTCATCGAAGGATTAGAATACAATTCATCCAAGCAAGTTTCACCAAAATTATCCAAGCTAAGGTACAATTTCTTTCGACACTTTCTCACTTTATCAATTTTTGCATGATGTAGTCCATAAGATTGTCATGGAATATTCTTTTCTTCCTCTTTAATTTCTATTCTTGACCTCTACCTTCATTATCTCCCCATTTTCCTCTCTTAAATAAACCCTACCTTCACTCTTCTCCATTTCTCACCGAAACTTAGCCTCAACTTTCACTTTCTCCCTATTACTCACCTAAACCAAGCCAAACATCCTCTCCTTCCCCATTTCTCACCTTACACAAAACTCTAAACCCCAATTCCCACCTTTTCCTCCTTTTTTGTACTATCTGAAACCACTAGACAATTTTCTCCCACCATTCCACTTCTGTCCTACCCAATACTTAAATCAACACACTCATCATCTTCATCTCCTCTCACACCTGAACACATCACTCAAACCCACACAAACCTAAACATAACCTAACCTCAAACTCCACAAATGACCCTAAACCTAACTCTACCTGAAACTCCACACGCAACCCTAACCCTAGCCCATACCCTACACAAAGCTCAACCTACTTGAAACCCTAAAGCCTACCCAACCCACTAACCTACATAGAACCCTAAGGCCTACCCAAACTTAGCTTACCCAAAACCCTAAAACCTACTCAACACACTAACCTCCTAAAACCCACAAACCTACCTGAAACCTTAAAGCCTACCCAATGCTTTAACCTACCTGAAACCTTAAAGCTTACCCAACCAGTCACCATGGATCTCCTCTTTCTAATCCTAACCCTAAAAAAAAAGAAATAAAAAGAGAAAAAAAAAGGGTAAAGAAAATAATCAACTTATGTAATCATATGTTTAATTCATGCCCACTCATTTAATAATTTACCTTAATATCATCTGTGTTCTCGAGTTCCATGTAAAAAATCCTATGCTTACATATGTTCTTGAGTTCCACACCAAATTTACATATTAAATACCTAAATAAAGTTGAAATTTTATGGTTTTTGTATTGCATTCAAAATTTTTAAGTTAAAAACCTAATGCAAGTCAGGATTTTATGGTTTTATGTGTTGCATACTAATTTGTCATGTTAAATACCTAAAGCAAGTTGAGATATTAGGGTTTTTTATGTTGTAAAATTTTTTTTCATGTTAAATATTTTAAAATTTTGGGATTGTATGGTTTTATGTATTGCATGCTAAATTTTCAGGTTAACCTCAATAAAGTAATGTCATCAGAATATCTATCGGTTAAAAAATTACTGACAAACATTTTAGCTATGACCCTAAAATAGTTGATAATCCATAAAAAATATTATGCTGATAGTTTTTTTGTTGATAACCGATGAAAGTAGGCCGTCAGAAATGGACAACATCCTGTAGTGAATTAAGGCTTATTAAAATTTGAGAGCATATTTGATTTCAATGTGTCTTTGGATGTTTACCATCGATAGTATCTTATTCCCTCAATTCAAGAAAAAAATTGAAAATATAAAACCTAAATGAAATGACCAAAGGTGGTGGTAAGGGCAATGGTTGCTAGGTTAGGAAAGGGGAGCGAAATGAGAGATGAAAAGCTCTTAGGATAGGAAATAACTCAAAAGATACCATAATTTTTTTTTTGCAATTTTTTTTTTGCTAGAAATCAATCAGTTATGTTTATCAATAATTTCCATATAAAATCTACTAAAATATTCTTCAATGATTTTTATGCTTTTTTCCTCTTCAATGAATCCTTTTTTTTCTGAGGATGCTTCATTGTCCAGGTTTCCCTCCATCGCCTTTAAAATATTCCTACAAAACCTGTGGGTTATGATGAAATTACCCTTTAGATAAATATTGACCATATATCATTTGTAGTGAGCTACATGAAGTCATTAAATTGTTTAGTCAATGCTCATAAGTCATTCTACTTTCATTTAAAACTGAGGACTATCCCAATTTTTCTCAATGATACAGTTTAGCTTATTGCCTTCAAGTTGTGCCACCTTCAACTTATATATATGTATGACATAATTACGTCAGCTCAAATCTCGAGAAAATTAAATGGACTATAAGACAAAATACGGTCAAGGATAGCCCATCAGAAGGAGCAGAAACCACATTAACAGAAGGCCAAATAATCTTGTTGAAAAGCTAAAAATCCTTCAGTACAGTTTTCAGACTGACCCTAATGAAGGTTGTCCAAGTTAAAGATTGAGAACTATCTAATTGAGGGTAGGAACCAATTATTAAAGTATGACCAGATGCCTCACAAGAACCTCCAAGGCTTTTCAAAATTTCCAAGTTTCTCATTTTCAAACATTCATCTAGCCTTATAGATGAATCTATTATGAAAGGGGTAGGCTACGTGTCATATTACAGTGATTACCTTTGGCTGATAGCCTAGTTCTATCATAACAACATGAGTTTCAGGGCTCAAAAGTTGAGAGTTGGACCAAGAATACTGACCGACTGACTCAAGATGATCGAATAATGTTCGGATAACTGAATGACCACCACGGTCGATCGATTGCCCCAACTCAACAAACTCGGCCTTAATGTACTTGAACGATTCAAGGATTATTGGTAAACACCGACCGAATGATATGGTAGCCGAACCATAGGCTCTTTTATTTTATATATACCGAAAGTATCCTATAATGTCCCCATAAAAGCAGGGAAAACTATGTAAATTTTTTTATCCCCTCTTGCTTATAAATAAATGGTCATTTATATAAAAATGGGCTTTTTGCTCTCTCCCTTCCCTAATGCATCAAAAATATTTGATCACATAAAAGTGGTCACAAGAGCTAGAGAATAACATAGTTTGCCCTAGAGGGGTTAGTAGCGGCACACACACACACACACACACACACACACACACACACACACTCTCTCTCTCTCTCTCTCTCTCTCTCTCTCACTCTCTCACATTCCCTCTTTCTATCTCTCTTTTGTTTTACACTCTATTCTTTCGGTGTGACTTTCAGAACAAATATGGATTCAACATAATAGAAACAATCATGATATTTTACAACTTATTAAATCACTAATGTTTCTAGCTATCAACCCATTTTTACTAGCTTTACATTGATATCTTCTCCACATGTGTGAAAATATAACCTTTTAATTCACATCTACTATTAATAGTATTTATTTCAATTAGACTATCCTTCATAATTATTTTCTTTCTTTATTTAAAAAAAATGCCATGTGTTCTCTACCCATTCTCTTTATTTTTTTTAAATTGCGTGTGATAATTTTCTTACATCTAAAATAATCAAAATCTCACTCTCACAAGTCTCTCACTCCCCTCAACTCTTCTCATTCATACTATACTAATTTCTAATAATATCAACCTTCCATGGCCCCTCCGTGCGCATAATATCGATTGGAATATTGAGCCTAGGATATTGTTGTTTATCTGGCGGATGATAGTAGGAGATCGATCCAGATTGGCCGATGAGGAATAATGAACAAATACTCTTGTTTTAATATCCATTCACCTCCAACTACCTAGGCTGCTAATCTTGTCAATTAGCGCACACTAATCATTGTACTAATTAATCCCATCTACTAGTAATAAATCTTCTTGACGCCAGCTTAGAGTTAGGTATTACCTCACATAGTGTCTATTCTGTCTTTTCCGGGTCGCCACTTGCTTCATATATGCTGTGCTAATCAGCTCTCTATTCCCTAATCCCGGTGGTTAGAAACAGTTGGAATTAGGTTAGACTAATGATAAATCCTAAGAGATATATATCAGCACGAGTGTTGTAATGTTCACTCTGATCTTCAATATCTAACCTCATGTCGGCTTGATATTACTGACTACTGCTGCAGGTTTTGCGGTAATAAACTCAATAAGTAGCTCTATTTCTTCACCTTTGCCATGAAAACCACCTGGAGAACGCTTCTTGTCCTTTGAAATAAATAGGCGTTGGCCACTCAGCCAGCTTCAATATCGATTAGCAAAATGGAAGAGGGTCTTCCTCCGGGATTTCGCTTCCACCCCTCGGATGAGGAGCTCATAACTTATTATCTTACGCGTAAGGTCTCAGATTTTGAGTTCGTGTCCAAAGCCATTTCTGACGTTGATCTCAACAAATGCGAGCCATGGGACCTTCCAGGTAAAAGGCATTTATTGCCATTAGTTGTTTTGATGCTAGAGATTTATTAAATTGTTATCTTTTTGAACATTTTTGTATGAAATATTTAATCCTACAAAATAGCTCAACTGTCAGTGTGTTCGCTCAAAAGTTTACTACTTATTTTGCAGTGAAGTAACTACAAGTTCTAATATGGAACATCTATATTCTCACTTCTTGTTCAGTAAACGCTTCTTCTTATTCAATGCAGTTAGAGCAACTGTGATTGCAGTACCGTTTGTTGTGCAGAAAATACTATTCCTGTAGCCTTCAACTATGAAATTCAAATATTAACTACTTACACAACTAATATTTTATTCTTCTTTAATTTTTTAAATTCCTATGAAAGCATTAAAATTCATTACAAAATTGTATCATGTATTTTTATTTTTGTTAAGTTCCAAATAATTTGATCTTGGTACATCTAAATACACATGCTATTTTTTATAAACAATAGTGTTTTGAATGCATAATATAGATTTACATGAATACTAGATTTATAAATAAATAATATTTTCATAGTGTACCCAAATATATATAGATATAGATATAAAATTTAAAGGTAACCAAAGGACCTCTTATATATTCAAACTTGATTGATAGTTTCAGGAAAGGCCAGCTTGGGGGAGAAAGTAGGATACTTCTTCAGCTTGAAAGATAGAAAATACCCTACGGGTATGCGAACAAACCGAGCCACTAATGCTGGTTACTGGAAGACAACGGGCAAAGATAAGGAGATCTTCCACTATGGAGTTCTAGTGGGAATGAAGAAAACCCTAGTTTTCTACAAGGGTCGAGCTCCCAAGGGCGAGAAGACCAGCTGGGTTATGCATGAATACAGACTACAGACCGATTTCCCTTACAAACCATCTAAGGTACTACTTATATTCTTCTTAGCCATCTTTCTAATTAATTTAACTAGCCAATATTTGATTGTTTAATTATGACGAATACAGGAAGAATGGGTTGTGTGTAAGATCTTCAAGAAGAGCGATAACTTTCATATGAAGAAGCCTAGTTCAAGCTTTCCATCCATGTTAATGGAATCTCCGGGAAACACACTGAGTGACCAGTTTGGAGATATTGATGTATCCATGTTGAATAATATTCCTGATTCTTCAAGTCATTTTAATCCAATGTTACAAGTGGATGATGGAACTGCTAATTATGGAAATGAAAATGATGGCAGAATCAATGAAGAAAATAAGATGGATTTAAAGCTGTATATGAACTTGTTGTATAGTAGATGCCAAACAAATGAATCATTCAATGCTGGATCAAGTATGAGTACGTTTGTTGGGAATGGGGATGCCTTTGTTAGATCTCAAGAGTTAAAGTTTGCTGAATTTGTGCAGATGCAGCAGGGGCAGGAGCAGGAGGACTCCATATGGAGAGGATATTGATATTGATTTATGCAGACTGATCAGTGTAGCCGTTTAATGTATTCATTAATCTAGAAGTTTTAGGTGCATAATTTTTTTTAATTAATGTTAAAAAACAGCACATTAAAAATAACATTTTTAAATGGGCAAAATTTTTTTTTTGGTTTTTTTTTCTTTTCATTCTTTTGATTACTTCTTCCTTCTCCCACACATCAAAGTAAGTTTGAATAAGTTCATCGGTGGGCGTCAGACTTCAAACAGATTGTTTTGGTTCCAAAAAATTTGTTCGGATTACAACATTCCTTACACCATTTATCTTTTTCACACATATCCTAAAGGTCAAATTTTTTCTTTCGCCAAAATATTCGAGGACATTTTTGAGAGCGATCTCAGCGTGAGAAGAAAAATCAGAAAGATATAGAGGACAAGCCAATGGGGTGAAAACAATCCGAACAAGGACACTGCGTAGGGAGTTTCCATGCAAAGGGAGTTTCCAACGAGAAGAAAGGCGTTGGTGAAGGAGTCAAGAGGGTAAAAAATGGTGTTTTGAGGAAGAAGATGATTATACAGTGGGCAAAAAATTCTCAAGTAGATCCAGGGATGGGAAAAAGAGACACTTGGGAATGTCGTCAAGAGGAGGGCGACTTTGCTCATTTCATAAAATTTATTTTTAATGTGCAGTTCTTTGTAATATTTTGTTAAAACTTCATAATGTGAATTCTTCTTTTGTTATTGGTTCTGCAACAACTGTAGAAGAAGTGTGACTAGTTTGTAAGCAATTGTATAGAATTCAATTATGTTTTTCTGTGCTGTTAAAATCTCAATTTAATTTCTTCTGTGCCTAATAATTATTTATGGAATGCTGCAGTTTGTATTTGATCAAAGTCTTCCTATTTTTGTATTAGAGATTTGAGTATGTGGAGAGAAATGGATTGCTTGCATGGAGAAAGAGAGAACAACATGAAATTACAGATTTTGAACTTTCTAAAGATCCTTCATGTAGTTGAGCAAAATGCTCCTTCATCTTCATGATATGCTTGAGATTTTATTTTTCTCATGTAATGCGTATGGGATACGAGGAGAAATTTTCTAAGTTAATGCACTAAGATTAATTCCTTGGAAACATCCATTTATGGGCAGTTTGCAGTATATGATACGTGACGTGATTAAAATGTAATGTATTTGAATTGTTTAAGAATTTTTATATTAATTATAAAACAAATGCATTTAATTTTCTATGTTTGGTTTGAAGTAAAATAAATCTAATAATATTTAAATCTAGTTGGTGTGTAATGAGAGATAACTAGCGGCAACAGTGAGCAAAATGTGATTCTAACCAGGTGTGATCTTTTTTTTTTTCTATCTTTGAGAAATTAGATTTTATTCTCCATGAAACTTGTTGTGTTTTTCTGATCACTTATGTCTAGGAACTAATATACTTGCCTCTTTGGATTGGGATTGTAAGAATTTAGTTCATTTCATACATATTTCATTTATACAATTATGACATGTCGATGTCTTAACCTTTTGAACTTAATTTACTCTCTTGATAGCCACTAGAAATTTTAAAACACTTTGTGATTTAGAACTATTAACCATAGACTAGAAGAACAACCAGGTTAATACACAATTTATTGGTGCAGTAGGAATATTGCTATTAGGTGATTGCAATCACTTAGGAAACTGTAGAATTTTGGGAGTCTTTATAGGGTTAAGGGAACTTAACCAAAATATGAGACTACAACGCTTCCTCCATCAAGAAATAAAGTAGAGTAATTTTCTCTTATTATCAACAAATTTAAAAGAATTTAGTAGATGAACTTAAAATTTTCACATGATCCAATTCAAAGAAGTCTTTCTTTTTGTAGTAAAAACAAAAGATCTGTAATTTTCACCTTTAAGAAAAATAGGAATGTTAGAAAAACTTTTCAAAAACATAACTAAATCTAGAGTTAGTAAACCAGTAATTAATTAATTAAAAGTTGAGTAGATTCTTGTGAAATTAATACTCAGACTTAGAAATCTAAATATTACTTCATCAACACATACACTTATGTGACAATGAGTGCTTCATCGCACTACATATTAAGTATTTGACACTGTTGCTGGGAATCAATGTTAATTTTTTTTTAAATTTAGGTTAATACTTGTTGAGAATTTGAAATTAAGTTCAAAAATCTTAAAGTTACTTGTTGTTTTATTTATTTATTTTGTAAAACTATTGGTTACTTGTGTAAAAGTTTTTGCAATTTGTTGTTAAGAAAATCCCAATATTTTAAAATATTGTTATTTTCTTTATTCATGTTTTATGTTTATTGTGTTTCTTATTTTTATTTTGTAACTTGCATTGTTTATTATTTTAGGTTCACTAGTTAGTCCTAGATTGTATGCATGGGACTAAATCCATTGAACTAGTCCCATTTAACCTTGAAATAGAATATATATATATATATATATATATATATATATATATATATATATATATATATATATATATATATATATATATATATATATATATATATATTTATTAGAAAGCTCACAAAAGTAAAAAAAAAAAGGGGAGAAATAAAAAACTCCAAGAAAGAAAACATTCAACTTAAACTACATTTGGATTTTATGAATTTTGTGATAGATGAAATTCGTTGGAGCATTGATAGCCTTATCATTGAAGCCACCATATTTGAACTTAAACTTAATATATTATTTAAATGAAGTCCCAAACTTACATATAGCTACTTTTCTTAGAGTTGCATGCAACTTTTAGATACAACAATATTCAAATAATGTTGTTAGACTTAGCGTTTTCCCAATTTTTTTTTTAAAGATAAGGCTAAGATGTGGCTTAATTCATTAACATTTGGGTTTATCATAACTTGGAATGACTTAGCACAAAAATTTCTAATTAAATACTTTTCTCCATTCAAATTGTAGAGCTTAGGAATGATATTACTTCTTTTACTTAGCTAGACAGTGAGTCAATATATGAAACTTAGGAGATAACTAAGAAACTTTTTAAGAAATTCTCACATCAAGCCTTTTCTAATTGGTTAATATTCAAACTTTATATAATAGGCTGGTGGGATCATCGAGGTTTATAACAGATATTTTAATAGGGGATCATTAATGTCAAAATGATATTAGAAGGCTTATGCACATATTAAGGAGATGAATATTGAAATTTTTCATTAGCCTTCCAAGAGAGTCGGCCTTGTGAGAATAACCAACATTCACGAGCAAGTTTGTTATCCATTTTAAATTTATAGGTAGCAGTAATATCTAAGAAATTAGATAACTTGAGTTTGAATCATGCACCAAGATCACTAGTAATGGATAGTTAGTTAATCCTAATATTACTTCAATGAATTCAATGAATGTCATTAAAGATAGATCCAACAACTACTATTTAAGCACAGACAACCCTGGTTAAGGAAGTCATCTAGATTTTAATTGGAATACTAAGAACCAATATATGTGAAATCATCAATAGGATTGTAACCAAATAAAATCCATTGGCAACTAGAATAACTAAAAAATAATCTCAAACTAAAACCGACATACCTATTTGGATTCACTTCCAAATCATAATTTGAAGAAAAGAAATTAACATAGGAAGAATTGGTGTTACAAATGAGAAATTAATTAGTTATAAAACTAAATTACAATCATAATTGATATTAAATATTAACTTGGACAGTCAGCAAATCCTTTGAGTAATGGACCTTAGGGGACTTTACCAAGTAATACCAAAGTGAATCATAATGAAAGGGAACGAGCAGTGTAAAGCAATAAGATTGAGAAGTGGTAAGGTTTTAGAGCAGTTAATTAGATAAGAAACTAGAAAAATGAACTTGAGTCTGATAGATCTAGTGAAAATTCTTCACTGGACTCAGAAAAAGTAACCAGTCCTTATAGAAAAGAACAAAAGAGACCACCTCCAGCTTTTCCTTGAAGACTTAAACAATATATGTTTAATAAACAACTATCTAGATTTTTAGAAGTGCTTAAAAAAATAACAATTAATATCCCATTGGTCAAAGCCTTAGAATAGATTTCTAGTTATGCTAAGTTCATTAAAGATATCCTTAATAAGAATTAAAAATTAGGTGATTTTCAGATTGTGTTCTTAATTAATGAATGTAGTGTTATAATTTTGAAAAAACTTCAATAAAAACTTAAGAATTTGGGTAGTTTCTCTATCCCTTGCTCTATAAGTTATAATTCTTTAATAAGCTTTGTGGTCTAAGAAGTTATCATTAATCTAATTTCTTTATCCATCTTTAGGAGATTATGATTATGAAATATTTAACTTACCATTGTAATCGTTTTATTAGTTGACCGATCTTTAAGTTATCCAAGGGTGGTTATAGAAGATATCCTTGTCAAGTTGAATAAATTTATGTTCTTTGCTATTTATTATTTTAGATATATAGGAAGATAAGAAAATCCTATTATCTAGGTAGACCTTTCTTAGCCACTGGAAGGGCCATGATTGATGTCCAGAAAAGGGAACTTACTATGGGAGTGAACAATCGAGAAGTTACTTCTAAAATTTTAAAATCATAAAGTTTCCAAGACCCAAGCGACAATATATGATATATAGTAGATGTGGTGGATATGTTTGTAAAGGGCCAATTTAATAAAAATTTGGAAATAAATCTAATAAAGTAAAGCTTAATAGAGGGTGATTATGAAAATTCTTAGGAAGAAGAAGCTCTATTGTTAGATGCGATCCTTAGATGTATCAGGGATAAATTACCTTTAGATACCACCAATAATTCAAAAAATTTATTACCTACTATAGTTGATGTTTCCGAGTTAGAATCTAAGGTTCTCTACAAACACCTAAAAATATGCCTCTTTGGGAGAACCTTTAATTTTTCCCATAATTATTTATCTTATTTGAGTTATATTATAGAGATAAAGTTAATGAGAGTCTTAGTAATTTTAGAAAAGTCTTTGGGTGGATCATAGCTGACATCAAAGAAATAAGTGCTTCCATATACAAGCATAAATTCTGATTGAAGAAAATTATGAACCGAAGATTGATCCACAAAGGATTTAAACCAATCATGAAAAATTAGTGAAAAGGAGAAACTCAAATGGCTCGATGTAAGAATTATTTATCTTATTTTGATCTGATATAGTGAATGGGTAAGTTTGCTTTCTGTCTTCACGCCATACAATCACGTCATCTCACCCTACTCATGTCAGTTGGTGATAGTTACACCTTATGATTTACCTCTAGAGATTTCCATGACTACATCTTTCATATTTCTCATATTGATCATGTTCAATTCATAAATCCCAAAGGAATAGACCGACATATATTTAAAATCATTGATAGGTGAGAATAAATTATTATGGTAAATAGGTGTTAATGAACCGAAGATTGATCCACAAAGGAGTATTAAACCAATCATGAAAAATTAGTGAAAAGGAGAAACTCAAATGGCTCGATGTAGGAATTATTTATCTTATTTTGATCTGATATAGTGAATGGGTAAGTTTGCTTTCTGTCTTCACGCCATACAATCGCGTCATCTCACCCTACTCATGTCAGTTGGTGATAGTTACACCTTATGATTTACCTCTAGAGATGTCCATGACTACATCTTTCATATTTCTCATATTGATCATGTTCAATTCATAAAGCCCGAAGAGATAGATCGACATATATTTAAAATCATTGATAGGTGAGAATAAAATATTATGGTAAATAGGTGTTATCACTTACGTTATTGCATCAAAATAAAGTTTTAAATGAAAGCCACCCTGATCTAGATAAAAATGATTTCCCTATACATGAAATTATATTAAGATGAAATATTATGGGAAATCTTGGTTTCCTATAATGTATGAATTTATTCAAGGCTTTTCCTTTGAAATATGATAAAAAAATTCATGGGTTAACCATCATCAAATATGTTTACTTGTTGATCATCCTCTTATAAGGAATCATTTATTCTTAAAAAATATATTTGAAGAGCCTCTGTTAAGAATTAGTGAGGATGATTTGTGGTAGATGATTAGTGTAGTTCTAAATATTTTTGAGTCTTTATACTATTTTCACATCATCTTTCTTATTTTAGTGTTACTTATAGTTGGACAAGGCAGAGCATTTTCTAAAGTTTACCATACTGAAAGACAATTTGATTTAACATAATATTGATGTCATGAACATTGAAATTTTTTTGGTAATATCTTCAACACAGTGTACAATATTAAGGGAAAAACTAAAGATAATGATGCCACATTGGGCTTGAAAGAATATTGCAAAAGGAGGGAGCTAAAACTTTAAGAGAAAGCTAGAGATAAGTTTATAATGCATCAAAACAAGTATTGTCTTACTTTGGAGCAACGAAGATTAATTTGGGAATGTTTGTAATCTCTAAAATTTCTTAGCGGGTATGCATCTAAATTGAGCCACAACATCGACATGGGTGCAAGAAATGTATTTAGCTTGAAAATTCATGACTAACATATTTTTTTAGAGTGTTTGTTATCTACTACAGTAATTATTTTTCCAAGTTAAACAACTAATCCACTTATTAAAATTGGTTCATTCTTCAAATAGTTATTTGCAGCTCATTTAATATTTGATGCATTAAGGCATCTTGAAATGAGGATTCCAGTAATTTTATGAAAAAATAATTGAGTACATATTTTCTCCCAACTTCTTTGACTGAATAGAGCTTCTAACCCTGCACCTACCATACTATTGTATAGTTAGGGGTCTAGTAAAGTATCTGTGGATGTATCCATTCGAGTAGCATGTCTTCCAAATGTATCTTTATATAATGTACAAATAAGACATGACAATATCATAATAAATAATTATTGTTATCATAGAATTTTGAATAAAATAAAGATAAATGTCAAAAATAAATCACACTTGAAGGCTAAATATGCAAGGCACTAGTTTTTATTCCAACTATTTTAAGCAACAATGATCAGTTGGCCAAACTATAATTGAGGAGTCTACATAGCATATAATTTTTATATTTCAAATTTGATAGAAGCATCAAGGAGATGTAATGCACGATACGTCAATGAATAACAAAAAACATTGAATTGTGAATTCATATGTCCTTTTGAACTGCAAAAGAATTCAATCATTTATTGAGAAAGACACATTTTATTTTATATTTTTCGTCGTTAGCACTAAAAACATTATTTTTACATGATTATTTTAAATTTAATTTTATGACCATGTTATTTGTTAGCACCTTAAGAATTGAAGATGAAAATACTATCAGTAAGAAGATTGAAGAGCATCCAACTTGGTTTGAATTATACGTAAGTTCAGCTTACTCAATAATCTATAGAAAGTTGGAGTAACAGAGATACAAATTATGGCATAAGACATCCTGCTCTGGGTAGCATGAATATGGGGCTCATATATTATGTGACCTGGTGCATATTTCACAAAGCTTTTTGATTGCAGGAAAGAAGACATGTAATTCTAGTGTATTTGTTAAAAGAAATACCCATTTTAATAATGAGATACTCTATTATAGGATTTTATGATAAGTTATGCAATTGGAGTATTTGGGCTCTATTGAACACAATAATTTTTTTATTCAATTGTGACTTGTTTGATCTTGTTCCAAATCAACAAACAGGAATAATAAATCAATGTGACATAATTGAAGTTAAAATGAATAGAAAATATGACAAAATTGATCCATTTGTTTTAGCAAGACAAGCTTGCCAGGTAAATTAATTACCTTAGATATCGTAGTAAAGAAAGAGCCAAATTTGATTGGGTAGTGGTCATCAAGACTGGGCATAAAGTGATTATTGAGGTCCAACTAACCATTAAAAATGTTCATCAAGATTAGGATCTATTGGTTTTCTATATTCCTCTTGATATTTTTTAGATGAAGGAGAAACTTTTGAGGAAGTTATTGGTATGAATAAGTTAGTTGTGATATTGATGATGTTGATGACTATGTAAAGAAGAAAATTATAAGTTAACCCTCCAATCACTCATATGATGATTCTAAAAAAAATGGGCACTTATCGGTTTTATCTGTTTTGGTGTTTCCTACTTAACTTCAGTTGTTTCTTGCTTTTATGTCACTTTATGATTTAGTTTAGTTGCATCATACTTTTACCTCATTAGTTTTCAACTTTAGTTCATTGGATTTCTCCTTTTGTTCAGTAGTTTTATAATCTGGTTTAGTAGTTATCTTCTTTAATTTAGTAACTTCTTACTTTATTTACCATTTATTTCCTACTTTAGTTTAAAACTTTCTTGCATAGGATTAGTAGGTTCATGCTCTATTACTAGTCATTTTCTACTTTAGTTCAGTATTTTTATGCACTATTTCAATTTTTTCCTATTTTAGTTCAGTAGTTTCCTATTTTGGTTTAGTTATTTCCTTCTTTAGGTCAATAGTTTTCTTCTTTAGTTAGTTATTTCATACTCTTACTTCTTCAATTTCTTAAGTAAATTTTTTTTATCATTTCATATTCTTGTTACAGATGAATTTAGGTGCTAGAGAGGGCTAGTCTCCTCGTAGAGCTGTTACCTCCATCTAGCATCAAAGAAAGAAGACTAGTGCTCGACAGCCCACCATAGAAACAAACAACACTATGATAATTTCCACTTCAACCACCACATTAGTGCTGACAGGCCCATTACTCCACGTTCTATACCTATTAGGCCCATAGCTCCACCTTCCGTACCCGTCAGGTACATTGCTCCACCTCGATATTGCTTTGAGACAGACCCTTCCACTCATACAAAGCATTTTATGGACCCTTCAAGATGAATGTACATCAACCTAGATAGAAATTTTTATGTAAATGTAATTGTAGTAATTTAAAGTAACTTTCCATTATATTATGCAGTTAAAATTACTTTTTTCAAAATTTCTCGTCTAGAGAGCCCATCCACATAATCACAAAGATTATCAAGAGTTGGCAAAATACTCCATACTTTTCATGGCAAAGGATTTTAATTGAGGTTATGGATAGTGGTTCAAAGAGTTCAATAAGATTAAAAAAGAAATTAATTATATTCATAAACTTAAGTTAAATTTTTGTAATAACTAACATAAATTGCTATTTATTTTTTGTAGATGGATATCAAATCTAAAATTCTAAAGTCTAACTTGTGTTAGAGTTTACTCAGTTTAAGCCTAATCTACATTAGACTTAACACCATTTTGATTCAAATGACATCGAATCTAAAATTCTAAAGTCTAACTTATACTAGATTTTAATCAATTTAAGTCTAATCTACATGAAACTTAACTCCTTTTTAGATTAAAATGACATCGAATCTAAAGTTTTAAAGTCCAACTTATGTTAAATTTTATTCTTAAAAATTTCTAGATTAAAACAACATTGAATCTAAAAAAATCTCATGTCTAATTAGATCTTACAGACATTAGATCTAAATAAACTTGACCCATTTCTTTAAGTCTAAATTACATTAGACTTAAATAAACAAATCAAAACCAACATATATCAAAATGGCATACGAAAATTTTTAATTGGTTAATAAATCATAAATAACTAAAAATTTTCCAACATAAAATCCGAAAAGACTATAAGACTTAAATGAAACCTTAAAGAACAAAGATCATCGAACGCAACTTGAACCTCAGTGTCCTTAATATACGATGCAATCCTGGTTATTGACAGGAGTCTTCCGATCCTAATTTAAACACCTTTTAGACTAAGTAGATTAAAGCCCCTGATAACCCTGGGGTGACGGAGCCAGTGACATGTTGATCAGGTTATCTAAAATCTAAACAACTAAAATAACAAGATTTAAGAAATAAAATTGACATTATTTCTTTTAAATATGACACTCTTTTCCCTTGCAGGATGAAGGCAAGTTTTGTTTTAGATTTTCTTTGCATGTTATAGGGTGTCCTAACTCTGTTTTGTAGGGAGATATTTTGAAGACGGGACAAACGAAAATAAAATAAAATCAAAACGACATCAAAACAACAATATTAGCAAAACAGAACAAAACAAAATATAAAGGACATGAAAAAACCAAAACAAAACAAAACCTAAACTTTTAGGATAGCCACAAAACCTAAACTTTTAAGATAGTCACCAAACAAATAACAAACTACAAGACAAGTCAATAACAAAATGACAAACAACAAAATAAAAATGAAATTGACATAAAAATGACATTAACAAAAATCAAACTCTTAGGGTAGTATGACATATTACCCCTAGGATTGAACGTTGACATTTCTTTCCTTGTTCTTGAAACTTCTTAGAAAATAAGTGTTAACATTAATCAAAAGTTTTCTTAGACAATTTTAAAATGTCTAAGATGTAATTAACTATAGGAGCTTGCTTCTATAGGAGATTTAAGAACTCAAGATATGTATCACACCAATAAATCTCTAGTTATCAAAATTTCATATGTGATCGTCTTTACATAAAATTTTTAGAATAAGGCATTCTAGAATCTACTTTTACAGGGATTATCACCGACATTTCTTATTCTATTATTTTTTATTTTATTAGCCCTTATTTTCTTCAAACTTCTTATTATCTAAGGATCATTTACATGATCCAGATTTCTTGAAGATTAGGGCAATATTATAGATAGACAGAGTGGCGACTCCAAAACATGACATCGACATCGACACCGAGAAAATCTCAGGCTGCTCTGGATGCCGATAGACGACATTTTAAGGATGGGATAAACGACAACAAAACAAAACAAAATGAAAACGACATCAAAACAATAACATTAATAAAACAAAACAAAAAACTATTAACAAAATAAAATCAAAATGACAAATAATGAAACAAAACCTAAATTTTTAGGATAGTCACAAAACCTAAACTTTTAGGATAGCTACCAAACAAATAGAAAACTACAAGACAAAATGACGGAAAAATGACAAACAACAAAACAAAAATAAAATGACATAATAAATGATATTGATAAATTCAAATATTTAGGGTAGTACGTTGCGCTTAGAAACATATTACCCCTAGGATTGAACATTAATGTTTCTTTCTTTGTTCATGAAATCTCTTAGAAAACAAGTGTTAACATTAATCAGAAGTTTTCTTAGACAATCCTAATTGTCTAAGATGTAATTAACTATAGGATCTTGCTCTTATAGGATATTTAAGAATCAGGATAGGTATCATACCTAAAAACAAAATCTCTGGTTATTAAAATTTCACATGTGTTCCTCCTTACATAAAAATTAATAGAATAAGGCATTCTAGAATCCCCTTTTGTAAGGATTATCATTGACATTTCTCATTCTATTGTTTTATATTTTATCAACTCTTATTTTCTTCAATTTTCTTAACATTCAAGGATCCTTTACATGATCTAAAGAAATAAGATCTTTTGAACATTAGGGTGATAAGATAGATAACAGAGTGGCGACTCCAAACAATGACATTGACATCAACACGAGAAAATCTCGACGGCAACAAGCCGGTATCCCAAAATCCCGGATGCCACCAACAATGTCACGTACATCTGGAATTATTTACTTCTCCTAGAAAATCCTTTAATGTCTTTTTGTAGTGTCGACCAAAAGTAGAATTTTATTTACTCTATGCACCATAATTTTTCATCCTAAATGGCTTCAACACCTCCCAGAGTATACCTTTCGAAGGATTCTTCCATTTAATTTTACATTATGTATCTCATATTCAATGAAGTAATTGATCTCCGGAAGTGCTTCCCTTTGAATAGAAGATATTACATGGCCTTTATCTTGAACCTCATTGGGTCAACAATGTCCACTAATTTTTTTTCTTTTCAAGGTATTGGACGTAAGGATCCATCCAACTCTTCAGTTTTTTGGTCCCTACATCTATTTTCTCTTGTCTTTTAATGGTCGACCAGATCAAATTTTAGGGCATCCCCTCCCCCAAACTGATACACTTAAATAAGAGGTCAACTATTTGATTTTCCTCCTTGTGATGTGGTTAATTTTAAAACCTTCAAACATTTCTATCTGCATTCTAATCTTTTTTAGGCATCTACCCATCATGTCGTCCCTAACTTTGAATTCATCATTGACTTGGTTTTCTACCAACTATAAGTCGAATTTCACTAAGAAATATCGGTTGCCCATCTCGTATGCAAGCTATAGCCTGACAATAAAGGCTTCATATGCAGCTTGATTTTTGCTTACTCCCTACCCAACTTCAATTGAGTGGTAGACATGTTACCTAATTGGGCTGATACTGAAACTTTGTCGATATGTAGTGTCTAGGTCTATAATTTGATGGATGCTCCTTTGCTTGATTTTCTTAGTTTGGTGAAGTCTATTAGGAAATATGCTATTGTCTGTGTTTTCATTATGGTCTGGGCAACATAAGAAATATCAAACTAGCTAAGCTCCAGTGTCTACTTGAGAAGTTAACTAGAGTGCTCGATCAGGTAAGGACTGATCTGTGTGGATAATTGGTGATAACCCGAGTGGGATGCGTTTGGAAATAAGGTTGCAATCTATCAGAAGAAAAAAAATGAGAGAAAAAAATAGCTTTTCCATAATAAGATGCCCGAGTTTGGCTCCTTTTAAGGACTTAGCTAACACAGCAAACCAATAATTATTTTCTGATCACCTCTCTAATTAAAACTGAATTGATGGCAAGTCCTACTATCAAGTATAGAGAAAGTTCTTAGGTTGTCTTAAGGCTTTCAAAAAGTGGTTGAAACGCAAAGGACTCCATTAGTTTCTTAAACATTTGCTCACATTCTTTTGAGTATGTGAAGTTCTTTGCTTTCCTTAGCATTTTGATGAATCTTGCACATTTGTTGTCTGACTTGAAGATGAATAGTCTCAGATTTGCAATCCAATTAGTTAGCTTCTACACTTCCTTAGTGTTTCGAGTGAATTTCATATCTAGCAATGCCTGTACTTTCTTCGAGTTGGCCTTGATTCACTTTTGAGTTAAAAGGTAAAAAAGAAATATGTATGTGGATGCTCCTAAAGTGCATTGGATTTAATCACATATTAAAATTTTTAAGTGTTTTGAAGTTTTCTTTTAGGTCCTTAAATTTTTTTTAGAGCTATATTACTCGTAAGCATTACATCATCCGCAAAAACTTCAATATTTGTTCCTTTTTGTTCAGAAAATTTTACATCATCAATCGATGGTAAGTAGCTTCAGCATTTTTATGCTCTAAGGGAATTTTATCATAACAAAAAATGACTTCACTGGTTCTGAAAGTTACTTTTTCTATGTCAACTGGGTGCATCTTTATCTGGTGGTATCGATCAGAGAAGGCATCCAAGAAGCCCATCACAGAATGGTTGATTGTCGAGTCTATCAGTGCATTAATCTTCGACAACGAGTAGGTCTCCTTCAGGTAGCCAGAGTTCAGATTTTTGAAGTTGATGCACGTCCTTCACTTCTTGTTTACTTTCTGCATCATCACTACATTCATTACCCAAGTCGATCATTGTACCTTTCAAATATATTTGGCTTTAGCATCCTTTTTACCTACTCTTGAATCAGTTTAGCCAATGTGACAGCCAAAGAACACATCTTCTACTTTATCGAATGGACAACTGGATTAACATTTAGTCAGTGACAAGCAAAGTTGATTGGTATCCCTAGCATTTTGGTAGCCGACTAGGCAAAATATCTTCATGCTCCATAAGGGACTGAATTAGCTCTTTTTTCGACCTGCATCAAAATTTTAACATATCAAAAAAATTTTCCTGGTTTTTCTTTGGTCGTTAGGATTTTAAGAGTGATATCACTGGTCTTGAGACCCCTTTCATGCAGTTTTTGAAGATCAAGCAATTCTTACTCCATCCTTCCATGTGGCAAGTTGAAGTGAGAGCTTTGAAATTGTTGAGCAACTATCAGCTGAAGATGCTGTTGTAAGTTGGTGGCGAATAAACTACCAAAAGTCCTCCTTTTTGGTGTACTACTTTTCATTTTCCCCCTAAGTTACTGGCAGGTTTTTTTTCTTTTACCATAGAAGCCATAATACTGCCACTATTAATAAATCATTTTAGGTCTATCTTTTTTACACTGACTTGAATAGAATGTTTACTAAGCTGTCAGTGTTGACAAGTAAACTACCTACTGGTAGTTTTTTATTATGGTGATAATGACTATGATCACATTATAAGGACTTTCCATGGGGAACAAATCCATGTCGGTAAAGGTAATGGAGGAATGCAAGGTTTGTCTTTGGGTAAAGGATCCTATGCATATTTCTCCCGACTAAAGCCACTTAAGGCTAGCATGGTAGAAAGATTATCCACCTTCTCTAAATATGGTTAGAATTACACCAGCAATTTGAATGGCATGCGCTCGGACAAGCTCATCCAAAATTTCTTTTATTGAAGCTTTTCTCTGTAGCTGAGAAACTACACCTAAGGCTACAAACTTCTTTAACTTATTGTCCTTGATTAGCTCCTCGATCAAACTATGGAGGTGTGAATAATCATATGTGTTGTGGTCGTAGTCTCGATGGTTTATGCAATATTTCTTTAGGTCCTAAAAAAGGCTCTGGTTTTCATTGAGGGAGCTCTCTCGAAATACTTCTTATTCTGAATGGCATCAACTATCTCCACCATGGATACCCTTAATGTGGTTGTCTTTAATGCCTCATGATTGAGCAGTGTTTGTTCATTATATTGATTCATCCACTAGTCAGGGTACCGAGCCTGACTTTCACGGTTGTAGGACATGTCAGCTCGTCTATGGTCTTTAAGATATGGGTGAGCAAATGGATGTGAGTCATCACTCAATCTCCACCTATCTTCCCTGGGGGTCCTCTTTACAGATGATGGGTATAGGACTCTTCTGTAACAGAAGTAGGGGTAGTTTTATACTATTCGACCAATATGAGGTTGTTGGGGAGCTCCAATAATGTCTTCTGTAATTCTAGACCCATAGCATACCAGAACATACATTTCTTCAGACCTTGGGAAAGAGTAGCATGTGCTACTACCAGTTTCAGATCCCTCACATCCAACATCTCTTGTTGGAATCGAGGAATGGACAAGCAGAGACTCTTGTTCTGCCCCTTTTTTATCTACAGGAGGGCTTGTGAGCTCTTCCGGGTCTTCTGGGCACTGGCAAACTGCACTACAAATATCCTTTTGAATTAGGGAATGAGGATATTACCTCTTGCGAGAATCCATTGAACCACTTGAGGGTTGACTCCCACATCGTGGTGAATAACAGGCAACACTTCAATGCTTCTGTGATCTTTAGCAAGTAGACAGACTACTCGAAGGAGTCTATGTGATCATTCAGATCAATCTGATGTTTGTATGATTCCATATCAAAGTTTTTAAATTTTTTGGCGTATGAGCTTCAAAAATATTACAAGAGAATGAGTTCTATAGCGAGCGGGGCACCTAAGTGCACCTGAGCCATTGTCGATCTCTCAATGCCGACCCAACACTATAGAGGTACTGGAAATCTCATTCCCTTTCCATAAGCAGGGGTGGCCTGCTATCATTGGGTGTGGGCCCATCGTCTCGAGGAATTTGCTTCCTTCTCCGAGCCAATGTCTCTCTAAGGGCATCCATCATTTGATCTTTCAACTCTTGGTTCTATTGATGCACAAAAACCTTGGAGCACTCCATGTTAGTAGTATCTCTGTTGAGATTTTCTTCACTATGTGTTACTCGTTTCTTGTCCGTGACATGATTCACACTCATCATTCCTTATAAGATGCTGAATTCTGATATGCCCATGAATCACACGTAAGAAATAGATTATAAACAGAAGAGAGAGAGAGAGAAAGAAAGAAATAGAGAAGGGAAGTGCACAATAATGAAGAGTAAGTTGAATTGTTGATTAGCCTTTTCACATGAAATGACCCCCCTATTTATAAAGGAAGGGGTACAATATTTAAAATTGTGAGTCTGCCCTGCTTAAATGGAAGTGTTGTATGATATTTTAGGTCTCGAACGATTGAAATCAGTCGGCCATTGAACGATAAGACATACTCATCTGATTATGTTGAATTGGGGTTGTTAGTTGGCCCTTAGTGATCATTAGGTTAACAGGACTTGACTCGATCAACTTCACTTTGTCGGTCGGCTATTCTACTCTAATTGTGAATTATTGATCCTTGGAAAAGAACTCTTGTCAGCATAGCAAGATTAGGCTATCAGCCAGAGGTTGAATCACCATAATCTGATAGGCAACTCACTTATTGTCAGGGCCATCCTTCGAGATGATCTGCGTGATTATGCTATGTCCAATTGTCGACCCTAGATGAGGAATCTCAAGGGCTTTCGTGGATAGTTGATGATGTTGAATTCTTCCTTGGAGTCGGATAGTGGGGAGAGGCAGGTTGAAGTCTCTGCTCGGCTCAATGGGCCTTGGTCTCTGGTTTGAATGACCTACATTTAGTCGGACTCTAGCCTCATTTCAGGGGGGCTTCACCTAATTAGACAAGTTCTTTGGTATTTTTCTAGCAAACCCTTGGTCTTTCGCCTGTGAGCTCATTGGTCTTCCTTCCATGTGCCCGTCTTAGCTGTAATCATTTGTACTTTTATCAGCGATATTTTTTGGATATTCATGACATACATATAACTAACATCTAACAATTTGTACATATATTCCCTCAAAAGGATGTATTAAATTTTGAAAAATTGAAATAGTTATATTTTTTATGTGATATGAAAGAATAGGATAGTATGAATGCATTTAAATACATAAGAATTGGGTGGTACCCCATCCTTTTTTTCTTTTTTCTTTTCTTTTCTTTTTTATGATTTTGATGATATTAGAACGAATTTAAATCGGCACCTCTTGATTTAAAGCTACTCTTAATTGGTAGGCTAAGCTGGTGACTTCCTCGAGGGCTAATTCCCTTCCCATTAACTCTCACGTCACTAGGGGTGTAAACGAATGATCCCCGATAGATATAAATGCAACGGCACAAAAAACTTGACTTCGTTGGATATAATGCGTTGATGATTTAAGATATGAAAGTTATGATTTTATAATATGGGATACTACGCAAGTATACGTATCGTTTATCAAGTAATATAGGACTTTCTGATTAAGCCCCGAGATATCGAACCCACAGGGAAAAGTTGAAAATCTTTAAAGGAATTTAGAAAATTATCTTTTTTACTTTCTTTAATTATTTTTGAAATAGTATGTCTTGATTTTGAAAAGTTTTAGAAAGATGATTTGTCTTTTGAAATTTTCTTAATAAAATGCTAAGCAATGAAAGTAAAGGTTTCAATAACTAATAACACTGAATGTAAAAATACTATTACCTAAAATATCTTTTTCTTTCCTTTCATGAAGTAGTAATAATTCTTAAAGTATTGTTGTGGAAGTATTTAAATTTTGTTGTGACAGATAGAAGCAAATGTGTTCTTTACCCTTACTTGGTTCTATAAAGAACATAGGTTAATTTGAAATTTATATTATTTTGAACATTGTTAGGCAGGGAAGATACCAGTCTCTCACACTAGAGTTCCCTAGATTCCCACCACCTGGGGACTAACTTCTCATAACAAAACTCAAAACTTCAAACCAAATTAGGGGCCTGTCGCTCTAAAATCCTCTAATTTTACTCTCTTCTATAAAAATATCTTCTAATATTACATTCACTTATATGGACTACAGTTCTCACCCATATAATTCATGTGATTCCTACTAACTTTAATGAGATAATACCGCATTGGATCTTACATAATCTCAAGACGTTTTACAACTTAACAGGCCAAATTAAGAAGTAAACAAAGTTCTCAGAATCAATCTTCACAACTTCTTCAAACTTTTAAACACTGATACTTTCCACAACAATTCTCTTTAAATTAATTACTTCTCCATTTTAAGAAAGAAAAAGATAAAGTAAACTACTCAGAATGCATTTGGAAAGTATAAAAACACAGTGATTTGAAATTAAAACGATAAGAAAAATAATAAACGAAAGCAAGTATTGATAAACAAAATAAAAGTAAACACTTATCTGAAAATCCTTTCCACAAGACTAAGGAAGTTCCTCTGAAACTTTGACTCTTCGCTAAACTACTCCTCAGAGCAAGTCTCCAAACTTCGATGACTCAGAATACGGACTTCAGACTTAAATAAAAACTAAACTAAAAGAAAGAAAAGAAGTGGGAGAAGAACTCTTAACTCCAACCCTTTTCTCCTTTCTACTCTCTACTCCTACTCTAAATAAAAACTTATAATGCAGTGGAAGAATCTCCTAAATTCCTCTCTTCGAAATACAGTGAAGAGCCTCTTCAATTCTTCACTTCTTCACTTCTAAGACTCTCTTTAAATAGTGAATTAAAAGATGCCTTGGTGTCTCTTCAAAATGTGTCCAGATTAGATGTATCTACCAAGGAACGCACCCCTTCATTCAAATTTGCCGCCCAAAGGAAGTTATGGACGTTACCACTAAGAGTTGCATCCATTCCTTTTGAATTTGGCGCAAATCTAATTAAAGTTTGATTTATAATCGTGGCGGCTAAGCGTCGGCCCGATGATCCGTCGATGCCAAATTTTTTATTTTTCATTTTTTGCTCCAAATTTGATCAATTTTGCTCCTTTCATCATGACCATCTATTTTCATCATACCTGCAAGAAAAACACAAATACCTTCCATTAAAGTGCAATATTGATCACAGAAAAATATATTAAGAAATTCATATATATTTTTGATGAAATTGCACTTTAAAGAAAGGTATTTTCTTTATTTTATTGCATGAATGAAGATTTATAAGTGATGGAAGCAAAAAACATGAAATGGAGCAAATTTGGATCAAAAAGGAGGAAATTCATGCAAATTGAACTAAGTCGCCGACGGCGAGATCGAGGCCGCCGACGGCGAGATCGTGAGGAGAATTTCTGAAGGAATTATAACTACTTGACCGACAGCCAGCCCGAGCCCGCCGACAGCGAGATTGCGTGGTTTGAGGACCTTCTAGAAGCCCCGCTGACGGCGAGGTCGTTTCCCGCCGACAGCGAGACAGTTCAAAATGCATATACATTGAACTTGGACACTTTTTGAAGAGATGTTTAAGCACCCTTGGACCTTTGCTTACCTACATAAATAGAGGCCGAATTCTAGTGATTTAGTGTGTCTTTCTAGTGTCTTAAGTGTCATTTTTGTGTGTTTCTTGAGTCTAATTTAGTGAGTTTGAGTATCTTTAGTGAGTTCATTAGTTTAATTGAGTCTTATTTAGTTTTGTCGTACTTAGAAGGAAAAGTCAAAGGAACTTGAAGAAGTACGCTTGGGAGGAAATTAAGATAAGTATCTTTGTTTATTGTTGTTAACTTTAAATGAAATCCATGCTTTGTTTTATTCCCATGCATTCCGAGTAGTTTTCTTAGTCTTTCTCCTTGTTTATGAAAATTATGCGGATTGATGAAATTAAATAGAAGTACTCTAATATAATATAAATAAATTGTGATAATTTTTACTTAAAACTTAATTTACTTTCAATCCGACCGATTGAGTTGTTAAAATATGTTAAATTATCAACTATAGTAAAAATTACATCCAATATTCAGGGAAGTCAAAAGCCTTGGAAGGCGGGTGCAAATAAATAGGGAAATATTAATTATCAGACGTAGAATTGGACATTTTAGTGTGACAGACTAAAATATTCAATTCGGTCCTATTGTTTGAGAGCTGAAGTGTAGATGTTAGCCCTCGAAGTGAGGGAACGTGGGAGCTACGAAGTGGCAACCAGGTATCCTCCAAGTTGCAGCATGATTCGATGATCAAACATAGGATTAGTCGATGTTCTTCTGCACTGAACCAAAGGGTAAAGAATAGGAATGCTTCTTATTTGTCACAATACAATTTAAGAATCCTATTTAAATTCATCATTCACTTAATTTTCTAAAAAACAAGGAGAATGATACTTTTTCGAATTATTTAAATCAACTTATTTAAAGCATTAGTTTACTTTAGTTTACTTATAGTTACTTTGAATTTCCGTTCACTTTATTCGTAAGTAATTCCTTTAAATTTAGTCGATAACAAATCTGTTAAAAACTTCCCGTGGGATCGATAACCAGGACTCCACTCAGAGCGCTGTATTACTTGATACGATACGTATACTTGCGTAGAATCCACATTATACATTAAATCATATATCTATATTTAAAGCGGGATAAAGTTTTTGGTTCCGTTGCTATTAACATAATTTGCAAACATATAAAAAGTGGGTCAAGTTTTTGGGGCCGTTGCTATTAACATAATTTGCAAACATATAAAAAGTGGGTCAAATATCATTAAAAATAGGTATAAAAATGTGCATAAAAATACTATATATTTTAGGTGTATCAACGAACCGAACACGAACGAACAGAACTAGTGTTCATGTTCGGTTCGTTTGAAATCTGATTTGTTCGTACTCGGTTCGTGTTCGAAATTTTCATGAGGTTAATGTTCGTGTTCAGTTCAATTTGTTCGAAATTAGTTCGAATTTGTTCGAAATTAGTTCGAATTGTTCGGAATGTTCGTATTGTTCGACTTGTTCGAAATGTTCTAAATGTTCAAATCGTTCAAAATGTTCTGAATGTTCGAATCGTTCGAAATGTTTGAAATATTCGAATCATTTGCCTTGTTTGAATTGTTCGAATTGTTTGAATTGTTCGAAATTATTTATATTATATATGAATTTTCACAAATTCAAGCTTAAAAAAATTAAAGAAGATTATGAGTCGCCATCGCCCTCCAGAATCTAACATGAGAGTGAAACATCTATTATACTTACAGGTCACAAAACAATTTAAAATTTAGAACAAACATCCCACATCAACCTTTATAAGTACCCACTCATCAAACATAACCTTACTTAACATCTTGGATAATAAAACATATATAAGTTAAGCAACATTCCATGCTCCCAACATATTTAAAGTTGGGGCTGAAGATATCATAAATAGTAAAATAGATACATTAAAAATATAAAAATGTCTTAAAAACAAGATAAACGATCAAACTTCCGAGATAAATAAAAGTAGCAACAGAGTTTGATAAAGTTTCTCTGTTCCACTAGGAGTAGATCCAGATTTTTCAGGAACAAGACCTGCAAAAATATACTCTTTTTCTTCAAGTAAAACTTCTAAAGTAGTTACAAATATAAATGATGCAATTAAATAAACAAAATCTATACTCAAATTGTAAGTTTTAGGGTCTCGCTTCCCCTAAGTCACCACGAAATGAATCCTTTACAACAACCCTAAAATTTAAAAAACAAATGGCCAAATTAATAAAACTTCTTACTGAACTTTCTTACTGAACTTACTGAGCACCATAAGCATTGCTGCACAAAACTTTCACTGCTGCACAAAGAGGCATTTACATATATAGACATACCAACACAAAGCTTTCACTGTTCCACATATTTAAAACAAAGCTTTCACTGTTCCACAATAACCTTTCAATTGAAGCTCTAGTTAAAAGTGTCTCCCACATATATAGACATACCAACACAAAGCTTTCACTGTTCCACAAAATTGAAAGCTTTCATTGTTCTACATATTTAACACAAAGCTTTCACTGTTCCTCAATAACCTTTCAATTGAAGCTCGAGTTAAAAGTGTCTCCCAACATGAGTTATAGCAAAATGGATGGTATGTATAAAATTTCAGCAAAAGAAATACAAACAAACCCTAAGAGTGCAGAAAACCGAAGCATTGAATGCTAGTCTTCAATGCTAAAAATCAGGAAGGAGGAGAGAGGTGAACAACCCTCTCACCAATTTTGGGAGTTGCTGCACCTCTCCCAAAATCTCTAAAATTAGAGCCACAAAACTAATTAAGCAAATTGTAGATTTCTTTTCAATTAACAGCCCTCTCACCAATTATGGGAGTTGCTGCTTCTCTCCCAACTCCCAAGCATTGAAGTGTCTATATATACATAATAAAAAGTCAGAAAGGGCTGATACAACATATATTAACAACAAAGAAAATAGGCCCCAAGAAGGACAACCCAAGCAAGTGTCTACAGTTAAAAGTACAATAATAACATAAATTCTTTGAATATTAAGTTGACTTCATAAGTGTGGTAGTTGAATATTAAGCTTCTCCCCACCAAGAATCTCTTGCTAAAAAGAAACAATAAAATGAAATATTGATACCTTGCATTGAGAATAAATGAAATATACTAAAATGAAAAGATTACCATAAGTGTCTTTACATTTTTGTGAGTAGATCGAAGCCAACTAGATGCACATATTAATCCATTAACAGTTTTAGTAGATAAACTACTTCTGTAATCATCTAAAACCCTACCGCCAGCACTAAAAGCAGATTCTGAGGCAACCGTGGTTATAAGTATTGATAGAATATCTCGAGTCATAATTGAAAGTCGAGGGTACTTCAATGTATTCATTTTCCACCAATTAAGCACATCGAAATTTTCACTCATGCACACAAATAATCCCTCCTCAAGGTATGCTTGTAAATCAGGTTTTGACTATTCCACAAATCCAGAAGCTACAACAAAATCTTGAAACCCAAACATTGCATCAAATTGACTCGAGGAACTCATAGGCTCACATGTCGATGAAGAACCCTCATTTGAAGCATTGCAATTAATAACATAATTAGCATATATTTCCCACAAGCCATCTTGAACAGTTTTAAGATTTTGTTCAATCTCATCATGTGAGTATATCTTTGGGAATGTGTAGTTAATAAATTTAAGTTTCAATCTAGGATCCAAATTTGTTGTAATAGACATTAAAAGATTACATTCCCCTCAATATTTGTTGAATTTGATTTGCATACTCATAGCCATATGTCTCATGTAATCATCTTCTGACGATGACTCCTCAATCAAAACCTTCTTAACATGCATAACTGCAGTTAAAAATATATTAGAAGTATATGAAGTGCCAGAGATCTTTTTTGTAACATTATTGAAAATTGAAAGAAACTTTATGGTTTTCTCATATTTAACCCATTATGAATCAGCAGGCAACCATTTGTAGTTAGTATCCCTAATTGCATAGTGATGAAAAACATTCCGATAAATAAATACAGACTCCAACATATTGAAGGTTGAGTTCCATCTAGTGGAAACATCAATAGACAGTGACCTTGTAGTTGTAATTCCTAATTATTTAGCCACTTCTACAAATTTATGCAATCTTGCAGGAGATTTTTTTAGATACTTCACTGACTCTCTAATGTTCTGGATGATTTCATGAATCTCCTTTAGACCATCTTGCGCCATTATGTTGATGATATGTGCACAAAATCTTACATGAAGAAAAGACCACCGAAGTGCAGCTTTCTGCGTGATTGAAAATTCGCTTTAAAAGAAGAAGCTGCCACATCATTATTACTCGCATTATCTAAAGTTATTGTAGAGATTTTATCTTGAATCTGTCACTCCAACAAACACTCACAAATAGCATCACAAATGTAAGTGCCCGTATGTGGAGGCTCTAACTCAATAAAGTTGTTAATAATCTTCTTTAACTTCCATGTTTCATCAATGTAATGGGCGATCGAGCACATATATCTGATAGTCTGATTGGAGGTCCAACAATCTGCAGCTAATGAAACCATGTGAACATCTTTGAAACGAGATTTAAGCTTTTCTTTCTCGAACTCATATACTTTCATGCAATCATTTTTAATAGTGTTTCTTGAAACACTTTGAAAGTTAGGATTCAACATTTTCAACAATATATTGAATCAAATATGTTCAACCATCATGAATGGATATTCATGTACAATTATCATTTTCGCAATCACCTCTCTTACAAGCTGTTGATCATAACTTTTAGGATCATAAAAAATAGGAATATCTGAATCACCCTGAACTTCCAAAGGCAAGAAGTTTAGTAACTTTTGTCTCTTATCTGAAGAGTCAATTTGTTGACTTTTTGCTTTTATCTTAGCACATTCCTTAACGTGCCTAAGAAGTTTGAAGTTGTACCTGACTTTGGTCTGAGGATTTTCACACCACAACAAATGCATTGAACAAACAATACTTCAACCGCTTTGGAAATTGATTTAATATCTATGAAATACTCCCACACTAATGATTTTCTGTTAATACCTTTCTTATCTTGCATTTCAGTACTAGTGCTTCCTACTGTCAGATCAACAGGTTGAGAACTATCAATTCCCTCTTGAGTTGCAAGTGGCAATTGTTCTTCATTTGATACAGATTGAGAATGTTCAACATTTGACATTGTAAATATCTATACAAAAATATAATATAACATGAGATTTCATGTATGGTTGTGTAAGCAACAACAAACAAGCAAATATCTAAGAGTCAATGCCCTTTAAATGAAAAAGAAACTTAAAACTCAATAGCAAGAACAAGACTTTTAAATATCCCCGAATAAGCAAACCCAACAATCTCTCCCAAATGTCATATTACCAAATAAGCAAACCCAACATAAATTCAATAATTCTAAATTTGAAATTGATGAAGTAGACATAAGCATGAATAGCAACAATTCCATCAAATATATGTTGGGTAGCTATTTGGGAGCTAAACTATCAAAAGAACTTTGAAATCAATGTAACGGTATTGAAAATGTGTTGCCGAGCCAAGCCATACACAAGAATGAACAACAAGAATGCCCGAATTTCAACTTGTATAGCCCAACAATAAATCATAAAAACACCATTGAAGGAGATATACTTCATTGCAATAAATTAGATATACTTCCAATTGGAGTATACTTCATTGCAATACCCAAGATAGGTGATGTCATAGGATACATTAAAGGGACCCCAAAGCACACTATGCAATTAGTGATTGATAGAGAGTTCGTAAGAAGAGTATTAAAAATGGGAATTAGGTAGTAGAAGAAAGCAAATTTGTTAATTTGAAAACATAAAATAGATTTAAATCAACAAAACAAAATTTGTAAAATCTTAGCAAATATTGAATTTAATATCTCTAGAGGCTAGAAGATTTCTCTGATCCTTTTGGGTAGGTTCATACTATGATTCAATAGAATTTGCATTGATTACTATGCATTCATTTTAGAAGCATATAAGCATGACACATGGCAGTATCCTTCAACCGTCACTGTTGCTAAAGGTTCTTTGTTTTATGCTCTTAACTCTTAGTTAACAACAACTAATCCTGTGACGATTATGATGAAGGTTTTGGGCAATAAACTCTCTACACAACAAGACAATCATAACTGAGCTCTGATGATCATATATCTTGTTTCTCAGCTTTTTTGGACGTTTAATGTTCCTGGACCGTTCAATCCATGTGTCGCTATATTCTTAAAAGGATATTTGGAAGTTTTTCAAAGGAACAAAACTTTTTAAACAGTTATGGTGCGTCAATTTTGATGCTCTGCTATGATCTATTTAAATTAAGAACTCCAGAATTCCTTAACGCAAAATAGTTTTGAAAGTGTAAACAATAACTCATTCATTCACAAATACATTCCTTCTTTTCAAAAGCATGTCACTACTTGCAAGAAGAAAGAAACCCACCAAAAATCATATTCGTTTCTAATTTTAGTATGTTGAATAACAAGCCAGTTTCAATCGACATTCACTTAACAAGATGATCAAAAACAGAGAAGAACAAAAGGGCAAACTGTACAAAAATAAATAACATTTTCTGGACTGTCCTCATCTGATAACATTTTCTGGACTGTCCTCAACTGATAACATTTTTCTACTTAGGCATGCTGCAACTGATCAAACATATGTATAAATTTCTATGGGAGCACAACTAATGTCAAATAAATAAATCATTTCATATGATTTGTGTATTCCCAGAAACCAGTGTTCATTGAAGCCAGATATTTTTCTTTCCAGACATGAACATTAAACTTTTTTTAAACATACAGAAACAAGACTTTTATTTCGTATAATCATAAAGCCAATGCAAGGCACTTCAATTATCTCAATGAATATAGCAGAAATATCTTAAGCCTTGTGAGAAGGAATCTTGCTTAACCTCAGGGTGAGCCAAACAAAGTTTAACAAAAAATTAGATCTCAAGGCAACAATCGAGTCACAGCAAGAATGCTGAAACTTTTTTGATAGTAATACTTAAGCATGTATGACTCACAAGTCACAACAGACGTGCATAATAGCCCAACCACAAAAAAAAAAAAGATCTATACTCAATATGAAGAAAACCTAAAAAAAAAGAAGAAAACCTAAAACAAATTATGAAAATTTAACCTAAGAGGCAAGCATGAAATTAATTAAAGAAAATATACTTAAAGATGAAGCCTCAGTAGGACTACAAACAACCTACCAAGAATATCGAGCACTGAAGCAAGAATACCGAGTACTCGATCCAACGCCGACTCGCCGAGGTAAAAAATACTATGGAAGACAAATAGAAGCAGAGATTAGAGAACGAACACAAACATTCAACCCTAAGATCTTCACAATACAAAGCTTTTCGCGTTTTCAGACGAAGAGAAGAGAGCCGGCCACAATCTTCCGAGAGGGGAAAAGGCCGAAGCGTTCAAGCGTCGAATAGAATACTAGGGCTTAGGGTTTTCTCTTTTACCATTTTTCTTCTATATATTAAATTATTAATATATATAAATCATATAATATATAACTTATTTTATATAATGATATAATATTTATATTACTAATATAATACATTGATATATTATTATTAATAATTTATTATATATTATCGTTTATAAAATTTAATTTTTTGAAATTTGATAAATTATTAAAATATATAATTATATTTAAAATATCACAAATTTAATAAATTATTTTATATTTCGAACAATAAACCGAACACGAACGAACGCGCCGAGTGTTCGTGTTTGACTCGTTTAACAACCGAACGAAAATAATTGTTCGTGTTTGTGCCGTTTCTTATCGAACGAATCGAATACGAACTTCTTGGCGAACTGAACACGAGCTATTGACGAACAACGAGCTTTTTTGACAGCCCTACAAGTCACTGTGCTCATCAGTTTTGTCTTCTATTTCTCAAATTTGCTCTTCTGAGAATATGCCTTGAAATCCACTTTCCTCTCATTGAGAATGTATCTCTAGGTTAAATTGTTACTTTATTTGTTTGACGAATCCCAAGTCATTGGCCCCCTAAAAATCACCATAGAAATCAACGTCTCGCTATAATCAAATCATGGCCATAAATTCCTCGGCAGCTTTGAAATTTGCGCATATGATTAAACTGCGGTTAACGATGATTTTACAGTTAAAAGATGATTTCTTTTAAGCCACGTGTTCAAACACTTTCGCCCGCGGAAATATATATATATATATATATATATATATATATATATATATATATATATATATATATATATTGGTTGGTTCGGATCTTATATGGACCTGACAGCTATTTTCAACTCGGGAGTTTAGACTTGTGTGCCGGTGCATATATAATATATTTCAGGTTGGAAGGTTTATGAATGAAGAGTGAGTAATTTATGATAAGAATTGTACAAAATTTAATTGCACAAATAAAAGTTTCAGTGATGCAGGAATTTTTAAATGAAAAAACTCAAAAAATTTGAAAATATTCATCTTTTTTTGGCTTAGTTAAAATAATTTATTATATGCATGAAAATTATTATAGTCTGTCTATTTCCATATTTACAGAGAATTCTCTGTGTTTTTTGGATGATAGTTGTGTGTAGAGTGTGCTAACTGAAGTTTTTCTGTATTTTATCTTGTTTTCTCTTTTTGTTGAGAAAACCCTGTCTTCTTTTTATTTTTATATTCTTATGAATTTTAGGGCTTCTTTGCCACTTTTTATTTAAACCGTAGCAAATGTAGATTACCTCATCCGAGAGATTTCCGTAATCCAAAAGGACGTATTATGTTGTTTCTTGTTTTGAAAATGTTTAAGTTTAATTTTGAAAAAAAAAAGTTTATTTTAATTTTGAAAATTGTTGTTTTGGCTTTTTGAAAAGTGTTTCAACTAAGCATGTGTAATACATTAAAGCGGTAGTAAATTGCAGAAATAAAATGACAATAAATAAACTGTAAATGCATACTTTTCAACTTCTCGCTGCTCCTGCTGAAATGTTAGCATTTATAATCATGTATATATTGCGAAGTGGAAGTAAAAGCAACTACTAATGCAAAAAATATATGATACATTGTATCAATAAGTAATTGAACAAAAAAGTAAACAATTCATTTATCATATATAAATATATAATGTAATTCCAACCACAACCAATCAAGCATTTATGAAAGTATAAGTTTTATAAATTAAATGTGTAAGACTAACACAAAGACAAAGACTAATTAACTCAATCAGACTAGTATGAAGCAATCGAGCTCAATTCAACTGTAACAAACTTATTAAGCCCACTATACTTTCTATCCTCTTAGATATAATTCAACGTTTAAGAGTTATAATAGTAATGTTTTTAATACAATATAAAAGTAGAAAATGTGCTCTCAAAAAAACTTATTGTTAAAGAGAAGATCAAAATCATTGCACAATTGGAATATAAGATCAAAATAATTATGAGTAAGAAGATAAAAAATCAATCACTTAAATAGTAAACAGAAAGGTGATAAAACTTCTTAAATTTGTTTCCTTTGATTTCTCTATCCTAAAATATGAAATGTGGAACAACAATATTTTCTATCCCTAACACTTAGATAAATGGAGATAAAAAAGACAAGCAAAGGTAAAGACACACTTCTAAAAGACTCAATAGTGAATGGACAAATGATTGTTGAAATCCTTCATTGATGAGAAAGAAAATAAATTTTCTTTATCTATCTTATTTCAAACTATAATAAAAAAAATAAATGGTACATTTAATTTCAAGTTATTCAGTTTGCTCTCTCTGGATGGGACGAAAAGAATCGAAGCAGACAAAACTAAGCTGCTTAGGTTGCATGTTGAGGAGTGGAGGAGGCGTCCAAAGAAAATAAGGCACAATATGGAACGATAACGAAATAGAGGAGGTGGCCGAAAGAAATAAGAATGGTTAGAACTTAAAGTTTTTTAATCTTATAAAGGTAGATAATTAAATGAGGATTACAAAACTAAATTTTAATTCAGATTATTAAAATTAAAGTATTCAGTTTAAAAAGAATTAAAGAATATATATTTTTAATTTTAATTATTGTTATTGCACAATATATTATACTATTACATGAATAATATTGAACCTAAAAACTAAATATAAAAATATGATTATTTAATTATTTCAAGCTAAAACAGGTTGAACATGAATAAACAAAATTTGTTTGCGTTTGGCACTTAATAAATGAATTATTTTGACTACCCTTCATGAGATTGATGAAATGCACCTTCATAGGAGTGTCAATCGAGCTAATATCGTGAATTTCTAGCCAAATAAAGATAGTGAAAACAAATAAACGAGTCTGCAAGCCAGAGAAATAGGTATATTTTGGGTGAAGATTTGGCTGCGAGGCAGCTTTCCGCGAAGAACATCAGCTCCTATTTATTTATGGGACTCCGGGAATGAATGTGAGTATAGAGGATTACATATATAAATACGCAATGGTACTGCACTGACAAGCCACCATAGCTAAGAAACGGGCAATGCAAACTCCTCCATGAGGGCAAAGACAGATAGATTGTGCCAAAGATGAGAAATTATTGTATCAGGAGTACTGATGCAGTTTTGTATCAGGACTCCAATCATGACTGCCACGTATACAGACAAACGCTCACTTTAAAAGATAGGTGGGTCTGTCTATGCACGTGGCTGACCCTAATTAGAGTTCTATTGCAAAACTGCATCAGGACTCCTGATGCATCAATTTTTCGCCAAAGAGAGACAGTGCTAGAAATATTTAATTGAATAATTTTTGGCGGGATATAAGTAATATTTAAATTTTGGATAGGTGAAAGAAATAGTAGGTTTTTGGTTTTATATAGTTAAATCCTCCTTATATTTATAATATTACTAAAAAATTTAAACTTATATATATATATATATATATATATATATATATATATATATATATATATATATATATATATATATATATATATATATATATATATATATATATATATATGCATGTATGTATGTATGTATGTATGGAAATTTATAAATATTCGACATAGTTCTTAAATATTTACATATCTAATATCAAAAATTTAATATTTATATTTATAATATTTTGGTGTCATAAATTATACATAAAATCTATATTTTATTTAAAAAAAAAAATTACTAATGACGATCGAATGTTAAAAATTTGAGTGTATATATGTAAATATAAATATTTAAGTGTTGAAAATATAAATACATAATAATTGTAGGTCCCTCGTGCAACAAACAACCACTAAATGTAACGAGAACACACGTGCCACTCAATATTCCAAGCCCCCATACAAATTTCGTGCTAAACTCCCTCGCTTCCTCCGAAAGAACGATAGCCTGTCTCTTTCCCAACCTCAATTAAAGCAAAGCCAGTAACCAAGCGCCATTACCATCCCTAACAGCAGATGCTTAATACCAGCCTCACTTTCCCCTTAACCTTTCTCCCCTCCTCCCCATTCCTCCCTTCTCCCTCCCATGGCTTTCATCCTGCTATGATGTTCGTCTTCCCTTTCTTCTCCTACCTCAGCTTCCTCTTCCTCCTCCTCCACTTCTTCGCTTTCCTCTTAACCAAGCTCTTCTCTTTCCTCTACCGCCGAGCAATCTCCAAGCGGTCGGTATAGTACGCTTTCATTTTCCTCTCCTTCTCTGCCTTCATCAGCATACATTTACATTATTAAAGTTTTGATCTTTTGGGCAGGGATGACAAACTCTGCATTTCTGATCATGAAAACAAGTTCGTCTCCTCCGCCGCTACCATCTCCGACGAACTTTACCGGAGAGACGACATCATCGCCGATATCATTCTTGGAGGAGACGCCATGCTTTTCTTGTACGGTACGAGTTGTGAGAAGGATGCTCTGCTTGGCGACCACGAGACAGGTTCCAAAGACCAGATTCTCCTCGGAGAAGATGACAACTTTGTACTCGAATCAGAATATGGTTCCCCTCAAGGAAATATTTTTCTCCGGAATCCTACAGATGGCTACAGTGTTACCACTTCAAAGAACAAGACTGGAACTTCGGATTGCTTGGTGTCTTTGGTCAATAACAATATTGAAAACGACAAGAATCCGGATGAAGAAAAATTTGGATTTCATGAAGAAAGTGTGAAAAGTGACCTGAATAAGAAGGATTTAACGGAGGATGAAAAGCTTTTGGTAGCAGATGTTCCAAATGTCAAGGTCGAACAAGTTCAACAAGAGCGAGAAACCTTTGGCGGCTCGCTCACTGGTGAATCTACTTCGAAAAGCTCCATTGAATGGAGAAGCTCTACACTTTTTCGCGACTCTGAGACGGAATACCCATTCTCTTCATCGTCTAGAAGGAGCGCTTCCAACTGGGAGTTCTACACCCTGTTTAAGAAATATGACGAAGAAATGTTCTACTTTGATAGAATCAGCGCTCAGAAGCTCGCAGAAACAGGTACAGATCCGCCATTATAGATTTTCTCCGCACTTCTTTGAGTTTGAGAACTAATAGAAAGTTTACATTTAATTTACAGAATCGTTTAGGTTAATCAACGCCCAACCAAGGTCAATATCAAAAAGAATTGTTGGAAAATTAATGGCAAAGCCCGGAAGCAATTCAATGAGAATGAGAGATCCATATCAGGACCTGGAGAATGCTTATGTTGCTCAGATTTGTTTGGCATGGGAAGCTCTTAATTGGAACTATAATATTTTCCTGAGATCGAAAGGTAATGAATTAGACATGGACGGTTCTGTCTGCCATGCGCGAATAGCTCAGAGGTTTCAGCAGTTTCAAGTTCTGCTACAGAGATTTATAGAAAATGAACCTTATGAATATGGCCGTAGGCCTGAAATCTTTGCGAGGATGAGACTGTCGTCTCCCAAGCTTCTTCAAGTTCCTGAATTTCTAGGTAGATAAATAAATTTCTGCTAAATCTTTAATTTTCGAATCGTTATTATGGATTTCAATTCTTTCTCTGCTTTAAATGAAGGAACGGAAGGTGACGAAGAGAATCAGGAAATGGACTCCAACATTTCATCAGCCGAGTTTTTTTCAATACTAGAAGAAGCAATCCAGACCTTCATGAATTTTCTCAAGGCAGATAAGAAGACGCCATGTGAGAGGTTGAAAGCTTTCATCAAGAGGAAGCAAAGCGCAGCAGATCTGACATACCTTCGGTTACTAAAGAAAATTAATAAGCAAGTATGTATGATTTCTTCCATGAAACTCGTATTTAACTATCGTTTCCTCATTTTGTTATTGATTTAGCTCCTCTTTAACTTCAAAAAAAATCAGAAAAATGCCAGAATGGAAGAGATTGGAAGGCGGAGGAAATACTGGAAGAAAAGGGAGCCAAAGGGGGAGGAAGAGATGGAAACTTTTATGGCCATTATAGACATGAAAGTTGTGTCTAGGGTGCTCAGGGTGCAGGAGATAACGGAAGAACAGCTGCATTGGTGTGAGGATAAGATGAGTAAAGTTAGAGTATGGGATGGGAAGATGCAGAGAGATCACTCACCACTTTTCTTTCCTGTACACTAACGGTCTGTATAATTTCCTTCTTTTTTATTTTTTGGATTGATGACTAGATAAAGTGCACTGCTTTGTATATGCAGTCTATTCCTGTAAATTCGATATAAAAAATTGGAGAATTTAGAGACCAACAATGCTTCATGGATGCATGTGGAGGTCACACTTTAAGGATTTGGAATCAATGTTTGAGGCAAAAAGATGATATCTGGTTGATTTCTTGATGACAAACGAAAGGGAAAGATTAGGAAGAAAAAGCAAAAGGATGAGGAAGAAGTGGGGATGAAGACAAGCACAACTTTAGCTTTCTTCCACAACTTTACTTGTGAGATACTTCGGCTTTGTTAATGAGGTGTAAGATGTGGCTTGACCCTGCAACTGTGGCCGCCATGGATCTGATCGAGTGGATAAGGGCAGACTGCCAAGAAATTTCACTAGAAATTTAGAAATAAAGAATAGAAACATTTGTTGGTGGCGACGAAGTGGCTTAGCATCATCAGTTCTATTATGATAAAGCTAAATTTAAGAGATAAACAAGGCATTGAGGACAAATATGGTTTAGAATATACTAGACATGCGCATCATTCCTTGGTTAGGGAAAAGGTTGAGTTGTGGAGATTCGCTTAGTCATCAAACACTACACTTTGTCTAAAAAGTTTAAAACTGATGTCCAAAATGATCTACATCTAAATAGTGATGGGATTATTAAATCTTATTACTTTATTTCTTTTAAGTTTATCTTTAGTCTCAAAAGGAATATAAAAAAAATGTGGACTATGATAAAAAATCACAATTATTGTGAAACTAGGAAGGAGTTGGGGAGACTTGTCACTTAGGTATAAAAAAGTTGTTGTGGGAAAAACACTTTCTTTCCTTAATCTTGGTAAGAGAACAAACCACAAATCACAACAAAGAAGATGCAAACACAAGAGCACAAGCAAACAAGAGGATTTACGTGGTTCGGTCTTTTTGACCTACGTCCACAGGGAGGAATCGAAATAATTCACTAAGACGTGAAACAAGAGTACTTAGCTTTACATAGATGAGCCCTCATCTTCCATGGCCTCCTTCACATCCAAGGCCTCCAAGATGATCTCCTCACCCTTAACGAGCTAGCTCGCACTCCTCGAGTTCTTTTTCACTCTTACAAAACCCACACTAAAGCCTCCCTCCTATCATCTATTTATAGTAGATTAGATTATATTATAATATTCTATAAATAGATGAGGTGTAACCTTCGAGGATCGCATGGCTTCCACATGTCCACCCTTTAGAGTCCTCCATCGCATGGTCTCACATGTCCTTTCACATGTCCTCCTTCCACCGCATGGCCTCCACATGTCCTTCCACATGTCCTCTTCTAGGATCTTCCATAATGAGGTGGCACGCTTTCTAAAGTCGACATTGGAGGCTTAAAGTAAGTAGAAATTTACAAGAGTGCCACTTACCTTAGTGACTAATTGGGGGTCAAAACAACAAATCTCCACCTTGACCCTCGATTATGCTAGAGTAGTGATTCCTCCACGTGGCCCCGAGGGGCCCTCGGCCAGTGGAAAAATTCACTAAGTTCGGACGGTGTCCGAACTTAGCATAGGCGACGCCTTGGTGAGCATATCGGCGGGGTTCTCTTCAGTTGGTATCTTCTCTACCACTATTGAGCCTTTAGCGACGACGTCCCTTACGAAATGAAGCTTCACATCTATGTGCTTGGATGTTTCATGAAATACCTGATTTCTGGTTAGGTGGATGGTGCTTTGGTTGTCGCAAAACACAGTTATCACCTTTTGATGTATCCCAAGCTCTTCAGCCATGCTTTTTAGCCACATAGCTTCCTTAATTGCTTCGATCACGGCGATGTATTCGGCCTCTGTTGTTGAGAGGGCCACAAGCGATTGGAGGTTAGACTTCCGCATCTGCGGCATCGAAGACAGGTGAAGATGAATCCGGTCGGTGACTTTCGGTGTCAATGCTTCTTGCGTAATCGGAATCTACGTAACCGACTACCTTTTCTTCTTTGTCTTCCCGCCTTTTGAAGAGTAGCCCCAAATCGGTGGTGCCTCTTAAGTATCTCGGGATCCATTTTAGTGCTTCCCGGTGAGCCCGTCCCGGGCTTGCCATGAACCCGCTTACGATGCCGACGGCGTAGGCTAAATCCGGTCCGTCGCAAACCATACCATACATGATGCTACCTGACCCCCACCGGCGTAGGGACGCCCTCCTCGTACCTTTTCTCTTCTTCGATCTGCGGTGCTCGAGAGTTCGATAGTCCGAAGTGTTGACGATAGGTGTTGCAACTCTGCTTAGCCTCGTGCATGTTGAACCTTGCTAGAACCTTCGAATATATGACTTTTGAGACAAGAATAAGCTACCCTTTTTCTTTTCTCTCGGTAATCTCCATCCCTAGGATCTTTGTAGGCTGGTCCCGGGTCCTTCATGTCAAACTCGGAATCGAGCATACCTTTGATCTTCGCGACTTCCTCCTTGCTCTCGCCGGCTACTAACATATCATCCACATAAAGGAGCAAGTACGTACCAATTTCACCGTCTTGCCACTTCATGTACACACAGCTGTCGTAGCTGCTTCTGACGAAACCGATCTTTAGCATGAAATCATCAAATCGTTTGTACCATTGTCTTGGGCTTTGTTTCAGCCCATACAATGCCTTCTTCAACAAGCAAACTTTGTCCTTTGTCTCGGGTGTGTTGTACCCATCCAGGCTGGTCCATGTAGATGGTTTCTTCAAGCTCTCTATGCGAGAACGCGGTCTTAACATCTAGTCTGTTCTAACTCCGAGTTGAATTGAGCTCGCTAGTGCTTAGGACTATCCTAATTGAGCGAGTGCTTCACCACGGGTGAGAAGATTTCGTTGAAGTCGATTCCTTCGACTCCGTGTGAATCCCTTTGCAACGAGTCCGGCTTTGTACCTGATTCTCTCGGTGCACAGCATGCCTTCCTTCTTCTTAAAGGTCCACTTGCAACCGACTACGTGTTTGTTCGTTGGTCGATCCACAAGTTCCCAGGCTTTGTTCTTCATCAGAGAAGCCATTTCCTCATCCATTGCCTCTTCCCACTTGTGTCTTTCCTTGCTCTTCAGGGCTTCCTTGTAGCTGTTTGGTTCTGCTTCTTCTATCACTTCGACGAACACTCGAAGCAAAGGAGATCATATCTGCATGGCCGTATCTCTCCGGCGGTCCGATAGTTCTCCTTTGTCCGTCCCTTACCAAGTTGTAGTCGTCGGATCTTCTTTTACGGTTCGATCTACTTGCGGTCTTCTCGCTACTTCGTCTTGATCGTTCACAGTTGTCCTTTGATCAGTCAAAGTTTGTCGTTGTTGCAGCTCCACCTCAATTGACGAATCCTCCTTAGTGACAATGTTCCCGGTAACATAGCTTTGCAGATTCCCCATTTTGGACTCATCGAATGTCACATCCCTACTGATGATGCATTTTTGTTGATCTAGGCACCAAAGTTTGTAACCTTTGGTTCCGAGTGGGTATCCGATGAAGATGCACTTCAAAGCCCTCGCTTCCGACTTATCTCGTCTAACGTGAGCGTATGCAATACATCCAAAGACTTTAAGATTATCATAGTTACCTAGTTTTCCGTACCACATCTCCAAAGGAGTCTTCATATCAACGGCTGTCGATGGGCATCTGTTGATAAGGTAGCAGGCGGTTGACACAGCTTCGCCCCAGAAACTTTTGGGTAGACCTGCATTTAACGACGATGCACCGCACTCTCTCTAGGAGAGTCCCGTTCATCCTCTCGCCTAGGCCGTTCTGTCGAGGAGTGTTCGGACCGTCTTGTGCCTCGTGATGCCATTCCTCCTACACGGCTCCTCAACCGCTCCGAACGGTACTCCGAGCCATTGTCGGTTCTCGAGTGCTTCGACTTCGCTCCCATCTTATTTTCGGTGAGAGTTAACCAGTCCCTGAATCGTTGAAAAGCTTCATCTTTTGTTTTTAGGATAAAGACCCATACCTTCCTGGTGTAGTCATCGATGATAGACATGAAGTATCTTCCTCCTCCATGAGTCTGAGTTCTAGCTGGGCCCCATAGATCACTGTGTACATAATCAAGAGGTTTCTTTGATGTATGTATTCCAGTGGAGAACTTCACCCTGGTGGCCTTCCCTAGTACACACCGTTCACAGAATTCCAATTTGCTGACCCGATCTCCGCATAACAGGTTCTGCTTGGACAATTCCTGTAAGCCCCTTTCACTTACATGCCCCAGCCTCATGTGCCATAGTCTGGATTTGTCAGACTCTGATTGAACTACATTTGAGAAGTTCCCGATCACAGTTCTTCCAACTAGGGAGTATAGCCCATTTTTTCTGACTCCTTTCATGACTATGAGAGAGCCCTTAACTACTCTGATACAGCTATTCTCTGCCTTGAATGAGTATCCATTCGACTCCAGCGTCCCTAAAGAAATCAAATTTCTTTTAAGTTCCGGGACGTACCTGACATGCTTGCAGTATTCGTTCAGCTCCATCGAACATCTTTATTCTGATCGTCCCGCTGCCGATCACCCTACAGGCTTTATTGTCTCCAAGTAGAACGGATCCACCATTTGCCAGTTGTAGTGTCTCAAACCAGTCTTTGTGAGGACACATGTGGAAGGAGCACCCTGAGTCAAGGATCCACTCCTTGCTAGATTCAGATTCTGTGATCACCAGAGCTTCAGTTCGAATCATAGCCGTCTGAGACTATGCTTGCTTCTCCAGAATCTTTAGGCTTCTCCTGAAAGCCTTTCTTTCTATCCGGACAGTCCTTCTTAAAATGACCTTCCTTGTGGCAATGGTAGCACTTGTAGGATCTCTTAGAGAACTGACCTCTGACATTTCTTCTGGACCTTGATCTGCTCTGAACACTTTTATAACCTTTATTGCTCGATCTTCCTCTAACCATCAGACTGTCTCCGCTGGTTTCCTCCTTCATGTCGTGCTTCTTCTGAAGTTCTTTGGCTCTGATCAATGATTGAACCTCTTTCAGAGTAATCGTCTGCGCCCTTCCATAGAGCATCGCATCCTTGAACTGCTCGTAGCTTATAGGAATAGAGTTTAGCAATAACAGCGCCTTGTCCTCGTCATCCATCTTGACGTCGATGTTCTCAAGATCATCCATGATCTTGTTGAACTCGTCGATCTGCTCCGAGACTGATCTGTCTTCGTGCATTTTGAAAGAGTATAGGCGCCGCTCGAAAGAGCCTATTAGCCAGGGACTTGGTCAGGTAGAGTACCTCGAGTTTGGCCCAAAGTGCTTGAGCCGTTGTCTCCCTCGACACCTCCCTCAGAACCTTGTCCCCCAAGCTCAAGATTATCAAACTATGAGCTTTCTCCAGCATGCCAATCTTCTCTTTCTCTATCATGTCGGCCGGCAATGCCGCCGGCCCTTGCAAGGCTTCGCAACACCTCGCCGAACCGGTAGGGCTCTCATCTTTACTCTCCACGAGCCGAAGTCATTCTTTCCCGTGAATTTCTCGATGTCGAATTTGGTGGAACCCATTGTCTCCGCCAAACACCTCTTCTTCCTTCTTGCTGCGATTTCTTGGGTGTGATTCCTCCGACCAAGATGTGTCGAGATTTTCCCACAGACGGCGCCAATTGTTGTGGGAAAAACACTTTCTTTCCTTAATCTTGGTAAGAGAACAAACCGCAAATCACAACAAAGAAGATGCAAACACAAGAGCACAAGCAAACAAGAGGATTTACGTGGTTCGGTCTTTTTGACCTACGTCCACGGGAGGGAATCGAAATAATTCACTAAGACAAGAAACAAGAGTACTTAGCTTTACATAGATGAGCCCTTATCTTCCATGACCTCCCTTCACATCCAAGGCCTCCAAGATGCTCTCCTCACCCTTAAAAAGCTAGCTCACACTCCTTGAGTTCTTTTTCACTCTTACAAAACCCACACTAAAGCCTCCCCTCCTCTCATCTATTTATAGTAGATTAGATTATATTATAATATTCTATAAATAGATGAGGTGTAACCTTCAAGGATCGCATGGCTTCCACATGTCCACCCTTTAGAGTCCTCCATCGCATGGTCTCCACATGTCCTTTCACATGTCCTCCTTCCACCGCATGGCCTCCACATGTCCTTCCACATGTCCTCTTCTAGGATCTTCCATAATGAGGTGGCACCTTTCTAAAGTCAACATTGGAGGCTTAAAGTAAGTAGAAATTTACAAGAGTGCCACTTACCTTAGTGACTAATTGGGGGTCAAAACAACAAAAGTCCTAAAAATTTACGTGTTATATAAAAAATTTACCCTTAAATTCTCATGTAATTGTCTATATTATCAACCTTTGCCTAGAGGTGCTAGTTGCTTTAGACTTTTAAACTATTGCGGATGGTTTATGAAATTGATGCTAATCTTTTTTTTTTTACTTTAGTAAGTGTCTAAAAGTGGCTTTATTGGTTTGGGGTTTACATAAACTATTATTTTGGTCTATGTAGAGTTTAAGGGTTTAAGTGTGCTTGAATGGTCTTAATTCATTGATGTTAGGACCATATAAACTATGTTGATGGTCTTTATTAAGTTTAAGGGCCTCTATATGTGTCTATGGATCTCCAGTAAGTGCATTTAAACTCTGTGAATAATTCTTAAATTGCTCAAGTCTCACTATATTCCAATTTCCCTCTCCTCTAAAACATTCACATATAAAAGAAATTCTAAAATTGAGAGTCACATCAATGGCCACAATTCACTCCCTTATATTATGAATAATAAAAAATAAACAAGCTTACAAAAACTCTATGCAACAAACTAGAACTATGTGCTTATAGTACCCATGTATTTGCCTTCCATACCAGTTTTTTCCTGATAACAAATTCAAGTATGGCCAAAGCTCATTAAGAGCAAGTGTAATATCTGATGTATTTCATATAACATGTTCCTTTTATACAATATTATCACGCCTAAGGTATGCCCAAAAATCATATACTAGATTTATGACAAAACAGTTTAGAAAGCTTTTTATTAATTTAATGAGATAATTGATTATTTGGCATGCTATCTCGAGTCTATAAGATACATTTTAGTTCCATGCACATGCATGCAAAAAAGTCTCCAATCAGACAATATCAACTACATTTTTTTTATTTAGACTATATCAATAACTGCTCAAGATAAAGAGATCATAGATCGATTGTGTTTATCATCTATCTTCAACTATCCACTTTAAGCTAGTGGTAGTATATCCTCATCTTTCCACTTCAAATTACTAAGAATCAATCCAGGAGCCCCCACCATGAATCTCATCCCAGGAGCTCTCGCTGGCATTCTGTTCGTTCAACCACCTCTCCCTCCTCCTCACTCATACGATCACGCCCATCTCCCACTCACGTGTTGGCCTTCCTGTTCCCACACAGTGGCCTCTTTGTTGGTCGAAACTCTTTGCTGTTGTACCCCCCTCCCTCTATGACCCTCTTTGCCACCCGAATGAGAGCCCTAGGGGCACTTTTTGTTTTCACAAAAAAATTTACTGCTCCCCGCTTGATTTCTTCGGATGTCTAGCTGCTAACCCCTCTCTGTCGGCCCCTCACCACCGGAAAACACCGGAAACGCCGCTGCAGAGCCTTCTCCCTCACTGTCGGCTCCTCTTTTCCTCTAAAGCTTGATACCCTAGCCCGGGTCTGCCTTCTCATGCCAGAAAACAGTCGGCTTTCTCGCCACTTTAGCAAATATAAGCCTCACCTCTACTCTTCCAGCCTACATAGGGCATTGGATTTATAGTTTCATTCTCTTGACCTTAGGGCTGCTAAGGTCCCCTTGGACTACGCAATTCATGGATTGCTGACAATGGATCTTTGGTAATATTAGACCGACTACCTTAACGATCAGGTAGACTTAGGGTCCTAATAGCTTGATATGATGGGCATGTGGTATCTTGACCCGACTCTGTCTACCCTATTTGGATTAATCTACCTTCTTTTTTTTTTATCCCCTTTGAGTCATATTGCTCATTTGATGCTCCATCGAAGTCATCTCGTATGCTCGAATTGTGGATAGGCTGTCGACCATTTGTGATAGGGTGATTAACCCTCTACCCTTATGGCTCGATCAGGATGACCTGGTTATTTCATAGGTAGGCCCTGACTGCCGATAAGCCGCTACCCATTTGGGATGTGAGAGACTCACTCTCTGCATTATGGCACAGTGAGAGCTTTGAAAGTGTTGACATGCTCCTGTGAAATAATAATCCTTTATGACAACTCTCACTAGTCATCATATGAATGTAAGCATGATTCCATTAATTGAGAGTATTCTTGGGATTCCCCCAAGACATAATTAACTAAAAGGATATGTTCCTTTGCAAGTTGCTCTTAAAACATGACAAACACACAAATTTGGTTCTTTGGTTACTTGGGTAGCTTATGTGGGTATTCTTTGGTGGATATTTGGTTCAAAGTGTTTCAATTTGATCCAGTTTAGGCATACACCCTTGACCTATCACACGAGGTTTACATCACACAAGCTCTTCACGTTCTTTCTAAATTTGTCTGCCTAGTCTCCGTCTTAATTCCCTCTTTTCTGATCCCTCTTTTCTTAGAATTGTTCTAATGATTCATGTAAGAGGGCTCTTCTGGAAAGGTAATATTAAGACGATGACTAGACAGGTCGGTGACCCCAGTCTTTACAAAAAAAAAAAAGAACTGAAACAAATATCTAAAACATATAATTAGATTTAAACCCCTTTAGAAAGCTTTTTCTTGATACAATGAGATGATTGACCATTTGGCAAGCTTTATCTTGAGTCTATAAGGCACCTTTCAATTTTTTGCACATGTATGCTATAAGTCTCCATTTAGATAATATCAACAACATTTTTAATTAAGACTGTATTAACCATTATGCAAGATAATGTGTTTATAGCCCATCGATTGAGTTTATCATCTTTCTCCAACTATCCACTTTACGCAAGTAGTAGTATAGCCTTATATTTCTACTCAAATTACTAAGAATCAACCCAAATAATATATTATCATATCAAATCATCAAAAACTTCTCTCATAGTTGAGATGAACACTTAATCTTAGTAAATTACACCAAAAACCTCAAATTGAAAATATACATTCATCACAAAAATATCTTAATAGTTTTTTTCTAATATGTAATCTTCCTCTTAAGAAATCAACTTTAAACACAACATAGATATGAATGGATTTCTTCATAATCATGAAATAATAAAAAATAAGATGAAACAATAATCTCCTTATTAGAAGTATAGAAATCTCTTCATGCAATTGTTTGACAAAAGATTGTGTTAAAAATGAAGATATTAAGAAGAGACAAAAGCAACAATATAATAAGAAACATATGTTTTTAATTCTTGTGATATAAGCTAAAAGTTATTCATGGAGATATAAATAATCCCAGATAAAAGATCTTCAACGTCAAATAATTTATCCCAATAATAAAATCACGTTTAGTTATTATAGAAAATTGAAGCCAATAAGGAGGCCATGATTTAGAAGGCTCCATAAGCTATAAAAAAAACAATAGTGCATGTAAGATATGACTTTATATGCCTAGTTGTATTACATGAGAGCAAAATACATGCTTTATTATATTTATCATCTCCTCTCTTATGTGAATTGTCAAATAAGCATGGAGTAAAGGAAAAAAATTCATGTTTCTAAAGAAAGAATAAATAATGAAAAACTAAAATATAAATTTTAGAAAAAATTAAATTATATAATCAACTCACTTCATACTTGAAGCATATCACTACGCACAGTAATAGTTGATTTCTTATAAGAAGAAGGAATATCCTCCAATTGACTATAATATATATTTACTTTAATTTAGATATAACGTTATTATATAAAAATAATTCTTACAAATAGTAGAATTTATTAATTATCATTATTAATAAAAAAAACTATTCAAATGATTATTTTCTCTACCAAGATACATCGCTATCAAACCTCTTCTAAAATTTCTTAACTTTTTTTCCACTAGAAGCCCATTTTAATCTTTATTTTCCTCCACATGCCTAACCACTACAAATAGGGTAGGAAAGCTTCTCTATTGCAAAGCAAGGGACAGAAAAAAGATGAAAAAGGGGAAGGAAAGAATGATAAAGAAATAAAATGACAAGAAACTAAGTGAAGCTAACCATTCATAGGATAAAGATGATGAAGGGGGATAAATCTAGTAGTTTCATATCTACTTGATTACTTTCCAATAAATCTCACTTTTTTTGAACTCTCTCTCTCTCTCTCTCTCTCTCTCTCTCTCTCTCTCTCTCTCTCTCTCTCATTCTTATTCACAACCTACAACTTAAGCTATACCTTGCTTGAATCCTTGCAGAAGGTACCAACCTTGGGTATATAAGTTAATTACAAGCTCAAGCATACTTAATACTCATCCACATTATTAAAGATTTATTATTAAAGAATCCTAAAGTAGGGCATTTCAAAAGCCATTAATGCTATGGTTTATAAGTATTGCTGCTATAATTCTTTGATTTATTTTTTTCTTAGATTAAATGGCGATTAACTACAACTCAATTTTAGATCACATCATAAATTGTATTAATTTTGGATAATCCTAAATTAAACCTCTATCAATTATAAGAACTACCTAGTTCTCTTTAGTCTATCGACAACAAAATTAGAGGGTATACGAAATTCAATTGTAGAGAATTTATGGTAAAAAATGCTTCAAGAGAATAGAGGGGATAAGAGAGATACATAATTCAAGGTTTAAATTTCCCTTGTGACGTGCTGACCTTCATATCTGATCCATTTGTCATACTCATTTTTACATAATTTTATGTTAACAAAGTTAATTTTTGCATGAATTTTTGGGATCATATTAAGAATTTTCACTGCGGCATAGTTTTGTGAAACAAAATGTTCGGGCAAGTTTGGATCGTCGAGATGAATCTAACGAGCTAATTCATATTGGAATCAAATTTCATTTGACGTTCGTCCGAGAATTAAACATTTATTTGATTTAAATATTAAATAAATTTAGTATGTAATCATGTATTTATATTAGTATATATTTTTATTTGTATAAGTATATATTAATTAATATATATTTACATATATATTAATGTTACATCATATCGATTTCAAATTCAGATATTCCCTCAACAAATTTCACTTTGATTAAATATTAATTAGACATTAATTGAGATTTATGCTGACTTAGAGAGAATCAATTCGTTGACAATTTCTCTTCTATCGAACCTAAAGAAAAGAGCGAAGAATCCCAACCGAAAGAATAAGGCCCATCTCCAAAAATTGTTACATATGGAGGATGTACGTAGCTCTGTATGCGTGCTCCCAATAACGTCGCAATACTTCTATAATAATCTATAAATAATATCGAAACAAAACCCATAACACCGACAGAACCTGCGAAGGTTATTGAAATTAATAGCCTATTAACCTGCCAATCAATAATCTGAAATTACGCAACAATTTTCTCCCGCATAAGACCCATAAAATAAAAGAAGGCATGCTCCCTCCATATCTCAATGATTCTCGTGAGTCGTATTCTCCTGCCCGTACACAGCTCTCCCCTCCTGAAATCCCAGGGATCCTTTCCTTCCCGCACGCAAACCCGCAGAGCCTCTGTTTGCCACCGGTGATCCCCACTACTACCTCATGTCCACCTATTTGACTATGCTGCCGGATCCCACATGAACCGCAACCCTCTTCCCTGTTCCCGAACACCACTGGCGACGCTCCTTGAAATCCAAAAATCATCCCCGCCCTCCTTAATTCGTTGTTGCAGCCGTCCCCGGTGACCCACCTGCAGCACTCCTCCCTCGCCTATCCTCCCTTCGGGCACAGCATCTTGGACAACCCGTATCTTCCCCTCCTCTCCAGGTTAAGCACCCCAACTACAGAACTGTAGCTGGCTGTACTTCCTTTCCCATCCCACTCATCGGAGTCTAGCCAACTACCACAAAGTCGCTGACAGCCCAAATTCCTCTACCCTGAAAATAGTAACTCCACCATCTCACTCACCCATGGTACCTTCTGTCTTCTACTTCGCGTACAGTCCACAAAGTCCCTTTCTTTTCAACCGCAAGCAGCTCGGTTCCCCCTCTGTCCTGTTCGCGGCACTCCTCTTTCCTGCCCCTCACGCGACGCTCCACCCATCTCTTACCCAAAAGTGGAATAGGAGAAAGAGAGAGAGAGAGAATTAAACAATTCTGTAGTTGTTATGCCTTGAAATCCATGCCTCATGGTCACTTCACTTCCATCACTCAAATGCATAGAAGGCTATGCTCATAAATTCTTCAGTTGTTGTGCCTCGAAATCCATTGATCATGCGACGCTCCACTCATGCTCATAAAGACAACATTTGTGATGTGTTTGTTGTGATGAGGGAAACGTACATGTTTTAAGAGGGTAGTCAGGAAAGCTATCATGCGACATTCGCGATACAACTTATTTACAACTCGTCCATCATGGCAAGCGAACTCATAAATGCTTTTGAAGATTCATTGATGACATTCACGGGGAGAGGAATATATATATGTGCTCTAATGTGTGTTTTCATGTACCTCATACATGCCTTTAGGGCGTGGTGGTTATAAGGCCTAACTTTCCCAATGTAGCTCCCTCGTCGAGTTGACGCTGGGAGATTGCCAAATTGTTGTCAAATATACATAACCTAATAAATTCTATCATTTTTTTGGCTCATTTTGCAGGTACCTCATACATGTCGTTAAAGGCGTGGTGGGTATCGAATATTTCGACTGTAGTGTCTCACAACATCTGCCATACATGTTTTTTACGACGTGGTTAGGCCTAACTTTCTTATTGTAGCCCTCCTCGTGGGGATATATTGTCTGGCGATTGTCAAAATATTAGCTGATCATTTTTGTTTGAAATCAGAGCTTAACATAATAAAAAATAAAAAAATAAAAAATCAAATTTGTTACACATACTAATAAATGATATAAATTGAGCACATAATTGGATAATCAAGGAGTTTTACAATAAATGGGATAGCTCACTTATGAGTAATACCTTTACTTATCACACTTTTACATGCAAAAGTATGATTTCATGGCCCACCTTCATGTATAAACAATATCTTCACTTGAACATTCTAAGCTTCAAAACTTCAAAATAATCAAGTTGAAGTGTTTGTGAAACGAATTGAAAAAACAAAGTCGCACTGATAGCCTAACCTTGAAATTTTGTTTGCACGTACTACAAAGGTCTGATATCCTAAAGTATTTGCAAAATTTATATTCAATTCTTAACTCACCTTCGGATCTACAACACTTTTGTAATAACAAATATAAGGCAAATTTTAGGAGCCAATGAAAAACCTTGCATGCTCAGATGACTCAACGATTTGTCAAACAAGCTCGAATAACTCATTAGTTCACTTATAAGGACTCGGCCACTCGTCAACGAACCTGAATAAAATTTTTAGTGGACACACTCGCTCGCTCAAAAATGCAAACGAGGCATTATATCAGCTAATCAAAGTTATTTGAAACCATGATTTATAATTATTAGGGCCTTTTTGAACAATCAAATGTGAATTAAGTGAGTAAAATATAATGTTTAAAATGCACAATCAAAATTATATTTTATTAAATGCCACCAAATTTAAAAAATATTTTCTATCGAACAAAAGACGATTCTTTTAAAAGACAAAAATAAAATTCAACATAATATTCACCGCGTCCCCTCTAGTTCACCTATAAAGGTAAATAAGGCATTCGAAAGAATTTCTACTAAATTTACAGGGGATTAGACGACTTATCGACAAACTCGACTGAAACCAATGGTGCATACATTAGCTCTCTTATAAATGGACCCAAAGTTATTTAAAGCCATATATTATGATTATGGGAGTTCCTCCTGAGCACTTTAGGGAGAGCTAAGTGTAGGAGAGATGCATAACTTCAAATATGCAATCAAAGTCTAGAATATCTTTAGTCACTGAATTCAAAATGCAATTGCTAGCAAATAGAGATCAATTGTTTTTAAAAGCCAAAAATTAAATTATGCGTGATAGCCACCGGATCTGCACCATTTTTGTAATTGCAAACAAAAAATAAATTTTTAGGAAACCAATATGAAATCTTGTACACTCAAGGGACTCAACCACTTTTCAACGAGCTTGAAAAAAACTTATAGTGAACTTACTAGTTCAAATATAGAGGTAAATGGGGCATTAAAAAGAACCTGCGTTAAATTTATAGAGGATTTGAGTTCATAAACGAGCTCGAATGAAACCTATGGTGCATACACTAGCTCTCTTATAAATGCAGCCAAAGTTATTTGAAATCATACATTATGATTATGGGGGTCTACTTAAGTACTTAAGCGAGAGATAAGTTTAAGAGAGATGCATAACTTCAAATATGCAATTAAAGTCTAAAATGTCCTTGGTCACAATTTGATCCACAATCCTTCTGTATTAGCAGACACAAGGCTAAATTAAAGGTTCAAATATAAAATTTGCTCACATTTTAAACTATAACACATTTATGCAAACAGCAATAAAATACCTTGAAATTTAGTTCAAATCCACAAGTTCTAAATGCCCACATGTGCTTCATCATGTATCTTCAGTCACTAAATTTAGGCGTTTAAGAATGGTGCGTGGGTCAACTAAGTGCTTAAGATGAAATACAATTGAGCTTGAGAAGTTTGCATGCATTTTAAAGTTTTTTAAAAAATGTTATTTTTAAATATCATGTGAAAACTATTAATTAGGCATGCTTTTAAGTTGGCCACCTTTTTCTAGAGGGTAAGGTAGTATATCTCATACCTTATTCAGATCCATTTCCCTAAATGTATTGTAGTAGAGAAAATTTGAATCCCCATTGGGCCAGTTGGATCGCTTTCCTAATAGGGATCGTAATTGACATAAATAACACATTCAAAAAAAAAAAAAAAAAAATTGACATGACTAACTATTTTTGGATGCTTAAATAGATGAATACATTCAAAAGCTAAAAATAAATATTTCAACTCATTTTTCTGATAATGGTCGTGTTGAATTTAAGTCTCAACTAGAGTGGTCTATTCATAAAATTAAAATTTAAAACCATTAAATTGAAAGAAAAATGTTTAAACAAAAAATCAAATCGCTAAAAAAGGCTAAAGAAGCACAATTCATCCACACTCCGCCATTATTTTTTAGGGTAGATAAATCTAATATTAACTTAAGCACACAAAGAGCAAATATCATATCAAGTATCTTACTAAATTTAAACTCAAAGTAACTTTGTGCTAATAAGAATGTGTCCTAGGTCCTTTGTCAGCATGGACTTTCTGCTATATGACACCATAAGAAGTAATTACGACCAAAGCCCTCTAATCGTATGATTTGCCACTAAATGACATCATTTTATTATAGTCCCCCAATATTTTCCTTTTTGAGTTATGAGTTATAGGATATATTTGATAGGGTATGAAAACCTCTATTAGCTAAGGTTGAATTAGATTAGTCCACTCACAAAAATATTCATCTTATGTCAACATGATCCTCTTAGACGAAACAACTCATAGTTGCTGATAATAATCATTATGTCAAGTTGTTTTGACTACATCTTCTAACTAAGTAGAACCAGTTCACACAACTCAGAATGACGGGACCATGGGATCTTGATTTGGCGCATCATCATTTCCTCCACCATCCGATCTTAAGCTCAAAGTGATAATTTCATAAAAATTTAATATTAAATCTCTTGATATTATATGCTGAACAATCAAATTCCTAATGACTAAACTTAATCGAAAGTATTTTCCCTTTATTGAGATGAGTAATTAAACACAGCAGATTGCACCTATTGGAAATCTCAAACACCAAATCTTGATTTCCTCAATAAATAAGGGTGAAATCTCTATGTAGTGTTTTAACTACTAACTCATCTGCCTTTTAAAAGTTCAACCTGCATCTTATAGTAAAATTCTCTGACTTATCCTCTCATTCTCATTTCTTAGGGAGGTCGAGGCCATTTAGAATTTTCAAAGCCCATATGGTGTTATAGATATAAAAATGTTAGCTTTCATTTCTCTGTTTTTAGCTCTATTTATGGTCCTACAATTATGTTTGAAACAAACTTATTTGCCTTTATTTAGTTAACTTTCATACCTAACACAAATGATTTTATATTCATTAGTGAGCTGAAAAATTTTGATCATATTTGATTATATTAAACCTAAGACCAATGGAAGCCAACCATAAAAATATATTGAGGTTTATGTAAATAAATTTAGTAATTTTGTTTTAGCTAGAACATTACCTTAAAACACAAGCTAGGCGTGACAAATCAACATATATAAGGCACAAATGTGATTCATGCCACACACATCAACAACATTTCCAAATTCAATATAATAATAATAATAATAATAATAATAATAATAATAATAATAATAATAATAATAATAATAATAATAATGTTATTTTTGGGAGGAAAAAATTATTATTACACTTCAATTTCATAGAAGAATAATTACAATTTAAATAAAGTATGATGGTTGATGTATTGGAAAAACATTAATATCACTCATTACTCCTATAATAAAAAAAGGAAACAAAAATCATGACATGTCAATCCTATACGATACTAAAAATAGAATATAATAATATTAAGAGATATTAAACATCAAATAGCCCCTCTTAAGATTGGGCATAGATATTTGTCATGCCCAACTTGTTTACAAGAATATCAAATTAAACCTAAAAAGTCCTTTAGTGAAGATATTTGTTATTTGTTGAGCAATAGGAAATACATAGCATGAAAATAGCTTCATAATCAATATTCAACTTTTATTAAGTGTCTGTCAATCTCCACATGCTTCATGCGATTAGGTTGCATAGGATTATCTACAATGCTTATTCATAGCTAAACTTCAATGGCATGTTTATCAGCACCTGCAGCTCTCTATTAATTCTTCTTAATCATAACATCTCACATACTCCATTAGTCATAAACCTATATTTCGCCTCAACACTACTCATAGTATAACTTCTCCGTTAGCCATAAACTTATATTTTGCCTTGACACTAATTGCAACCACATTATTTTTATACTTTGCCATGTGACTAGGTTTCCCCAGACATAGGTGCAATATTCAAAATTTGATCTACTATCAATAACTGAATATTTCCAATATTTCCAATTTGCATCGGTGTGTGCCTCTATGTTCTTTTTAGTGGTCTTTAACCAATTTACTTTTTATATATCAAAGAATTTTGTTGACTGCTTTAAGGAGTTTCTCATAGAATCAATGCATAAATTGACTTACTAACCTCACAACAAAGGCAATATGAAAAAGTGTATATGAGAAGTATACTGATTTCCCAACTAATTTCTGATAGTTAACAATATGCATTTAGTCACCTTCCTTCTCATCTCCTAGTTTCTAATTTTGATCAATAGAAGTATCTGTAGATATACACCCACTCATCCCAGTTTCCTTGAGATGATCAAGAGCGTACTTTTGTTGGGAGTCAATAATTCCTTTCTTCGATCGAGTAGTCTCCATACCAAGGAAATAGCATAAAATTCCTAAGTCCTTAGTTTCAAAAATTGATAATTAGGAATTTTTCAAATGATTTATCACATATGCATCATTTCCTATGAGAATAATATCAATCACATACACAATCAATATGGCTACCTTCCCATCATTAGAATATCCGAATTACATTGTATGACATCCCTTCTCTTGAGTGTAACCCTAACCCTTAAAAAATAGTATAAATTTCTCAATCTAAGCTCTCAGTGAATGCTTCAACACATATAAGGATTTTTTTTAGTTTATACACTTCTATGCCAAACTTCTCAGTAAATCTCGGTGGTGCTTCTATGTGCATTTCATCCTCCAAGTCCCCAGCTAAGAAAGCATTTTTTTTATCCAATTGCTATAGGGCCAATCAAGATTTAATGACATTAATAGAAGAACCCTTACATAGTTGAGTTTTACAACTGGAGAAAAATGTCTCTAAATAATCAATATCATAGGTTTAAGTGAATTCCCTGACAACTAATCGATTCTTGTATCCTTCTAGAGAGCCATCAAAATTATACTTGATTGTAAGGTGCCATTTTTTAAGAGATTTCATCTCTTCAAAAATAGCCTTTTTCCACTTCGAGATTGTCAGTATTATGCATAGTACTTGAAAGCTCCATACCAGATAATTGTGAGGTAAAATCATAGAAAGTGGTTGAGAGATTTTCATAATACAAATAGTGGGACAATAGGTGTCAGGTGCAAGAATTTTCCTAATGGTATGACTAGACTCATTAGATTCAGGATTCAAACTATACTCAAATTCAGAGCTCGAAGAATCTGAACTCGTAATGGTGTCCTAAACATAGGGTAAACAATTAGTGGGGACTTTAGCCGATGAGTTCGCTGATTCTGAGCATTGCAAGGAATTTGTAGATTCTTTCTTTTGAGTTTTCATCTGTAGCAAATAAAAAACTTAAATGGTGCTACTTTCATATATTTATATTTCTTCTTTATTATGAACATCATGAGATAGCATTGAAGGAATTTCAAGGCTCAATGAACTTCCTTCTGATAAGATTTTTGTTTGCTTTTTTCGGTTGAACACTCAAGGTTGGGGATATATTATTGTGAGTCTTCATTTTGAAAAAATCCTAAAATTCAGTGGAAATTTTGTTTTTTGTTTTTTTATCCTTTGAAGATAAGGTGAAAAAGGGAGTTAAAGTTCAAAAAAGGTGACAACCCCGGTAACAAATATTTTTTCAAATGCTTTTTGATTAAGTTAGGAGCATAAACAAAAGCACACATTTTCTTAGCTCGATGTATAAATTTTCCTTGAAAATGAATGTGAATAAAAGTAGTACAACCAAATATATTTAGAGAAAGAGAAGACAAAGGCTGATTCTTTGGGAAAAATTTTAAAAGATAAAAAAGATATTTCAAAGTTTAAGACATTATTGGGTGTTTTATTTATATGAAATGTATTTGTAAGAATAGCTTCACCTTAAAGATATTTAAGCACCTAGTTAGTTAATATCAAGGTTAGAGCTACATCGAATAAGAGCTTGTTTTTCCTTTAGCCAACCCATTTTATTGTGGAGTGTCGTCGACTCAAGGGCTTTGCTGAATTATTTCCTTTTTTCAAGAAATAATTGACCCAATGTACTTTTGAAATACTCTTGGCCATTGTCACTCCGTAGTATTTAAATAATTGTTTGAAATTGGTTTTGTACCATGGTAAATTTTCTTTAAGAAATTATTTATACTATAAATTTTTCTTTCATTGAATAAAACTTACTTAACATAATGTGAGCATCAGTGAAAATCACAAATTATATTTTTCAAAAGTGAATAATGGTTTTACAATGACCACATATATTGCTATGAATCAAAGTAAATGGTGTAAGAAAATGATGTGTGGTGATGTTTAGCAAACCGACAAATCTACATTGAAACAATGACATAATTTTATTCTAAAATAATTTGCAATAAGTATTTTAGATAATAAAAATTGGGATAACCTAATTTATAACATCATAACATAATTTCATTTTCTTTAGAAATAGAAAAATATTTAAACAGGTACTTTGACATTGTTTATTCGAGTCAATTCAATTTGTAGATAATCAGTAGTATCAATCATCATCCCTATAGTCAGTTTCTGAAACTCACAACAATAAGAATATAAGTTAGCTTAGCATAGATGATCAGTAATAATTTTACTAATAGACAACAAGTTACAGGATATGTTAGGAATATGGAGAACGTCTCAAAAAGTTAACAACAATAAGAGTTTGAATGTTCCTATCTCGACAATTATTGTGGGGGAACCATCAACAATTTTGGCCTTTTTATTGTTAGTAATTTAGAACTAACCCGTCATATGATTAATGGTGTCAATCAATTATTCAAGAATGAGAAAAATTAGAAATAAGACCTAACAAAACAATGGCCAGATAGTTACCCTTTCATATTAAAGAGCAAGACGAAGTCAAGAATAATTATAGAGATTGGAATATTTTTTGCAAGTGCTCTAATTACTTCTTAGTGAAATGGATTGAATTCAAGTTAGCAAATGAATCTTGTGTTTCTTCAGCATTGGCTTAATAAGCAATCAATGTGATCAACAACAACATGAAACTTGTACACCACGATAGATTCACTTTCTTGTTTGAGCAAAGTGGAACATCTTTACGCCACGATACCAATCGTTATTTCGATCAAGAATGACACAAAATTCATGTACGTCACGATGTGATCTTTGCCTTACAAGTGAGCTTTAATCGAACTATATGGTGAGAGCTCACAAAACATATGTCACAGATGAAGAAGGTGAAAAATTAATCCCATGTAAATTTTGGGAAGGAAAAACTTAACTTTATACCCATTAAATTTTATAAAATAACCACAAATTAAATAGATGAGGATATCTCCTCTAGTGGAAAAAAAGACATCAGAAATGAAACATGAATTGTGACATACCAATATTAGATAACACTAAATATAGAAAATACTAAACTAGGAGATATTAACTATCCAACAAATAAAAAGACAAATATAATAATAATAAATAACTTGCATAATAATAATAATAATAATAATAATAATAATAATAATAATAATAATAATAATAATAATAATAATAATAATAATAATAAATAACATTTGGACCAGAGCCGTCATTTTAGCATATATGTCTTCTGCTTCTAATATTAATTTGTTATGTTTGGTCCTTTCTTTTGTGACAGTTACATCTTTCGCTCTTAGCCCAAGACAAAATTTTACTGGTACCCGAGTACACTGACTGTCTAATGGGAATTGCTGATCCATTTCTTGATAAGTAGGATCTTCAATTGCAAGAATTCTTCTTTTCATTGTCGTAGAGACTGCACATCCCATTTTATCTAACAGTTGAGAAATTGAACACTTATCTTTTCGCGCTAATCTTTTAAACATAGAATTTATGGTGTGAATTGACGGAGAACTTTCGAGTTGGAAATTATTATCCTCATATTTAACAGGTATTGGAAAATATGGTTTGCTTTTGAGAAAGAAGGATTCCTGAAAACACTTTGTTCAAATTCAGATGTCTCAAAATCTTCATTTTCATTCCATCTCTTTTTTCTTTTAAGAGAACGAGTTTTATTATTACGTTGGGAATGAATTTTTGGAATATTCTTGGAACAAGATCCAATTTCATATATGGACGGAGATGGAATGTCATTTTCTTCCGCAATATAAATTTTCTTTCCTTTTCTGTCAATTTTTTCTTCCATTTCCTCAAAAGTATATTGTTCTACAGGAATGTATTGAGGTAAGTCTTCTGTAAAGTTAAGAAAATCTTCATAAGGTTCCAGATTGAGTTCCTCAAAGGATTGTATATCAGTTTGATATGGATTATTTAGTGCAAATTTAGTTTCATCAAATAATCCAAAGTCATTCTGATAAAAATAAATGTCTTCATCAATTGACGTATTGAGATCTTGAAAATAAGAAAAGACTGAATTTTGGGATTTCATTGCAACTTTTCTGAAAATTCAAGGAGAATAAAATGTCATGGACTTATTTATAAATTGGGAATTTATTGGTATGTTGTCGTTATGAAATATAAAAAATAACTCTTCAAAGAATTATTTTTTTTTAAAAAAATTGTGGTCCTATCTGTCAAAGGACGAAACAAGTGATTTAACAAAAGATGAGAAGAATGATTCTCCCCAGCGGTGTTACTAAATAAAATCTCTTGGTGGCATCCGGAGCCGCCTGAGATTTTCTCGATGTCGATGTCATTGTTTGGAGTCACCACTTTGTTTATCTATCTTTTCGCCCTAGTCTTCAAATGATCTTATTTCTTCGGATCATGTAGAGGACCTCGGATAATAAGAAATTTGAAGACAATAAGGGCTGATAAAATAGAAAAGAGTAGAATAGAAATGTCGGTGATAATCCTTATAAATGGAGATTCTAAAATGCCTTATTCTAGAAATTTTATATAAGGAGGATCACATGTAGGATTTTGATAATCAGAGATTTCTAAGTGATTTCTAGGTGTGATACCTATTCTAAGTTCTTAAATCTCCTATAGAAGCAAGCTCTTATAGCTAATTACATTTTAGACAATTAGGATTGTCAAAGAAAACTTCTAATTAATGTTAACCACTTATTTTCTAAGAAATATCGATATTTAATACTATGGGTAATATGTTCCTAAGTGTTGATTCACTTAAAAAACTACCCATTTTTATGCCTTATTTATGATTCAATTCTTAAGGATATTATGCTTTAATGAAAGGTATTTTTATGTTTTTGGATGTAGGTGATAAAAAAAGAGTTCAAGAAGGAAAAATGAGCAAAATGGAGCACAAATGGAGCTTAAAGAGCAAAGTTGTCGAAATTGTAGGCACAGCGCCTAGGCGCCGATACGCGCGCTGGCGCCGGTTCGATACGTGACGCAGACAAGATTTTTGACGACATTGGATAGTTATTTTGAAGGTGTTAAGCGGTTATTAGAGCTTCTAGAAGACTGGAAGTTACTCCTAATATATAGGACATGTGATACAATGCATCTGGACACAGGGAAACGGTTTTAATCGCGAAGAGGTGTGATCCAAAGTGAAGAGGTGCGAAGACCTGGTCATGGAGTCCGGCGCCAGGCGTCGGATCCGGGGCCTAGACGCGACGATTACCTTCTAGAAGATACATTGTATTTGGACAAATTTTGAAGAGGTGCCTTAAGCAACCCCTGGTCAAATTCAGAGCTTTATAAATAGGAGCCCATTCTAGAGAGAAAATCGCCCCTTTCACCCCTTTTAGCATCCTATAGTCCCCAAGCACCATATAGCCATCCAATTATTTTAGGGAGCCACCTTCTTTATTATTTAGTGAGTTTATTTTTAGTTTATTTTGAGTGTTAAGAGTGAGATTATTAGTGTTGTTCATTGTTGAAGTCTTTCATCATTGCATTGGAGTCAGTAGGAGTCAGCGGATCACTTGAAGGAACATTCCAAATAAGTATTTGTAACTTGGTTCAAAGTTTTATAAATATATTTTGTTGTGTGAATTCAATGTGTTCTGAGTAGTTAGTTTTCTTTCTGCTTTCAACTATGAAAAAATAATAAATTAATTAAATTTTGTTGGAGAATTTAACTTAAATAATTATAAAAATTGTGATGATATTAATACCTGATCTTAGTTTACTTTTTAAACTGGTCATTTAAATTGTTAAAACATGTTGAAGAATTTTGAGACCTATCCGGAGATGAGTTCTTAACTAGTAGATATCACATGAATCCTTGGGTATTCAAAGGCTTTATGCGGGTTATTCAAGGTGAAGTGCAAATAAATAGGAAGATATGATTTATGGGGCACAGAATTAAATAGTTTTTAGAGTGACAGACTAAATTCTAATAATTTGGTTTATAGAAAGGGAACGGGTCACTGGTAGGGCCGACCATAGCCACCTTTGGACATCTAATAGTGTGAGCCTAGATTAACGCATTCTATTAATAAAACATCCTAAACCGATTTATAGATTAGTCAATGTGCTTTATGCCTGGACCAAAGGGTAAAGAATAGGAATGCTTCTGTTTGGCACAATACCATAATCTAAATTCTCACGAAATGATAATTATTCTAAAAATCTTGGATTAGTTGAAAAGGAGAAGGTTGTTTTATTTATACTGCATTAATCTTTATTTTATTATTGCTTAGTTACATTTAGTATAAATTTTATTAAATATCAATTCTAAACTTTGAAAAGAAATAAAAATAATAAATACTTTTAATTTGAAAAATGTAAAAATATTACTTAATATTCTCAAAATCTTCCCAGTGGGATTGATAACCAAGACTCCACTAGAGCCCTGTATTACTTGATACGATACGTATTCTTGCGTTTGAAATTGTGACTTTTACAATAATTATTATAAAAATCTAAATATAAATTCATAAATTATTTCATAAGTAAAAATCGAGTCACATCAAGATTTTGACACCGTTGTCAGGGATTAAATATTCTAGCAGTGGTATCAAATTCTTGCATTTGAAAGTATATATAAAGCCCCATTAGGCTGAGTCACATCATGTTTTTGGCGCCGTTGTCGAGGATGATAAGGAAAATAAGTAAGAAAGTTTAAAAGACAATTTTTACATTTTTTAAATATTAAAAATAATTTATACAATTTTATTTCTTTAATATATATATATATATATACATAAATAATATATATATAAAAAAATAAAAATACCAAAAAGATTTTAATTTATTTTTATGCGTAGTTCTGGATCTGAAGGATTATTACCTTTTGATTCTGAATTAGAAAGAACAGTTAAAAGAATTAAAAAAGGAAAACAAATTAAAAAATATCAGGAAATGATTAACTTACATAACAATAATCAAAATCCAATAGAAATCAATGAACAAAATGTTTATAAACCGTTAAGGGGTTATGCAAACCCTACAGCTGATGAACTTCATATTAATATTCAAATGCCAGCTGTAGATGCTAATTCTTTTGAGCTTAAACCATCTATTATTCAAATGATTCTAAATAATCAATTTGGAGGAACACCTAATGAGGATCCAAATTTACACCTTGCTAGTTTCTTAGAACTTTGTGCTACCTTTAAATATAATAATGTTTCTGATGATGCTATTAGGCTTAGACTCTTTCCTTTTTCATTAAAAGATAAAGCAAAGATGTGGCTTAATTCATTAGCAACTTGTTCTATTAAAACTTGGGCAGATATGACACAAAAATTTCTTGCTAAATATTTTCCTCCTTCTAAAACTGCTAAATTAAGAAATGATATAACTTCATTTACACAATTTGATGGAGAAAAAATTTATAAAGTTTGGGAAAGATTTAAAGAACTATTAAGAAAATGTCCTCATCATGCTTTGCCAGATTGGTTAATTATTCAAACATTTTATAATGGACTTATTGGATCACTTAGATCTATAGATCTACTACTGGTGGTTCTTTAATGGCTAAGACATTTGAAGAAGCTTATAATTTAATTAAAGAAATGACTAATAATAATTTTCAATGGCCTTCTGAAGAGTTAATCCTAAAAGAATGACAAGTATTCAAGATAATGAAGCCTTTTCTATTTTAGCTTCACAAGTGGCTGCAATATCTAAGAAATTAGATAATTTTGCTATTAATATATCACATGTAAATAATGATAATTTTGCAAATACTAATGTTTTTCAAACAATGGAAACTTTGCAAGCTATTGCTAGTAAAACTAATTACCCTTATTCTAATTATTATAATCCTGGTTGGAAAAATTATCTTAATTTTAATTGGAATAATGAACATCAATAATGGAGTAATAGTCAAGTTAATCCAAATTGGAACAATCAAGGAAATTCAAACTTTAGACAAACTTACCCTCTTGGTTTTAATAATCAGCAAAAAAAGTTATCTATAGAAGAATTGATCTTGCAACTAGGTAATCAGCTACAAAGTCAAAACACTGCTATTCGTAATAATGAGAATCAGATGGGTCAAACTGCTAATTTTATTAATTACATACCTCAAGGAATAATACCTAGCAATGTCGAAATTAATTCTAAAGAAATTGGGAAAGAACTTGAACAAGCAAAATCTGTACAACTTAGAAGTGGAAAGAAATTAAAAGAGAAAATTAGGAATGAAATTGAAAAAGAGTGAGAGGTAGAAGAAATTGAAAAACCTAAAGATTCTCTTTCTCCAAGTAAAGATCAGACTCTAATTCCTATTGAAGTGGAAGTTGAAAGACCACCACCACCTTTTCCTCAAAGACTAAAACAGCATAAGTTTGACCATCAATTTTCTAAGTTCTTTGAGATTTTTAAGAAACTTACCATCAACATTCCTTTTGCTGAAGCTTTGGAACAAATGTCAAGCTATGCAAAATTTATGAAGGATATTTTAAGCAAGAAAAGAAAATTTGAAGCTTATGAAACTTTTGCATTAAGTGAAGAATGTAGTGCAATAATTCAGAAGAAACTACCTCGGAAACTGAAAGATCCTAGAGGTTTCACTATACCATGTGCAATTGGAGAAAGATTTTGTGGAAAAGCCTTATGTGATTTGGGAGCAAGTATTAATCTCATGTCATTTTCAATCTTTCGAAGGTTGGATTTAGGAGAGATTTCTCCCACCACTGTAACCCTTCAGTTAGCTGATCGATCTATCACTTATCCTAAAAAAGTTATAGAGGACGTTCTTGTTAAGGTAGATAAATTTATCTTTCCTGTGGATTTCATTTTAGTGGATATGGAAGAAGACAAATAAATACCTATTATTTTAGGGAGACCTTTTCTAGCTACCGGACGTATTATGAATGACGTGCAAAAAGAAGAATTAACAATGAGAGTTAATGATCAAGAGATAACATTTAATGTTCTGAAATCAATGAGGTATCCTGATACAGAAAAATGCTATCGGATGGATATTTTTGATTATATAATTGAAAAGCATTATCAAGAAAAATGTAAGGTCATTTGTGAAGATAAAAATGATGAATCCATAATATATAATGAATCATTAACTGAAGAAATTGAAAAGTAAATAAAGAAAAATTATCTGAAGAAACTCATTATATTCATGAAAATTGGGAGATTTTAGACACAACTAAAAATGACATACTTTTACCCTTAATTGAAAAAGCCCCTGAACTGGAACTAAAATGTTACCTGAACATTTAAAGTATGCATTTCTTGGAAATTCATTAACTTTACATGTTATTATATCTTCAAAATTAAGTAAAGATCAAGAAGAAAAATTAAAAGGAGTTCTGAAGAATTATAAGAAAGCTTTTGGTTGGACTATTGCAGATATTAAAAGAATAAGCCCTTCAATCTGTATGCATAGGATTTTAATGGAAGAAAATTGTAAACCCACTATTGAACCTCAAACAAGATTGAACCCTATTATGAAAGAGGTTGTAATGAAAGAGATTTTGAAATGGTTAGATGCTGGAATTATTTATCCTATTTCGGATAGCCAATGAGTAAGTCTTATTCATTGTGTTCTGAAGAAAGAAGGAGTAACTATCATTGTTAATGAAAAAATTAATTAATTCCAACAAGACAAGTTACTGGATGACAAATTTGCATTGATTATCGAAAATTAAACAACGCCACTAGAAAGGGTCATTTTCCTTTGCCTTTCTTGGATCAGAGGTTGGATAAATTAGCTCGACACTCATATTTTTGTTTTCTAGATAGATAGATATTCTGGTTATCATCAATTACTTGTTGCTCCTGAGGACCAAGAGAAACAAACATTTAGAAGTTCTTATGGAATATTTGCGTTTAGAAGAATGCATTTCAGTTTATGCAATGCACCTGCAACTTTTCAAAGATGTATGATGTCAATATTCTGTGTTTTTATTGATAAATAAATTGAAGTATTTATGGACGATTTTTTAGTATTTGGAACTTCTTTTGAGTCTTGGTTGGAAAATATAACGAAAATTTTGAAGAGATGTGAAGAAACAAATTTGATTCTAAACTGGGAAAAATGTCAATTTATGATCACAGAAGGAATTGTAATTGGACATAAAATTTTACAAATAGGGTTGGAAGTTGATCAGGAAAAAGTGAAAATTATTGCTGAACTTCAACCATCTACTACTATTACTGATGTGAGAAGTTTTCTGGGTCATGCTGGATTTTATAGGAGATATATAAAGAATTTTCCTAAAGTTGCTAAACCTCTATGCCATTTATTGGAAAAAGAAGCTAAATTTGAATTTAATGAAGATTGTCTGAATGTATTCAATATTTTAAAAGAAAAATTAATCACTGCACATGTTATTGTTGCACCTGATTGGAGAAAACCTTTTGAATTAATGTGTGATGCAAGTGATTATGCAATTGGAGCTGTATTGGGAGAAAAATATGAGAAAATTTTCAAAGTTATATATTATGCTATCAAAACTCTTAAAGATACTCAAATAAATTACACTACTACTAAAAAAGAGCTTTTAGCAATAATATATGCATTTGATAAATTTAGACCATATCTTGGAACGAAATGTATCATACATACTGATCATTCTGCTATTAAGTATTTAATGTCTAAAAAGGATGCTAAACCTAGATTAATCAGATGGGTTTTACTTTTACAAGAATTTGATTTTGAAATTGTGAACAGAAAAGGAAATGATAATCAAATTGCTGATCATTTATCGAGAATAAAAAATAATAGTGATAAGATTTATGAGAAATTCCCTGATGAACAATTATATGTTATTCAAGGATTACAAATGTCTTGGTATGCAGATATAGTTAACTATTTGGTTAGCAATATTTTACCATATGGATTGAATAACAAATATATTAAGAAATTCAAGAATGATTGTAAATCATATATTTGGGAAGATCCTCATTTATTTAAAATAGAAAGATATTCTTTGATTCGAAGATGTGTACCTTATGAAGAAACTTTTTCAATTATTCAAAAATGTCACGATTCTGAATTTGGATGACACTTTGGAGTAGATAAAACTGCATTTAAAATTTTAAATTCTGGATTTTATTGTCCTACATTATTTAAAGATGTTGGACATTATGTGAAAACTTGTGATCGATGTCAAAGAATGGGGAATATAGGATAAAAATAATTTAGAACAACCCGTCATATGATTAATGGTGTCAATCAATTATTCAAGAATGAGAAAAATTAGAAATAAGACCTAACAAAACAATGACCAGATAGTTACCCTTTCATATTAAAGAGCAAGACGGAGTCAAGAATAATTATAGAGATTGAAATATTTTTTGCAAGTGCTCTAATTACTTCTTAGTGAAATGGATTGCATTCAAGTTAGCAAATGAATCTTGTGTTTCTTCAGCATTGGCTTGATAAGCAATCAATGTGATCAATAACGGTATGAAACTTGTACACCACAATAGATTAACTTTCTTGTTTGAGCGGAATGGAACATCTTTACGCCACGATACCAATCGTTATTTCGATCAAGAACGACACAAAATTCATGTACGTCACGATGTGATCTTTGCCTTACAAGTGAGCTTTAATCGATCTATATGGTGAGGGGTCACAAAACATATGTCACAAAACATATGTCACAGTTGAAGAAGGTGAAAAATTAATCCCATGTAGATTTTAGGAAGGAAAAAAATTAACTTTATACCCATTAAATTTTATAAAAATAACCACAAATTAAATAGATGAGGATATCTCCTCTAGTGGAAAAAAAGATATAAAAAATGAAACATGAAGACATACCATTATTAGATAACACTAAATATAGAAAATACTAAACTAGGAGATACTAAATATCCAACAAATAAAAATACAAATATAATAATAATAAATAACTTGCATAATAATAATAATAATAATAATAATAATAATAAATAACATTTGGATCAGAGCCGTCATTTTAGCATATATGTCTTCTGCTTCTAATATTAATTTGTTATGTTTGGTCCTTTCTTTTGTGACAGTTGCATCTTTCGCTCTTGGCCCAAGACAAAATTTTACTGGTACCCGAGTACATTGACTGTCTAATGGGAATTGCTGATCCAATTCTTGATAAGTAGGATCTTCAATTGCAAGAATTCTTCTTTTCATTATTGTAGAGACTGCACATCCTATTTTATCTAACAGTTGAGAAATTGAACACTTATCTTTCCGTGCTAATCTTTTAAACACATAATATATGGTGAGAATTGACGGAGAACTTTTGAGTTGGAAATTATTATCCTCATATTTAACAGGTATTGGAAAATATGGGTTTGCTTTTGAGAAAGAAGGATTCCTAAAAACACTTTGTTCAAATTCAGATGTCTCAAAATCTTCATTTTCATTCCATCTTTTTTTTTTCTTTTAAGAGAATGAGTTTTATTATTACGTTGGGAATGCATTTTTGGAACATTCTTGGAACAAAATCCAATTTCATATATGGACGGAGGTGGAATGTCATTTTCTTCCGCAATATAAATTTTCTTTCCTTTTCTGTCAACTTGTTCTTCCATTTCCTCAAAAGTATATTGTTCTACAGGAATGTATTGAGGTAAGTCTTCTGTAAAGTTAAAAAAATCTTCATAAGGTTTCAGATTGAGTTCCTCAAAGGATTGTATATCAGTTTGATATGGATTATTTAGTGTAAATTCAGTTTCATCAAATAATCCAAAGTCATTCTGATAAAAATAAATGTCTTCATCAATTGACGTATTAAGATCTTGAAAATAAGAAAGGATTGAATCCCGGGATTCCATTGCAACTTTTCTGAAAATTCAAGGAGAATAAAATGTCATGGACTTATTTATAAATTGGGAATTTATTATTATGTTGTCGTTATGAAATATAAATAATAACTTTTCAAAGAATTATATATTTTTTTTAAAAATATGGTCCTATCTGTCAAAGGACTAAACAAGTCATTTAACAAAACATGAGAAGAAAGATTCTCCCCAGCGGTGTTACTAAATAGAATCTCTTGGTGGCATCCGGAGCCGCCCGAGATTTTCTTGATGTCGATGTCATTGTTTGGAGTCGTCACTTTGTTTATCTATCTTTTCGCCCGAGTCTTCAAATAATCTTATTTCTTCAAATCATGTAGAGGATCCTCAGATAGTAGGAAATTTGAAGAAAATAAGCGCTGATAAAATAGAAAAGAGTAGAATAGAAATGTTGGTGATAATCCTTATAAAAGGAGATTCTAGAATGCCTTATTCTAGAAATTTTATATAAGGAGGATCACATGTAGGATTTTTATAACCAGATATTTCTAGGTGATTTCTAGGTGTGATACCTATTCTGAGTTCTTAAATCTCCTATAGGAGCAAGCTCTTATAGCTAATTACATCTTAGACAATTATGATTGTCAAAGAAAACTTCTACTTAATCTTAACCACTATTTTCTAAGAAATGTCGATATTTAATCCTATGGGTAATATGTTCCTAAGTGTCACATACTACCCTAAAGGTTTGATTTTGTCAATGTCATTTGTCTATGTCGGTTTTTATTTTATTTTGTTTTGTCAATACCATTGTTTTGTTGTCTTGTAATTTGTTATCTGTTTGGTGGTTATCCTAAGAGTTTAGGTTTCATGGCTATCCTAAAAGTTTAGGTTTAGTTTTGTTGTTATTTTGTTTGTGTCATTTTGATTTTATTTTGTTCTTTGTTGTTTTGTTAATGTTTTTTTGGTTTGTTTTGTTAATGTCGTTGTTTTAATTTCGTTTTGATTTTGTTTTATTTTGTTGTTTGTCCCGCCTTTAGAATGTCGCCCTGCAAAATAGAGTTAGCACACTCTAATAACATGCAAAGTAAAACTAAAGCAAAACTTGTCTTCAACCTGCAAGAAAAACAGCGTCAGAGTAATTCTCACAAAAGAAATAATGTCGATTTTATTTCTTTGGTTGATTTTAATATGAATTATGTTTAAGAACATTAGATTCGATGTCATTTGAATCTATGGGTTTTTAGTCTAATGTAGATTAGACTTAAATAAAATCTAACATAAGTTAGAATTTTAAATTTGATATCGTTTGAAACTGAAGTCATTTTGTTAAGTCTGACTAGACTTAGAATTGGATAAAGTTTTAGATTCAGTGTCATTTGAATCTAAAAATGTTTGTGTGTAGATTTAGAGATAAAATCTAACATGAGTCAGATTTTAATATTTTTAGATTCAATATCTTTTGAATCTAAAATCTTTTTATTAAGTTTGTCTAGACTTAAAATAAGGTTTTAGATTTAGTGTCATTTGAATCTAAAAATGTTTGTATTTAAATCTTAGATTCAATATCATTTGAGTCTAAAGATATTTGAGTATAGATTTAACTTAGGAATATTGGACCTAAGTATTATTTGAATTAGATTCAATGTAGGTTGAATCTAGTTTAAGTTTAGATCAAGTTCAATGTCGGTTGAACTTGAGCTAAGTTTGGGTTAGGTTCAAAGTAGATTGAACTTTAAGTTGGGTTTGATTTAGACTTGGATCCAAATTGGGTTGAACCCAAGTATAGGTTAAGATTAGGTTTAATGTATGTTGAACCTCAGAGGTTAAAGTTTAACTCGGGTTCAAGTTGGGTTAAACCTAAGTTTTGACTTAAGTTCAATTTAGATTGAGTCTAAGGTTTTATTAACTTGGGTTCAATTTAGGTTGAACCTAAGTTAGAATTTGATTAAGGTTCAATATGGGTTGAACCTATGAGTTGAACCTAAGGTTTGGTTAATTTAGGTTCAAGATAGGTTGAACCTAAGTTAGAAGTTGATTTAGGTTCAATATGGGTTGAACCTAAGGTTTGGTTGGCTTGGGTTCAAGTTAGGTTGAACCTAAGTTAGAAGTTGATTTTGGTTTAATATAGGTTGAACCTAAGGTTTGGTTAACTTGGGTTCATGTTAGGTCGAACCTAAGTTAAAAGTTGATTTAGGTTCAATATGGGTTGAACTTAAGGTTTAGTTAACTTGGATTCAAGTTAGGTTGAACCTAAGTTAGAAGTTGATTTAGGTTAATATGGCTTGAACCTAAGGTTTGGTTAACTTGGGTTCAAGTTAGGTTGAACCTAAGTTTAAAAGTTGATTTAGGTTCAATATGGGTTAAACCTAAGGTTTGGTTAACTTGGGTTCAAGTTAGATTGAACAGAAGTTAGAAGTTGAATTAAGTCTTATTAAGATAGACTTAATTAAGGTTTAGGGTTTCTTAAACCTAATGTAATTAAAATTTGAGGGTTAATTAAGTCTAATTAGGGTTAGAATTAATTAAAGTTTAAGGTTGTTTAAGTCTAATGTAAGTAAGGCTTAAGAGTTAATTAAGTCTAATTAGTGTTAGACTTAATTAGGGTTTAAGATTACTTAAACCTTTAGTTAAGGTTTAAAAAATAATTAAGTCTAATTAGGGTTAGACTTAATTAGGGTTTAGGGTTATTTAAGCCTAATGTAAGTAAGGCTTAAGAGTTAATTAAGTCTAATTAGGGTTTGACTTAATTAGGGTTTAAGGTTGTTTAAGCTGATGTAAGTAACGCTTAAGAGTTAATTAAGTCTAATTAGAGTTAGACTTAATTAGGGTTTAAAAATTAATTAAAACTAATTTAGGTAAGGTTTAATTGATTAATTAGACCTAATTAGGGTTTAAGATTAATTAAACTTAATTTAAGTAAAGTTTAATTGATTAATCATATTTAATTAGGGTTAGGTCTATTTAGGGTTTAGGATTAATTAAACTTAAGTAAGGTTTAATTGATTAACTAGACCTAATTAGGGTTAGGTCTAATTATGGTTTAGGATTAATTAAACCTAATTTAAGTAAGATTTAATTTGATTAATTGGACCTAATCAGGATTAGGTCTAATTAGGGTTGAGGATTAATTAAACCTAATTTAAGTAAGGTTTAATTGATTAATTAAACCTAATTAGGGCTAGGTCTAATTAGGGTTAATTAAGTTAAACCTAATGTGATTAAGGTCTAAGTTTAATTAGGTTCTAATGGTGTCTTAAACCTAATTAGGGTTTATTAAGTTAAACCTAATGTGATTAAAGTCTAACTTGGTTTAATTAGGTTCTAATGGTGTCTTAGACCTAATTGGGGTTTATTAAGTTAAACCTAATGTGGTTAAGGTCTAACTTGGTTTAATTAGTTCTAATTGGTGTCATAGACCAAATTAAGGTTTATTAAGTTAAACCTAATATTATTAAGGTCTAACTTAGTTTAATTAGGTCTAATTGGTGTCTTAGACCTAATTGGAGTTTATTAAGTGAAACCTAATGTGGTTAAGGTCTAACTTGGTTTAATTAGGTATAATTGATGTCTTAGACCTAATTAGGGTTTATTAAGTTAAACCTAATGTAGTTAAGGCTAACTTAGTTTAATTAGGTCTAATTTATGCCTTAGACCTAATTAAGGTTTATTAAGTTAAACTTAATGTGATTAAGGTCTAACTTGGTTTAATTAGGTCTAAAGGGTGTCTTAGACCTAATTAGTTTATTAAGTTAATTCTAATGTGATTAAGGTCTAACTTGGTTTAATTAGGTCTAAAGGGTGTCTTATACCTAATTAAAGTCTTATACCTAATTAGGTCTAAAGGGTGTCTTATACCTAATGTGGTTAAGGTCTAACTTGGCCTAAATAAGTCTAATTGGTGTCTTAGACCTAATTCGAGTTTATTAAGTTAAACCTAATGTGGTTAAGGTCTAACTTGGTTTAATTAGGTCTAATTGATGTCTTAGACCTAATTATGGTTTATTTTGAGTCTATTTAGATTTAGAATGAAAATTTAACGTAGTCCAATATGGAATGGGCTAAGTATAGTGAAGCTTTGAATCTTAAGAATTTTTAGGGTTTTTTAAATATTAACTTAAAATTAATAATTTTAACCCTAAAGTAAAATGTTATTTTAAATTTTCAAATGGTTAAGATTTTTCATTTTAGGGTTTGTGTATGTCTACCTAAATTTCTTAACCAATTATGAAGTTAATTTTTCCATTTCCTAACTCTTATAATAATTTTTGAAAATAATTACTTAAGTTTCATAGGAAAATAGATATTCTAACCCAGAGACTTCCTTATCTCTTTGAAAAATCACAAAATGTTCCTAAGGATGAAAGGTCATTCTGTGAAAATTTCATAATTTTTGGATTTATAATTATTTTTAAATAATTAAATTACTCCAGAGAGTAATTAATTAATTAAAAATAAAATATAAATCATTAAATTATGATTTTGGTCTTATAACTTTCTCCTCATCACCCTAAGTCTGAGGGTATTTTTGTCATATTTTTATGATTTTTCTATGCAAGGATATGATTTTTTAAAGTTAAATAAGATTTTCTGAATTAATTTAAACCCTATTTAAACTAATTTCCATGCAGGTGCTAGAACAATCCTAGGATTCGTCGAACACTTACACGGTACTATTTGATAGGTTGGGGATGTCCACGCAACGGCTAACCGCAGTACGGCGAGACCATGACCGTCCATTTTATAATACATAAAATGGACGACATCCCGTCGTCTTCCTCAACCTATTATAACTCGCAGACCTTCCACTTTCAAGACACAAGATCTCGCTCGGATCTTAATGAAACTTCATGGAAATCATTCCAAAGGCTTCATCGTGTCATAAAGAACACATCCATATGGATATGTGGGTTTTGAATTAGTCTTCTTCACAAATGTCCAAACTCAAATGAGATTTAGGTTAAAATGACCATACTTTGGCTTGACGTAGTGAAGCTTAAATAAAGTTTGTCTGGAACGAATGTCAGGTCCTTGCGAAGCTCTTGGTATGCTCAATTTGGGATGAAATAGGATGGAGCTTCGAACTCTCCAAAATGGGTTCACGACTTGATGGACAAGTGGGTTAGAGCTCACGGGAAGTCCCAATTTCGATTGGGATCTTCTTCGTACACCTCAGGAAGGTGTAGGAACAGTTAATTATGAGATTGGGATAGGTTTATGTAAGACCTCAAAGATGTCCTGTTTTGGGGTGTTCGAGGTGGTTAAATTGGGAGAGGACGGTAGGTTTGAAGGCTTGATTCTACGGGGAATTGATGCGCCGGACTTTAATATTGCAAGAACATATGAACTCAAATTTATATATTTATAATGATTTTGTAAAGTCCACGTATTCAACCCAAGTATACGTATCGTATCAAGTAATACATGGCTCTAATGGACTCCTGGTTATTGATCCCTTGGGGAAGGAACGGATCTCACTATAGATAATGTAATACTTAATTCCAATACTCAAATTACAATTAAAGTTTGATGTTTACTTCTACTACCAAGATGCAGTAAACAGTAACAATTAAGCAAACTACAATTACTTCTAATATTTTTAAAACAAAATTACCCAACAGACACACACTAAGCTATATATTTGAAAGGTTTTGATATATAAGAAAAGTATCTTTCCTCTTGCAACGAGAATATGATGTGTGGATGATATGGAATGATTATCTATGGTATTGTGTCAAATAGGAGCATAATTGTTTCTTTACCCTCAAAAGAGTACCCCCTCTTCCAAGCATGAAAAAAACATTGACATATCCTAAGTTTAGTTACTAAATCTAAGGCTAGGCTGGGAGGATACCGGCTGTCACTACGAAGCTCCCACTCACTCTTCACCTGAAGGCTAACCTTCGAGTTTAGTTACAAATCTTAGGACCAAATTGAGAATCTCAGTCTGTCACCCTGAAACCTCCAATTTGACGTCCATCAAAACACATTTCTCTATTTATTTGCATTCAATGCCGATGAACAATGCAATTCATCCATGGAAATTGAATTGGTTTTTTATTGTTGTTGTAAGACACTCAATCCTTTCAGAGTTAATGTTTAACAACATATTTTGACAATTCAATTGGCCAAATCGAAAAGTAAATTAAGTTCGAAATGAAAAACTGACCCACTTTTTGTATGTATGCAATTTATGTTTATAGTAATTGAATCAAAAACTAGATCCCGCTTTAAATATAGGTATATGATTTAATGTATAATGTGGATTCTACGCAAGTATACGTATCGTATCAAGTAATACAGGGCTCCTGTGGAGTCCTCAGTTATCGATCCCACGGGAAGTTTTTAACGAAATTGTTATCGACTAAATTTAAAGGAATTACTTACTAATAAAGTGAATAGATATTCAAAGTAACTATAATAAACTAAAGTAAACTAATGCTTGAAATAAGTTGATTTAATTAATTCAGAAAAAGTATCATTCTTCTTATTTTTAGAAAATTAAGTGAAATGATGAATTTAAATAGAATTTTTAAATTGTATTGTGACAAATAGGAGCATTCCTGTTCTTTACCCTTTGGTCCAGGTGCAAAGAACTTTGACTAATCCTATGTTTGATTACTGAATCTGCGGCTAGGCTGGGAGGATACTGGCTGCCACTTCAGAGCTCCCACGTTCCCCTCACCTGAGGGCTAACATCTACACTTCAGCTCTCAAACAGTAGGATCAAATTGAGTATTTTAGTCTGTCACACTAAAATATCTAATTCTACGCCCGATAATTAATATTTCCCTATTTATTTGCACCCGCCTTCCAAGGCTTTTGACTTCCCTGAATATTGGATGTAATTTTTACTATAGTTGATAATTCAACATATTTTAACTACTCAATTGGCCGATTGAAAGTAAATTAAGTTTTAAGTAAAAATTATCACAATTTATTTATATTATATTAAGTGCTTTTATTTAATTTCATCAATCCGCATAATTTTCATAAACAAGGAGAAAGACTAAGAAAACTACTCAGAATGCATAGAAATAAAACAAAGCATGGATTTCATTTAAAGTTAACAACAATAAACAAAGATACTTATCTTAATTTCCTTGCCAAGCAGACTCCTTGAAGTTCCTTTGACTTTTCCTTCTAGTACAGCAACTAAATAGCACTCAATGAACTCACTAAATACACTCAAACTAAATTAAACTCACACAAATTACACTAGAAATAGACTCACAGAAGACTCAAAAGACACACACACACTCTAGAATTCAGCCTCTGTTATAGAGGTAGGCAAAGGTCCAAGGGGTGCTTAAACACCTCTTCGAAAAGTGTTCGGGTTCAATGTATATGCATTTTGAACTACCTCGCCGTCGGCGGGAAATGACCTCGCCGTCAGCGGGGCTTCTAGAAGGTCTTCAAACAGCATGATCTTGCTGTCGGCGGGCTCGGGCTCGCTGTTGGCGAGGTAGTTATAATTCCTTCAGAAATTTCTCCTCACGATCTCACCGTCGGCGGCCTCGATCTCGCCGTCGGCGAAGTAGTTATATTTGCATGAATTTCCTCCTTTTTTATCCAAATTTGCTCCATTTCATGCTTTTTGCTTTTATCACTAATAAATCTTCATTCCTGCAATAAAATAAAGAAAATAACTCTCTTTAAAGTGCATTTTCATTAAAAATAGATATAAATTTCTTTATATATTTTTCTGTGATCAAAATCCCCTAAACTTAATTATTACTTGTCCTCAAGTAATTTTAATACTAAATAAAAATAATGATTTCTATAATAGAATTTTTCAACTCATATAATATATGAATTAAATTTAAATAACATTATAATAAAGTTAAATAGAAATATTTCTAAGTAATTAAATTAACTTTATAGAGATAAGATTATTTAGTTATCAGGTCTAAGATTTATAGCTTTCTATTTAATTCAGGAATGACTATATTAAAAATAATAAATTACTAAAGATATTTAGATGATAGGAAATTCAAGAAAACACTATTTAGTTAATTACTAATCCATAAATATAAGTTTAGAAATATAATTAAGTTTTACCCTTTAGATTGAATCCATTGAAGCCAATTTTTGATAAGACATATCCTCAAGCTTCTCCTCACTTTATGTTTTTCTTTTCTTTTTCTTTTCTTTTCTTTTTCTTTTTCTTTTTCTTTTTTTTTTTCAAGTGAGGATTACTATATCTGGATAGCCAGTTAATAATTTTGAACTTCAATTTCTCTTCCTAAATTTGAAACTTAAAATATTTCTTTGCTTATGTATATTTCATAGCCTTTACTTCATTGAGTTTCTATCCTTTCTTTTTCACTTAAATACTTAAGAATTTTCAATTTTTAGAATATAGTTTCCCTTACTTTAAATAGTTTACTATATTCTTATTCCTTTTAACCAAATATCTTATTCTATTGATTAATTGAATTACTAGAAATATTTTCTTTAACTTTATATAATAATTAAATAAAGTAACTCATATTTATTGAATTGAAAACTAGTATAGAAAATCATTTAAATTTTTGAAAATAGAAACTGAGAACAATTTTAATAATTAAATTTGTATTTTTACCTTCCCCCAAACTTAAATTTTTCTATCTATACTACATAGTGAAAAAGGGAAAGTATATAAATAAAATTCATCATACCTTTGAGCTTTAGGTATTTCTTTTCTTTGAAATTTTTGCGAGCATTTTCATTACTTACGTAACTCTGTATCGTTAGTATTCTTCCATATATAATATTTAAAAAGAAAGTGCGGGGATGGAAATTTTTAAAATAAGTATCAAACATAACAAATAAAACTTAATTTGTTACTACACATACATTTACAATTTAAACAATATATTAAAGAAAAACTAACATCCTATATATAAAAAAATTTGCAACTAATTTAACACACATAAGAAATTTAACATCACTGCTCAAACAAACAAATAACATATCAAGTCCAAAGTCCACAGAAAGTACTAAAATATTACACACAGAAATAATAAAGTTTGCAAAACAACAAATCTAAACAAACCAAACAAACTAAACAAAGATTCTAATCCTCCGCATCAAAGTCCCAAGCTATGTCATCTCCACGATCTCCAGTGCCGAGAAGGTCGAGCAGTCGATATCGTGTATAACGGGGGCACTCAGGAAAGACAACATCTAAATCACCACTCCTATAACGACGCTCAGCTTCAGAGTATGTAATCTCGTACTCTGAATGTCGCTGGAGATATTTGCTATCATAATCATGTCTTCTCTCCAAGCCTCCGATTCTTTGATCTATATGCTCAAATCTTCTTTCCATATTTTCTCCAAATGACTCAAAACTCTTTCTACTCAGGGTTAATTCATTCATCGGATCTTGAAGGGTAGGAGTGGTGTACTGAGGGCGTGGTTCATAACTAGTAGAGGGTATATCTCTACTTGAAGAAGGTACATAATCCCTTGTCCCAGATCTCCATCCTTCGTGAGATTCATATTTCTTTATATTAGCCTGAGTAAGGGGTTTCATAGGTTCTATCCATTCTTCATCATCTCTTGCCTCTACCCCAGATAATTGGCAAAGTGCATAAATAAGACCAGGATGTCCTAGTCCTCCTCCACTTTCATTTCTAGCAGTGGCTAATATATTTTTATATATAATATTTCCCACATTAATACTCTTATGGTTCTGAATACAGAAATTCAGAACTGCTCTATCTCTTGTTACCTCATTATGGTGGTAGGTTGGTAACAAAGTAGAACAAATAAAATAATGCCAGGCTTTTGATGTTGCATTTAGCATAGAAAGAGGAAAGTTTACCCGTTCCCGCTGCTTTATCTTCCAGACTCCTTTCCCATCAGTGAGAAAGTCGATCACCTCTTCCAATGGTCCTTCCATAGTTCCAAAAGTTTCATATTCGCTCAAGGTGTCTCGAACTTCATAATAAGCGTTAATTCTAGCAGCGCTGAAATCTACAAAAAATCCTCTAACCCTAACCAGGTGCATCTTCACTCGTGTTAAGTTTGTATAAAATTCCTTCACAACTTCTACCGCTACTCTGTTGGTAACGAAACAGAAGTTTTCTCATCCTCGTTTCTTTATAACTCGCTCTATTTCTCCTCCTGGATTCTTGAAAACTCGATCTTGTATGCACTTTCTTGCTTGAATGTTTTGAAAATATCGAGTTTGTGCTCTCGCATTAATGAATCGAGTTTCGTCAAAATCTAATCGTCGCTTTTGTCGTGGAGCCATTTCTTGATCTGTGAAATTTACAAAAATTTTAACTAAACTCCAAAATATTACTAAGAAGGCTTCCTACAACAACTAAAATTCATTTAAATCAATTTTCATGAAATTCTTCCAAGTATTTTCTTCACATTTCAAAATTTTTCAAAATATCTCAATGTAGAAGAAATTCATGGTGAAAATAAAAATTTTTTGCATAGGAGTGAAGCTCTTACCAAGGGAAGATAAAATCCGGTGTCAAAAAGTGTTGAAATCGCTTCAAATCCGAGATCTCTCAAGCCCTAGGTCGGTTTTTTCAAAAATTTGAGGAAAGGGATGATGAATAGTGTCGGTTGACTGGTCAAATATAGATTTTTTCGCATTCTCGCTGTCAGTGAGGTTTTTCTCACCGTCGGCGAGCTAATTAATAAAATAAGGTAAAAGTTTCGGGAAAAATCCACCGTCGGTGAGCTCGGTCTCGCTGTCAGCGGGTTTTCTCGCTGTCGGCGAGGTCCCAAAATTTTTCAATTTTTGAAATTCGTCACTCATTTTCAACCTCGAATTGTCCTTAATCAATCTTCCGATCACTTAATTTAATAATAATACAAAGATTAGGTACTTATACTCACAAAAAGTCACTCAAAACAAACAATATAACTTCATAAATGAAATCCATGAAACTTACAAATTTCACATTAACAATTTCACACATACTTAACTTAATTGTTCAAATCCATAATACTCAGCATCGCAATCCAAACCACAACACTCTAAATGCTGAGACATGACCATTTACATAAAATCTCATCAAATCTGAGATGATCAAATCAAAGTTCAACTTATAATAAAACTTAACTCCAAATTAAACACACACATATTCAAATATAACATAAACATAGAAATCTTTCCTACTCTTCAGTGTCTGAACTGACATCTTCTCTGATATTTCCGATTCGACACAGGTGCACAAATAAATTGTAGAAAGGCCTGAAAGGGAATTCTTCAGTAGAGTCTTCATTAATCCATCCTTTATGTCTTAGTAGATGAATAAAACTGGCCTCCAGATGTCCAGTATGATCAAAGTGCTCCTTCATTCTCCAATCAATACGATCAAACATATCAGAGATATTGTCAATAGAATTCATCACATTTTGCAATTCTTTCTCCAATTCTTTAATCTTCTTCGAATGAAATTAGTCTTATCAAGTAAAGGGCCTTGCTAAAGGATTGTTCCGTGATGCTCGTCGAAATAACGGTGATCTCATCATTGTTATCCAAAGTGGGAAACATATCAGTAGGATCCAGTGGTTTCCATAGTAAAAGTACTTTTTCCCAAGCTTCATAAGAAACTTGGTACTGACTGCATAAAGCAAATATAGTAGATGGGTGTCCAAGTCCATGAACTGACCCATGCACAATTAATCCCAATGTAGACTTTACTATTATTGATCCAACATCGATAGGTAATCCAATTTGAATACAATAGTTTAAAATAGCGCATTCATTTGAAACTTTATTTACTCTCATGGTAGGTAATAGTTTTGATGATATAAAGAAATGCCAGTGCTTCGAGACAGGGTTTAGAAGTGATGCAGAAAAACTGACATACCCGTCTTCGCGTAATTCCTAATCATCCGGTTCATTAGTCAGGTATCTATATATTTCGTTCATATTGTATCTTGAAGGCACAAAGTTGGAATAGTGACAAACAGAGGTATTTTCTATAGAAAACAATTCATTTACCCTTGCAGGAGTAAATGTTACCCATCTTCCTCTGACGTACACATTTCCATTGTTGATCGCATGTAAATTAGAGTAAAACTCTTTAACTACTGGTATAACTACAGCGGAAGTTGTATAACAAAATACCTCTCAATGCCGCTGTGCGATCATTTCTTTGATTTTTGTAGTAGCATTCTCTACTCCTCTATTAACGAATCCTCTTTCTTTGATAAGTCTTTTCTTCATCAAGCCTTTGTTGAAGATTCGCTGAGCCTCCGAACTGACGAATTTTCTCCGGTTGAAAACTTCAGTTTTTGTGGTTTCTAGGAATTTGGAGGCCATTTTGGATGGAATGGATTGGTCTCTAGTCGTTCCTAAGGAAGAAAATGGTGTAAAATCATATTTGGAATAATTTTTTACGAAGGAACGGCTTAGATCCGTCCAAAATCGCAAGAAACCAAATTTTTAACTGCCTCGCCGTCGGCGGGAAGTTCCTCGCTGTCGGCGACTTAGTTATAAAACTGAATGAGTAATGGTCCACGATCTCGCTGTCAGCGGGCTCAGTCTAGCTGTCGACGAGATTCGTAAAAATCGCCCGTTTTCGCTCTAGTCCGAATATTTTCTGATCTCATCTAATAAGTTCAATTTTTGTGATGATTCTAACAAAAAATTGAGTAGTAAGATTTATTTTAATAATATAGACTCACTAATATGTTGATTTTAAAAAATAAAAGACTACTATGGGTTGCCTCCCATAAAGCGCTTGGTTTAACGTCGTCAGCCCGACCTAATTCAGTTAGTGTTCAGGTTGACTAAGCATTAAAACCTCTTTAAAATTTAGTTGTCTATTTTCGAAATATGGTTTTAATCTATGTCCATTTACTTTAAATCTATGTCCTGTTTTTGGATCTTCAATTTCTATAGTTCCATATGAAAATATTTGATTTATGGTGAAAGGTCCTAACTATCGAGATTTCAATTTCCCAGGAAATAATTTCAATCTAGTATTATAAAGCAAAACTTCTTGTCCCGGTTCAAAATTTCTCCGATTAATCTTCCGATCATGCCATAATTTCATTCTTTCTTTATAAATCCTATCATTATCATATGATTCATTCCTTAATTCTTCCAATTCATTTAATTGCAACAACCTCTTCTCACCAGCTTCTTTCATATTATAATTAAATTCTTTAATCGGCCAATATGCTTTATGTTCTAATTCAACTGGTAAGTGGCATGTTTTTTCATATATAAGCCTATAAGCAGTCCTGTATGCCCATAATGCAGTGTCTAGTCTTATAGACCAGTCTGATCTATTAGGATTTACAGACTTTTCTAATATACGCTTAATCTCTTGATTAGAAACTTCAGCTAATCCACTAGTTTGTGGATGATAAGCGATCGATATCTTATGCATAATATTATACTTTTTTACTAGTTTGTGAATATATTTGTTTCTAAAATGAGTTCCTCCGTCGATGATAATCACTCTCGGCATTTCAAATCTAGTAAAAATATTTTTCATTAAGAATTTTGAAACACTTTTAGCATCACATCTAGATAAAGCTTGTGCTTCAATCCATTTGGAAACATAATCAACAACTACTAATATATATGAGTTTCCAAATGACGGAATAAAAGGTCCCATGAAATCTAATCCCCAAACATAAAAAATTTCAACTTCTAATATAAAGTTCAGAGGCATTTCATTTTTTATTGATAAGTTTCCTACTCTTTGGCATTTATCGCAGGTTTTAATATATTTATATACATCTCTAAATAGAGTAGGCCAGTAGAATCCAGATTGTAGAATTTTATATGCAGTTTTATCTGTCCCAAAATTTCCTCCAAAATCAGAATCATGACATTTTTTTAATAATTGGTTCAATTTCTTCATAAGACACGCATCTTCTAATAATTAGATCTTTACATTGCTTATATAAGTATGGTTCATCCCAAAAATATGATTTAGTATCTTGAATGAATTTTTTCCGTTGTTGCAAAGTTAACATAGGTGGTAAAATGTCACTTACAATATAATTTACTATATCGACATACCAAGATATTTTCAACTCATTAATATTATAAAGTTGTTCATCGGGAAAAGCATGCTAAAATTTCATTATCAATATTAGATAATTCATGATTTTCTAATCTTGATAAATGATCAGCAATTTGATTATCAGTTCCCTTTTTTTTAACTATCTCAAAATCAAATTCTTAAATTAATAATATCCATCTGATTAATCTTGGTTTAGAATCTTTCTTTTGCATTAAATATTTTATAGCAGAATGATCAGTATGCACAATGCAATATAATGCCGAAATTTATTAAAAGCATATACAACTGCTAATAATTCTCTTTCGAGAATCGTATAATTTATTTCAAGCATCATTTAGAGTTTTACTAACATAATATATAACTTTGAAAATCTTATCATATCTTTGCCCAAGAACCGCTCCTATAAGCATAATCACTAGCATCACACATAAGCTCAAATGGTTTCTCCCAATTAGGTGAAACTATTATAGGTGTTGTAATTAATTTATCTTTTATTAATTCGAAAGCATTTAGTCATTCAGTTGTAAATTCAAATTTCTTGTCCTTTTCAAGAAGTTGGCATAGAGGTTTAGTAATTTTTGAAAAATCTTTAATATAACGCCTGTAAAATCCAACATGTCCAAGAAAACTTCTTACCCCTTTTACCGTAGTTGGAGGTGGTAATTTAGCTATTACTTGAATTTTTGCAGGTTCTACTTCCATACCTTTTTCTGAAATTTTATGCCCTAATACAATGCCGCCTGTAACCATAAATTGACATTTTTCCCAATTAAGAACTAAATTAGTTTTCTCATATACTTCAAATACTTTTTCAAGATGATTTAAGCATGTGTTAAATGTTGTTCCAAATACAGAGAAATCATCCATAAATACTTATATTCCATTATCAATTAATTTACTAAATATAGACATCATACATCTTTGGAATGTTGCTCATGTATTACATAATCCAAAAGGCATTCTTCGAAAAGCGAATGTTCCATAAGGACTAGTAAATGTAGTTTTATCTTGATCCTCAGGAGCAATTTGTATTTGATGATAACCGGTATATCCATCTAAGAAACAAAAATACTTATGTCCGGCTAATCTATCTAACATCCGGTCTAGAAATGGTAAAGGGAAGTGATCTTTTCTAGTGGCCGTGTTTAATTTTCTATAATCAATACATATTCGCCATCCAAGTAACTTGTCTTATAGGGATAAGATCATTATTTTTATTAGCTTTGACGAATCACCCCTCCTTTTTTAGGTACACGATGAATTGGGCTTACCGAAGCATCGTCGAAATAGGATATATAATACCATTATCTAACCATTTTAAAATTTCTTTCTTGACTACTTCTTTCATTATCGATTTAATCTCCTTTGTGGATCCGCTTTAGGTTTATGTTCATTATCTAAAATAATTATGTGCATACGGATTGAAGGACTAATTCCTTTAATATCTCGCTAAAGTCCAACCAAAAATTTTCTTATATTTTTTTAACGTATCTAAAAGTTTTTGTTCTTGAGATTCATTTAATTCGGATCAAATAATAACCGGTAGAGTTGAAGAATTGCCTAAGTAAGCATATTTTAAATGATTAGGTAACATTTTTAACTCAAGTTCGGGAGGTTTAATAATTGATGGAACTATATTTTTTTCGAGTGTTTTCGGTGTTATCCAAAAATTCAAATTTCTCTTGAATATAATCTAATTCTTCATTTCTCTCGCATTTTTCAATTAATTCAATATTTTCTTTTTCTAATTTTTCTTCATAATATTCTTTAAAATGTTCTTTTTGTAAATGATCGAGTACTTCCATTCAAAAACACTCATCATCTTTTTCTAGCGCGAGATATTTCATTGATTTAGCAATATTAAAAGTTACTTTTTGGTCATTTACTCTCATAGTTAATTCTCCTTTCGAACATCAATCAAAGCTTTTCCAGTGGCTAAAAATGGTCTTCCTAAAATGATAGGAATTTCTTTATCTTCTTCCATATCTAGAACAATAAAATCTACAGGGAAGATAAATTTATCCACTTTTACTAATACATCTTCAATAACTCCCTTAGGATATGTAACGTAACGGTCAGCTAAGCGAAGAGTTATCGAAGTAGGTGAAATTTCTCCCAATCCTAATCTCTTAAAAATTGATAGAGGCATTAGATTGATGCTAGCTCCTAAGTCACACAAAGCTTTTCCATAGAATTTTTCTCCAATAGCGCAGGGTATAGTGAAACTACCGGGACCGTTTAATTTTTCGGAAGTTTTTTCGAATAATAGCACTACACTCTTCACTAAGTGCAACCATTTCATTATCAGTAAATTTTCTTTTTTTATTTAGAATATCTTTCATGAATTTTACATAGTTTGGCATCTGTTCTAAAGCTTCTACGAAAGGAATATTTATCGTTAATTTATTCAAAATTTCAACGAATTTAGCAAATTGTTTGTCTTTTTTATGTTGAATTAGTCGTTGAGGAAATGGTGGTGGAGGTTTTTCAACAGAAATTTTCATTGGTATTAAGGGATTTTCTAAGTTTTGATCTTGTTGATTCTTTTCCTTTTCAATTTCCACTTCTTCTTTTGGACTTTCAAGTTCTTTCTGAATTCGAGGTTCTAATTCTTTTCCACTTTGTAATTGTATCACTTTAATTTGTTCATTTCCCTTGTCTTTAGGATTTATTTCCACATTACTAGGAAATGTTCCAGGTATTCTATTATTAAGTGCAGTAGCGATATGTCCAAGTTGAGTTTCAATATTTTTGATAACTTGTTCCTTGATTTTGTAATTGATTTCCTTGTATTTGTAATTGATTTCCTTGATTTTGTAATTGTTGACCCATATTTAAAATTAATTCTTCTATAGATAATTTCTTATCTTTAAATTGAGGGTTATTATTATTAAATCCAGGTGGATAATTAGGTTTATAATTAAGATTTCCTTGATTAGATGGATTTCCTAATTGTTGTGTCATATTATTCATCCATGGTTGATTAGTTGTATTATTATTCCAATTAAAATTAGGATGATTTTTCCATCCAGGATTATAATAGTTTGCATAAGGATTATTGGGTCTGTTGTTAATTGCATTAATTGTTTCATATTGAGATTGAGATTCTATAAGTTGTCCGGATGAATTTTCTTCTGTTATAGTTGGAGAGTAATTCATTCCAAAATGATCTAATTTTTTAGATATAGCAGCGATTTGTGAAGCTAACATAGATATTGCATCATTTTCATGAATACTAGCTATTTTTTTCGGATTCATTCTATTAGCAGGCCATTGAAAATTATTTATTTCCATTTCTTCGATTAGTGCATAGGCTTCATCAAATGGTTTTGACATTAATGATCCTCCAACGAACGAACATCGATGATTGATCTTAAAGATCCTACTAATCCATTATAATAAGTTTGGATAATTAACCAATCTGGTAACGCATGATGTGGTCATTTCCTAAGAAGTTCTTTAAATCTCTCCCAAGATTCATATATTGACTCTCCATCAAGCTGACTAAAAGAAGTTATATCATTTCTAAGCTTAGCAGTCTTAGATGGTGGAAAATATTTGGATAGAAATTTTTGTGATAATTCTCCCCAAGTTTTAATAGATCCGGATGCTAACGAATTTAACCACATTTTAGCCTTATCCCTTAAAGAAAAAGGAAAAAGTCTAAGTCCGATAAGCATCGTTAGATACTCCTTCAATTTGAAAGTAGCACATAGTTCTAAAAAACTAGCAAGATGTAAATTAGGATCTTCGGTAGGTGAACCACTAACTTGATTGTTTTGTACCATTTGGATAATTGCGGAGTTTAAGTTCGAATGAATTAGCGACTACATCGTGGGTTTTGAATAGTTAAATGAATTTCATCTAATGTAGGGTTGGCATAATCTTGTAATGGTCTTGGTTGATTGATATTTTCATTTTCAGGTATATTTGCCATTTGTGTTAAATTTATAATTTCTCTTTTTTGTTTTCTAATTCTTTTAATTGTACACTCTAATTTTGAATCGTAAGATATTAATTTTTTGTTTCCAAATTTTCGCATACAATTTAAAAAAAATAGTCCGTTACTTTAGTAAATAATTTCTTTACTTCCCCGGCAACGGCGCCAAAAACTTGACCCACTTTTTTTGTATGTATGCAATTTATGTTTATAGTAACGGAACCAAAAACTAGATCTCGCTTTAAATATAGGTATATGATTTAATGTATAATGTGGATTCTACGCAAGTATACGTATCGTATCAAGTAATACAGGGCTCTAGTGGAGTCCTGGTTATCGATCCCACAGGGAAGTTTTTAACATAATTGTTATCAGCCAAATTTAAAGGAATTACTTACTAATAAAGTGAACATATATTCAAAGTGACTATAATAAACTAAAGTAAACTAATGCTTGAAATAAGTTGATTTAATTAATTCAGAAAAAGTATCCTTCTCCTTGTTTTTAGAAAATTAAGTGAAATGATGAATTTAAATAGAATTTTTAAATTGTATTGTGACAAATAGGAGCATTCCTATTTTTTACCCTTTGGTCCAGGTGCAAAGAACTTTGACTAATCCTACGTTTGATTACTAAATCTGCGGCTAGGCTGGGAGGATACTGGCTGCCACTTCAGAGCTCCCACGTTCCCCTCACCTGAGGACTAACATCTACACTTCAACTCTCAAACAGTAGGATCGAATTGAGTATTTTAGTCTGTCACACTAAAATATCCAATTCTACGCCTGATAATTGATATTTCCCTATTTATTTGCACCCCCCTTCCAAGGCTTTTGACTTCCCTGAATATTGGATGTAATTTTTACTATAGTTGATAATTTAACATATTTTAACTACTCAATCGGTCAGATTGAAAGTAAATTAAGTTTTAAGTAAAAATTATCACAATTTATTTATATTATATTAAGTGCTTTTATTTAATTTCATCAATCCGCATAATTTTCATAAACAAGGAGAAAGACTAAGAAAACTACTCGAATGCATAGGAATAAAACAAAGCATGGATTTCATTTAAAGTTAACAACAATAAACAAAGATACTTATCTTAATTTCCTTCCCAAGCGGACTCGTCAAGTTCCTTTCGACTTTTCCTTCTAGTACAACAACTAAATAGCACTCAATGAACTCACTAAATACACTCAAACTAAATTAAACTCACACAAATTACACTAGAAATAGACTCACAGAAGACTCAAAAGACACACACACACTCTAGAATTCGGCCTCTATTTATAGAGGTAGGCAAAGGTCCAAGGGGTGCTTAAACACCTCTTCAAAAAGTGTCCAGGTTCAATGTATATGCATTTTGAACTAGCTCGCCGTCGGCGGAAACGACCTCGCCGTCAGCGGGCTTCTATAAGGTCTTCGAACCGCGCGATCTCGTCGTCGGCGGGCTCGGGCTCGGCCGTCGGCGAGGCAGCTTATAATTCCTTCGTAAATTTCTCCTCACGATCTCGCCGTCGGCGGCCTCGATCTCGTCGTCGGCGAAGTAGTTATATTTGCATGAATTTCCTCCTTTTTGATCCAAATTTGCTCCATTTCATGCTTTTTGCTTTTATCACTAATAAATCTTCATTCCTGCAATAAAATAAAGAAAATACCTCTCTTTAAAGTGCATTTTCATCAAAAATAGATATAAATTTCTTTATATATTTTTCTGTGATAAAAACCATCACAATTTCTTCAATACTTTTAAAAATACTTCAAATCCACATCAACACATCACCACATCTCTATGCAAGAAGAATGACAAAGGAGACTACTCAGAATTCATAGAGAAGACACAATAAAATATGGATTTTATATATAAAAGAAAAGTCATACAAACCAAAAAGAAAATACAACATATCTCTTTCTCTTCCCCAATACAATTCCCTTGAAGTTCCTTTGAATCCTTTTCTCTCTTCTTTGCAACACTTAATTCCCTCTTTAGAATGGAAAGGAAGAAGCAATCTCTCACTTTACTCCTCCTTCACTCCTTAGAGAAGAATACCTCTCAAATTCTCACTTTTACACTCTTCTCTCCTAAGCCCTAACACTCAAACACACTAGACTCTCTAAAACACACAGGACACTCTATTTTTCATCCAAAAACAGTTACTTTCAAGTTAGAAATGGAATCCCAAGATTTTCCATAAGCATCCCTTCAGAAAGTCGCTAAAACTCTTCAAATTTGAAATCCACTGACATTGGGTGCCGGCAGCGCCCGATAAGGCGCTGACGGCGCTCTATCGTCCAAATAATTTCATAGCTCTCGGTAAAATGGCGTCGGCGGCACCAGAAGTTGTTTTCCTCATTTTGCTCCTTTTTGCTCTGAATTCATTCATTTTCGCTTCTTTTCTCTCCAATCACCTAAAATCATCATACCTGCAACAAATCATAAAAAATATCTTTCTTTAAAATGCAATATCACCAAAAATGTGTAAAATTATATAACAAAGACAGTATATATTTTTAGTGCATAAAAATCCCCCAAACTTAACTATTACTTGTCCTTAAGTAATCATTTTAGTACATAAAAATATAACTCTAGGCAATGCACTATTCACCTGTAAGATACTAAATAAAATGCCAAAGCTCTCTGGATTTGGGCGCCTGCGGCGCCAGTTCAAAAATTTTTCTGGGTTTGAAAATTTTTTTGTAATTTCAATCATTTTGACCTCCACAATGACATTTAGCACTTTATTAAGCAGCTATTTTATCAAACAAGCAATAACTAACACAATTCTTACACAAACAATACAAAACGTACTTCTATATATAAATTCCACGTTACATCATAAACACTAAATATGTTCATTAAATTAAACCAACTCTTTAGATTTTTAGTGTTGCAAGTACGCTACGATAAGCAAACACTAAAATCTAAGCACACACAATGAAATTAAGCATAGCAAATCCAAATTCAAATTACAAAGCAAAGCAAAGTAAATACTAAACACTCTAACAGAATTAAGCAAAGTAAACTAAACACACATCAAACATAAGCAGAATCCAATAATCACTCCACATTGGTTTCAAAACTTTCTTCCTCTCTAATATCTCCAATAGATTGTCGATGCATGAACTAATAGTAGAAGGGATGGAATGGGAATTCTTCAGATGAATCCTCAGCAATCACTGTGTTCTTCTTCATCAGATTAATCAAGCCCATCTCAATCTGACCAGTGTGATCAAATTGTTCCTTCATCCTCCAATCTATATGATCAAATAAATTAGAAATATTATTGATTGCATTCATAACTTTCTTTACCTCTTCCTCCAACTTTTTGATCCTCTTCAGTATCATTCTAGAACTTTCAAGAAATTAGGGTTGAATCGGTTGTGAAGTCTGAGTTGGTCGATCATCAAGCAGATTCATATCATCTTCATCTCCTACTGTTTGGTAGTCATAAAGATTAGTTGGATCAATAGGCCTCCAAGGAAGAAGAACATTTTCCCAACTATCATATGGAACTGTGATTGACTACACAACAGAAATAAGGTGGATGGGTGTCCAAGCCCATATTTAGATCCATGAATAATTAATCCCAAAACTGATTTCACAATTATATTACCAATATCAATCGGCCTCCCAGTTTGAATACAGAAATTGAACATGGCACTTTCCTTGGTTACCTTGCTAATCTTCAAAGTTGGAATAACTTTGCCAAAATAAAGTAATGCCACTGCTTTGACACCGATTTAAAGATGCAGAAGGGAAACTAATATATCCATTCTCTCTAACTTACCAATTTTCATTCTCATCCGTCAAATAACGATACACATCATTCATATTATCACTTGTGGCATTGAAATTAGCATAGTGGCAAATAGGTACATTCTCAATCATAAAGAGATCATTAATTCTCGCAGGAGTGAATTGTACAAACCTACCTCGCACAAAGACGAATCCTTGGTTGATACAGTGCAGATTTGCATAGAATTCCTTCACAACCGGAATGACTACAGTAGCGGTAGTGTAACATAACACTTCACAACGTCATTCCTTAATTATCTCTTCAATTCTTGTAGTAGGATTATCCATACCTCGATTTATAAAGCCTCTTTCCTTGATAATCCTCCTCTTCATCATCACTTTGTTGAACAATCGCTGCGCCTCGAAACTTATAAACTTCCTTCGGTTAAAAATGTGAGATCGAGAGGTTTCTATAGAGTAGGAATCCATGGGATGTGAATTGGGAATGGTAGTTTTCGTTTTTCTGGAGTTTGGAAGTCTAAAATGGAGTTTAGGGAGTTATAAGGACGAAGATCCCGCTCAAAACCGCCAAAACTCGAGCACCGCCGGCGCTCAAACTCGAAATTCAACAATTCTCTCTGCAATTGGGCGCCGGCGGCGCCAGTGGTCAAAAATCTCACCGAACTTTGTTTGGCCCAAAATATTCCAATATCTCAATTTGATCCAATATTTATCAATTTTAAAAGTATTTAGGAGCGATTAGGATTCACAAATAACTATCTAAAAAGCACAACTACAACAAACAACCAACACACCACAAAGATACATATGGGTTGCCTCCCATAAAACGCTTGGTTTAACGTCATCAGCCCGACAAAACATTCAGTTAATCGAAATGACTCAATATTAAAACCTCTTTGAAGTCAAGTTGAAACCCGTCAAAGTAAGGCTTTAATTGATGCTCATTAACCTTGAAAATCTTTGCAGTATCAGGATTTTTAATATCAGCAGCTCCAAAAGAATGAACTTTTACAACTGTAAAAGGTCCTAACCATCTAGACTTGATCTTTCCAAGAAATAACTTCAATCTTGTGTTGTATAACAAAACTTTTATCCAAATTCCAATTTCTTTTTCAATATCTTCTGATCATGCCACAATTTCATTCTCTCTTTATAGATTTTGTCATTGTGATAAGATGCATGTCTAATCTCTTCCAATTTATTCAATTGCATAAATCTCTTCTCTCCAGTATTTTTCAAATTAAAATTCAACTCTTTTATCGGCCAATACGCTTTATGCTCCAATTCAACCGGTAAATGTCAAGTCTTACCAAACACTAGTCTATAAGGAGACATTCTAATAAGAGTTTTAAAAGCAGTCCTATAAGCTCATAATGCAGTATCTAATCGAGCAGACCAATCTAATTTATGATTATCCACCGTTTTCTCCAAAATTCTTTTAATTTCAAGATTAGAGACTTCTGCTAAACCACTAGTCTAGGGATGATAAGCAGTAGAGATTCTATGAATAATATTATATTTCTCAATCAATCTCTTAATTTGATTATTCCTGAAATGAAATCTACCATCAGTTATAATCACTCTCGACATTCCATATCTCGTAAATATATTTTTCTTTAAAAATTTTGAAACACTCTGAGCATCACATTTAGGTAAAACAATAGCTTCAATCCATTTCGAGACATAATCAACTGCAACCAGTATATATAAATTCCCAAATGATGGGGTAAATGGTCCCATAAAATCTAATCCCCATACATCAAAAATTTCAACTTCCAAATTATAATTTAGAGGCATTTCATTTCTTCTAGAGATATTACCTACTCTCTGACATTGATCACATGATTTAATATATTTGTAAACATCCTTAAAGATAGCAGGCCAATAAAATCCAGATTGTAAAATCTTAAAAGCAGTTTTATCAACACCAAAATGACCTCAAATTCAGAATCATGACATCGTTGAATAATTAAATTCATTTCTTCTTGTGACACTCATCTCCTAATAATCAGATCCTTACATTGTTTATATAGATAGGGCTCATCCCAAAAATAAAATCTTGCATCATATTTGAACTTCTTTTGTTATTGCCTTGTTAAATCAGGTGGTACAATATCACTCACAATATAATTCACAATATCAGCATACCAAGACAAATTTCTTCCCATAATAGTATCAAGTTGTTCGTTAGGGAAAGTTTCCGTAACTTCCTTCTCAATGTCATAATTTATCATACTCTAATCTCGACAAATGATCAGCTATTTGGTTATCAGATCTTTTCCTATCAACTATCACAAAATCAAATTCTTGCAGAAGAAGTATCCATCTAATTAGTCTACGTTTTGCATCCTTCTTTTGCATTAAATATTTGAAGTTGAATGGTCAGTATGCACAATACTTTTAGCTCCAATTAAATAAGGTCTAAACTTTTCAAAAGTAAGTACTATAGTTAATAACTCTCTTTTAGTAGTGATATAATTAATTTGAGAATCATTAAGAGTTTTACTAGCATAGTAAATGACTTTGAAAACTTTATCATGCCTTTGCCCCAATGCTACTCCGATCGCATAATCACTAGCATCACACATGAGTTCAAATGGTTTCTCCCAATCTGGTGAAACAATTATAGGTGTGGTGATTAATTTCTCTTTCAATAATTCGAAAGCACTCAAACATTCATCATTAAAATCAAACTTTCTATCCATTTCTAAAAGTTGGCACAAAGGTTTAGTAATTTTAGAAAAATCTTTAATATATCGCCTGTAAAATCCAGTGTGTCCTAAGAAACTTCTCACCTCTCTCACAGTAGTGGGTGGTGGCAATCTCTCAATCACTCTAATTTTAGTAGGGTCGACCTCCATACCATGTTCAGAAATTTTATGCCCAAGCACAATTCCTCCTGCAACCATAAATTGACATTTCTCCCAATTCAGAACTAAATTTATTTTCTCACAAAGCTCCAAAACTTTTGTTAAGTTTTCTAAGCAGATTTCAAATGAAGTCCCGAATATAGAGAAATCATCCATGAAAACTTCTATTCCATTATCTATCATACTCGAAGATAGACATCATACATCTCCGAAATGTTACGAGTGCATTACACAGTCCAAAAAGCATTCTTCGAAAAGCAAAGGTTCCATAAGGGCTAGTAAATGTTGTCTTTTATTGATCCTCAGAAGCAATAGGTAATTGATGGTAACTAGTATATCCATCCAGAAAGCAGTAGTACTTGTATCCAGCAAGTATATCCAGCATTTGATCGAGAAAAGGAAGAGGAAAGTGATCTTTCGGGTGGCGGCATTTAATTTTCTATAGTCAATAAAAATTCGACATCCATTAATTTGTCTTGTGGGTATAATTTCATTACATTTATTCACTTCAACAGTCACTCCTCACTTTTTTGGTACACAATAAATTGGACTCACCCAAGCACTATTCGAAATAGGATAAATATTTTCAGCATCCAACCATTTTAAAATTTTCTTCTTAACTACTTCTTTCATTATTGGATTCAATCTCCTTTGCGAATCAACTCTCATTTTATGTTTCTCATCTAATAAAATTCTGTGCATACAAATCGAAGGACTGATTTCTTTAATATCTGCTAAAGTCCATCCAAAAGCTTTCTTGTATCTTTTTAAAATTTCCAACAACTTTTGTTCTTGATAGACTTTTAACTCCGAAGATACAATACTGACAGGGTGATGATTCTCCTAAAAACATATACTTCAAATGATTAGGGAGAATTTTCATCTCAAGTTCAGGAGGTTTTATTATGCATGGAATTAAGCTTTTATTTCCACCTTCCATAGTGTCTAATACTTCAAATCTCTCATGAACATACTCCAAATCTTCATTCTTCTTACTATCTGAATTTTCTTCATTTTCAATTTCTCCTTTAAACATATTTTCATACTCCATTTCTTTTTCAAATATATTTTCAAAATGATCGTTTCTCAAATATTCACAGACCTCCATCCTAAAACATTCATTATCTTTTTCCATTAAGGGATACTTCATAGATTTCAAAATATTAAATGTCACATCTTGATCATTAACTCTTATAGTTAATTCTCCTTTTTGAACATCAATCACTGCTCTCCTAGTAGCAAGGAATGGTCTTTCCAAAATGATTGGAATTTCTTTATCTTCCTCCATATCAAGTACAATAAAATCCACAGGAAAGATAAATTTATCCACTTTCACTAACACATCTTCCACCACTCCTTTAGGGTAAGTAATGGAACGATCAACTAACTGCAGAGTCACAGATGTAGGAGAAATTTCTCCTATTCCCAACCTTTTGAAAGTTGATAAAGGCATAAGATTAATACTAGCTCCCATATCACATAAGGCTCTTCCGAAAAGTTTTTCTCCTATAGCACACAGGATAGTGAAACTATCAGGATCTTTAAGTTTTTCCGGAAGCTTCTTCTGAATAATTGCACTACATTCTCCGCTGAGTGCAACAATTTCATGATCTGTAAACTTTCTTTTCTTTTTCAGAATATCCTTCATAAACTTAGCATAATCAGGCATCTGCTCTAATACTTCAACAAAAGGAATATTTATCATTAATTTCTTAAGGATCTCCATAAATTTTCCAAATCTGTTATCCCTGTTTTGTTGCTTCAATCTTTGAGGAAATGGATGTGGTGGTTTTTCAACAGTAATCTTCATTGGTTCAAGAGGATAATCCAAGTCTGGATAAATCTTGTTTGAACCTTTTTCAATATTCACCTTCTCCTTTCCTATTTCAACTTCTTTTTGCACTCTTGTTTCTAATTCCTTTCCATTCCTTAATTGAATAGCCTTAAGTTGTTCCTTGTTTTGATCTTTTGGATTGATCTCAACATTACTTAGAAGCGTTCTAGAAGGTCTATTATTAAGTGCAGAGAAAATATGCCCTAATCGATTTTCAATATTTTTCATTGCAACACCTTGAGCTTGTAATTGATTTCCCATATTTAGAATCATTTCTTCAGCAGACAACTTCTTATCCTTAAATTGCGGGTTACTATTAAATCCAGGAGGATAAGATGGTCTAAAATTGGTATTTCCTTGATTGTTCGAATTTCCAACTGGATGTATAGATCTGTTCCCCCAATGTAGGTTAATATTAGCATTGTTATTATTCCAGTTGAGGTTTGGGTGATTCTTCCAACCCTGATTATAATAATTCGAATAAGGATTGTTAGATCTATTAATAACATTCAAAGTCTCATAAGGTGTTTGAGATTTTGTTATCTGTCTAAATGAATTTTCCTCTAACACTTGGGGTGGTTGAGAATAATTCATTTCATTTTGATCTATTTTCTTAGAAAGGGCTGCAATTTGAGAAACTTTCATAGTCATCATATCTGAATCATGAACACTAGCTACTCTTTTAGGATTTACCCGTTCAGAGGGCCATTGAAAATTATTAGTAGTCATTTCTTCAATTAATGTGTATGCTTTATCAAAAGGTTTTGATATTAACGATCCACCAGCAGCAGCACCTATAATTGTTCTCAATGATCCCACTAATCCATTATAAAATATTTGATATATTAACCAATCTGGTAAAACATGATGTGGGCACTTCCTAAGAAGATCTTTAAATCTCTCTCAAGCTTCATATATTGATTCCCCTTCAAACTGACCAAAAGATGTGATATCATTTCTTAGTTTAGCAGTCTTTGATGGAGAAAAATATTTTGATAGAAACTTTGAGACAATTCTCTCCAAGTTTTAATAGATCCAGGTGCTAACGAATTTAACCACGCCTTAGCTTTATCCCTTAATGAAAAAGGAAAAAGTCTAAGTCTGACAGCATCACTCGACACTCCGTCGTATGTAAAAGTAGCACACAGTTCTAGAAAACTAGCGAGATGTAAATTTGGATCCTCATTAGGTGTTCCACCAAATTGGTTATTTTGTACCATTTGGATAATAAGAGGTTTAAGTTCAAATGAATTAGCAGCAACATCAGGATTTTGAATAGTTATATGAATTTCATCTGCTGTTGGGTTAGCATAATCTCTTAAAGGTCTTGGCCATTTTCCAATATCATTTCTCTGATTATCTTGATTATTCGCCATTTCATAAGGATTTTCAGTTTGTTTTTGTTGTTTTCTAATTTTTCTAACAGTACGCTCCAGTTCCAAATCGTAAGGTAATAAACCTATAGATCCACTACGACGCATATAAAATCACACAAATACTTTAAAAAGTAAACAAACACACACAATTACACACTACAAAGTAATGGTTTTCAGTTACTATATTATCAATAGATATTGTTTATATTTTATTTTTTTTCTTCGATTCCTTCCTTCCCTACAACGGCACCAAAAACTTGATGTGGGCCGGACTTTAATATTGCAAGAACTTATGAACTCAAATTTATATATTTATAATGATTTTGTAATGTCCACGCATTCAACGCAAGTATACGTATCGTACCAAGTAATACAGGGCTCTAATGGAGTCCTGGTTATCGATCCCACAGGGAAGGAAAGGATCTCACTATAGATAATGTAATACTGACTTCCAATACTCAAATTGCAATTAATGTTTGATTTTTACTTCTACTACCAAGATGCAAGAACAGTAACAATTAAGTAAACTACAATTACTTCTAATATCTTTAAAATAGAATTAACTAACATACACACACTAAGCTATATATTTGAAAGGTTTTGATATATAAGAAAAGTATCTTTCCTCTTACAACGAGAATATGATGTGTAGATGATATGGAATGATTATCTATGGTATTGTGCCAAATAGGAGCATAAGTGTTTCTTTACCCTCAAAAGAGTACCCCCTCTTCCAAGCATGAAAAGAACATTGACATATCCTAAGTTTAGTTACTAAATCTAAGGCTAGGCTGGGAGGATAACGGCTGTCACTACGGAGCTCCCACTCACCCTTCACCTAAAGGCTACCTTCGAGTTTAGTCACTAATCTTAGGACCAAATTGGGGATCTCAGCCTGTCACCCCGAAACCTCCAATTCGACGTCCATTAAAACACATTTCCCTATTTATTTACACTCAATTCCCATGAACAACGCAATTCATCCATGGAAATTGAATGGGTTCTTCATTGTTGTTGTAAGACACTAAATCCTTTCAGAGTTATTGTTCAACAACATATTTTAATAATTCAATTCGCCAAATCAAAAAATAAATTAAGTTCGAAATGAAAAACCATCACAATTCTTCAATACTTTTAAAAACACTTCAAATCCACATCAACACATCATCACATCTCTATGCAAGAAGAGAGACAAAGAAGATTACTCAGAATTCATAGAGAAGACACAATAAAACATGCATTTTATATATAAAAGAAAAGTCATACAAACCACAAAAGAAAATACAACTTATCTCTTTCTCTTCCCCAATGCAATTCCCTTGAAGTTCCTTTAAATCCTTTTCTCTCTTCTTTGTAATACTCAATTCCCTCTTTAGAATGGAAAGAAAGAAGCAATATCTCACTTTACTCCTACTCCTTCACTCCTTAGAGAAGAATCCCTCTCAACTTCTCACTTTTACACTCTTCTCTCCTAAGCCCTAACACTCAAAACACACTAGACTCTCTAGAACACAAAGGACACACACTATTTTTTGTCTAAAAATAGTTACTTATAAGTTAGAAACGAAATCCCAAGAGTTTCCATAGACATTCATTCAAAAAGTCACCAAAACTCTTCAAATTTGAAATTCACCTCCCTATCGGGTGCCGGCGACATCCATTCTGGAAATTTTTTTACGGTGTCAGAAGTTGTTTTCCTCCTTTTTGCTTCTTTTTGCTCCAAATTCGTTCCTTTTTGCTTCCTTTCGCTCCAATCACCAAAAATCATCATACCTGCAATAAATCATGAAAAATAACTTTCTTTAAAGTACAATATCACCAAAAATGGGAAAATTATATAGCAAAAATAGTATATATTTTTAGTGCATCAGGAATCAACTGCCTAGCTAGTGCAGAAGAAGTTTGTAGTTTATAGTTATTGGAATTGGGCAATGTATATGAATTCTTCTCTCTTCATGGGGAGCTCTCGGGTTAGGCTTATTTATAGCCATGGAGAGACTATGGAGAAAATTGGATATGGATCCATTTGCTAAGGACAGAAGGTTATCCATCTCATGGTTGTATGAGGATAAGTTTTGAGCTTAAGGATAGCTATGGATGGATTTCCCAAGCTTGCCATGATGAGCCTTCATTAAGGTTCAATTTCGATTTTAAATTTGTCTCCCCTTCATTGGGTGACCTAAGAGGTGGATAAAGTTCTTAGCTTGAGCTAGTTTTACCTCCCGCATGTATGCTCACCAATTCATTCAATGAATTTGAAGAGAGCATGACACATAAGCCACCTAATCATCCTTTACATGGCTTGGTCATGATAGACTTTAACCATGGTAAAAGAGGTGGTTTGAGTGATGTTCCTCCTCTATTGGTTAATCCATGAAATGCTTGTGCTGTCACATGTATTGGTCGGCCACCTCACTTCATGATATCAAGTGATTCATGCTTTAGGTTGAGGGGTGTTGACCTCATTTTTGATGAGGTCTTCTCTTCCCTCTTTAGTGTTTAGGATCTAGCCTTAGGCTTTTCCTTTGACTATCTTAGAGGAATAGAATTGGGACCCATCCCTTAGAAATTTGAACCACTTCTTGCCTCCCTGCAAGCCCCACAAGCTTGATTATAGACCCCTAATCACCTAGAGGGTTGAAATCAAATGTGAAGGTTTAAAGGATGAGTTCCCTATAAGACTCTTTGGCCTTAGGACCACCCTGGGTGACTTGGTCTGGTGAGGGTTGACTTACACACTCACTACACTCACACTCTACACTCACACACACACAATCCAAATCCTAAAACCACACCCATACCCAACTTGACTCCTTGACTAATGTAGGTAATTCATATGGATGGACCTTAACCCCTAAGCCCCTGGCTAAGAGGGTTAGGAACAACATAGTGAATACCTCAAATGAGTCCTCTCATGGCTCATATAGGCTTAAAATGGCTTCATGGCTCAACCAAAGTGCTTCCATTCCACTCATATTTGATCAATCTTCATTATTCCAAAATTTCAATTTTTTGCCCCGGGAACCCTACACATACCAAACCTACTAAAAGCCCTTAGAATTGCCCAAATCCTCCAAAATTTCCAAATCACCCAAAATTCCCCAAAATTAACTTTGAACATTTCCTCACCAATCAAATTGATCATCCATAGCCAAAAATACCCCCCAATACCCTCCAAATACCCAAAATGCCCCTCTTAGCCAAAAAATCCAAAAATTCCCAGAAAATTCCAGAAAATCCCAAATATTCCCAATTTCATTTTGTCCAACTACACCATAGGCCAATTTTGTCAATTTACCCCACTTTTACCAAAACCCCCAATTTAGCCCATTCTTAACCCAAGTGAACCCAATGTCAAACCAAATCTACCCAATTGACCCCAATTTTGGTCCAATTCAATTCTAAACTTCAATTTAACATCCACAATATCAATCTAGACCAAATCCAAGTCCAATTTGATTAACATTTGAATCCAATCTCACTTTTGACCTTAAAGCCCAATTTGGACCCATAACCCAAACTTAGCCCAAACCAAACCAATTCAACTCCAATTGACCCCAAACCTTTTCTAAACCTTCCCTAACATCCCCACAAACAAAACACTAACATAATTTGCCCAAAATTTGGACCCAAACCCCACTCAAATTCAACCCAAAACCAAAAAGCCCAATTTTGACCTAAACCCAAACCTAACCCAAATAAGCCCAAGTCCCAAAACCATAATCCAACCAAAGTTGAAACCTCTTTGAAACACTCCCATAAAAATTTCCCAACATTAATTTTACATCAATTTCAACCCTAGCCCAACATTGGTTCAAATTAGCCCAATTTGACCTACATTGGCCCATTTACCAAATGAACCCAAATTCAACCCAATTCAATTCCAAACCACCTCAAATTTGCTTAAACTAAACTCAACATTTATTTGGCATGGCCCTTTGCAAAATTTTTTATCTAAAAGCCCATTGCTAAACATGAAGGCCCACTCCCTTAAACCTTCCTAAAAGCCCATTTCCACCAAATTCAAAAAGCCCAAATCAATCTAAAGCCCACATGACACTTTCCCTCATCACACATTCAATTTAAAATCATTCATAAAGTCCTAATTTGTCAATTAAACAATTCCAAATCAAGCCTCATAACAATTCCCATCAAAATGCCAAAATTCACAAAATCCTTTTTTATGAAATTGACCAAGCTCTTGCCAAGCCATAGGTGAGCCAAAGACAAGCCATGTACAAGCCATATGAAGCCATGGGATGTTTGACATGTGACCATACCCAAAGTAGCAAAAGGAGGGCCCCCTTTCTTAAACCTTCATTAAGCTTTTTAACCCCTTCCATTTTACACACTAAACCATGATTAGCCACATCACTTTAGATGGGGACTTCACCACCCCTTTTTAGCTGATGCAAATGATCCTCCCTCAGCCCAAATCAGCCATGGGGAGGTGAACCTAACCCAAAATCATGGCTTGGACCAAATCAAGCCAAAATGGCCTCTCCCCCATGCCATTTTAATCCAAGCCCTTTACACATGGCAAAGCTCAATTTCCTGCACAAACCTCCAGCCCTGACCCACTTGAACCTGAGGGTGACCCATGCCTGCCGGCCAGCTGCCTGGATCGCCGGAAAACACCATGGCCAAGACCTTGGGGGAGCCAAATTTTGGAATTCCACCTTCGCTGAGCCGCCGCACTCCAAATGGCCATTGCAGCTGTTCTTCTCCTCACCGCAGCAGACTCGATCTCAACCATTAAACCCCCCGGGAGGCCCTCCAGCCTCTCCTATTTAAACACCCCCTCCTCTCGGCCAAGTGAGGTGCTCGAACCAAACCTTATCGAAACCCCGCCAAAATCATCCCGTACCACTCTCTACACATAGAGAACTTGATCCCCACCGAAATCCCCCGCCATTTCCTCTCGGTGAGCTCGATTTCGCAGTTGAAATCCAAGCCCAAAACCGGGACACTTCACCACAGCTGAGTCAATCTTCAAATTGATTGACTCTACACCTTCACCAGACCAAGAGGAGAAGTTTCCCAGCAAAAGCCCCCTCACCAGGCCAGCCATTGCTTCCATCCTCCAAGCTTTGTGATCGGGCTTGGTCGAAATCATACCTAGACAATTTACCAGCCCAAGGGACTTCATATGGAGCTTGCTTGGACCCAATCGAACATGACACAACCCTCAGATTGAAGCTTCTCTTCTCTGAGCAAAGGTATGGACTCACTTTTCCTCCCAAGCTTACAAAGATTCTCCATTTAGTTTGAGTTAATTTCAATGCATGTTTACCGTATGGATGTGTTCGTCTCTTCAAGACGAATCCATAGAGCACAAGAACACATAAATCCGTTGAGAATCGGTGAGAAATTAGGGTTAGAAGGTCTACGGACACGGGCTCGCACCAGTCATAGACGATGACTGGGAGCCATTGGATTGCGCGTGTATCGGATGGACGGCTCGGATCGCGTCGGACCAGAACATGTTACGTGAAAGGCGGGTCCCGGGACGGCTGACTCAGATGGCGGCGCCCAATCACAGCGCGACACGCACCCCCTTCGGAGCTGCCGAGTTTGACGCGGCGTCGCGTGGATAAGTAGATAAATAGGCTATTTTTCTATTTATTTAATTACCAGAACTTCAAAAATTTATAACTTTGTGTAGAAAAATCCTAAAAATAAAATAAAAATACCCTCTTGCTCAGTGAACAGAGAAGAATCACGTGGAAAAGAAATCAAGTAATTTCATTAAGTATTTTATTTTTAATGATTTATTTACTCTCTGCATTGTTTTAATTCTCCATTTGCATAAGCAATTCATCATGGCATGAGACCATAGGGCTTTTGAAGCCTCTGAACTTGGGAACATTTTCTGAATTTTCCAAGGTCAGAGGTCATCCCTATGAGAAGTTATTGATTTTTCAAGTTAATGTTACTGTTTTGGGTATTTTAATTCCAATAATTAGCATGTTGAGAAATAAATTCTAGGAAAATTTGGTGATGTTACTTGTGACTGGAGGACCTAGGAAAAATAAGTTTTGAGTTAATTCACTTTGGACAACCCTAATTGGCCTAAACACCCAAAATTGAACTTTAATTAATTAGGGTTAACCATTCATTAAATTAACTTAAAAACAATCCTCCACTGTCCTCTAGGGATAGGAGAACACCACATAAAAATTTGAAACCAATTGGACTTGATTAACCCTACCAAATGGGTTGATTAAGTCTCTTAAACAAAATGGGGGAAATTAAACTTTAAAAATTCATAACTCACAAAATACTTTTCAAAAATTCACAAAAATGGGTTTGGAGCCTCTCTGATATTAGAGAAACTTAGGAAAATTAAAATTATAATTTTCTAAAAAAGTTGATTTTAATCAATATTTTAATATTTCTAATAATTAAAAATAATAACAATCATAAAAATATTAAAAATCACCAATATGTCACATTTTGACTCATAATCATTTAGGAACAAACCAAATATTTTTCCTAAGTCCCTAGGGTAAGATATTGAATTTTAAAGGCTTAATGTAATTTTTAATATTAAAAAATGTATTTTCCAACCCTTTCACTAAAATAATTCTAATAAATCAAAGGAAAATCAGAAAAATATAAAATTTGTTTCTCTGAACTCCTTGAGGTTAGAGAGATTTAAGAAAAATATAAAATCCATTTTTCAACTTTAATTTTATTTTAAAATTAATTAATTCTCCAAAACTCAGAATAATTCTAATAAATAAAATATAATTCAAAAAATCACCAAAATTGGTCCAAATGGTCCTCTAGTCATTAGGAATATCACATAATTTTCTTAAGGACAGAAACATTTCCTTGGTCATGTTATTGAATTTTCCTTGAAAATCCCTATTTTTCATTAAAAATAATTACATAAATAAATTAAATACAGAAAAATCACATTTTCTCCTCTAATGTCTTTATTGACATGTAACTGAGGTCACATAAAAATTTCAGGTTCATTTGAGCTTAATTTAGTGAGTTATAGAATTATTAAGCTTGAAGATCAAAATGGTAATTAAAATTTTCAACCTTTAATTAAAATTTTAGGATTAATCAAAAAGAGGAGGGTAAAATATTTGATTTAAACTGATTTTGGATGATTAAAACTTAAATGGTTAAGGGTAGGAACCCACCAATCATTTTAAGAATAATTAAAATAACCCTTAATTAATTAATTAATTAATTAAGTTTGGAAGATTAATGGAAAATTGAAATTATTAAAGTAGGAATATTATTTAAGAAGATATTTACCCTTTAATTTAAAAATCCCTAAATAACTCACTTCAATAATACTTAAAAAGAAAATTAAAAGAATAATCTCAATTAAATTGAAATTGAAATTAAATTAAAATTAAATTAAAATTATATTAAATTGAAATTAAATTAAATAAAAATAAAATTAAATTAAATTAAATTAAAATTAAAATTAAATTAAAAAATTAAATTAAATTAAATTGAATTAAATTAAAATCAAATTGAAGTTAAATTAAATCAGATTAAGTCAAAATTAAATTAAATCAAAAATTAAATTAAGTTGAATTAAATTAAATTAAAATCATTTAATAACAAACCTAAATGAAATCATTAAGAATTAAATCTAAAATAACTTGAACACTATTCCAAACTTAAACTAATTTTCTATAATTAAATCAAAATTAAAATTAAATCATTAAGTTTAAATCATCAAAGTATTTAATAATTTGATTTGCCCTTTTTAAAGCTCTTATTATTATAACTCTTAAATGAGGTGTCAAGTGAATTGTTACCTCACTTATAAGATATTCAAATGTTCTAGTTCACTGAGCAAAAAGAACAAAATTTAAACTCCCGGATGATTAATTCACTTGTATAATTAAATTCTCTTAGACTTAAAACAATCCTAGAGGTATTGAAAAGATGTTTAAGACTCGTCTTAAGCACTTCCTCAATATGATAGGATGTTTATAAGAAAAATTGAACTTAATTGGTCTTTGATGAAGAAAATCGTCCTTAAACCAAAACACAAGAACCTAGACGTCATAGGAGATGACTTAGTTATAGGATTAGGACTTTGCGTAGACAACCAAAACCTTTCCCTTAGCTTTACCTAGGTACTTGTTGAAATATTTAAATGCCTTAATGTGTGTTTTAAGTGCAGCTTGGGATGACGGGAAGACCCTCCAGGTACGCTTTTATTTTATTGCAATTTACTTTATTGCAATTTATTGTACTTTTCTTGCATGATAAACAATTGTTGCATGAAAACCAAAACCTTTAGCATAGTCCCTGAACTGAAACCAAAACTAAATTAAAAGTCATTACAAGATAAAAATCACCGCCACAACATTCCAAAATATAAAACAACTCAAAATTTAATCACAAACAGAACACAAAACTACAATTGCAACTAAATTAAAACGTCTCGTTGAATGATCGGGAATACTTCGGATGATGTAACCCACGTGTTGCTAACGGGATTTCCCACGGTCTAAATGAAGGTGTGGAACTCATTCAGTTGAGTTTAGCAAATTCATCTGGACTAAGTGAATTCGATGAAAATAACGGTGTCGGGATGACGAAACCGTGGGATCTTAATCGGTTTTGTTTAATCAACCTTAAGATTTGTTTTAATTAAAATATTAAAAACACTTGAATTTTAAGATTTTCTCTAAACCAAAACACTTCTCTCATCTCCTGATTTATGACTTATAAAACTAAACCTCTGCAACAACAAGGAGCTCGGAGCATGGTGGGCAGCTCGGCCATCGTCATCACAGAAACTCGAGTCTACTTCAGCAAAACTGTCTTAGAATTAAATAACCAAGCCATAGGACTTCGATGTAGTTTGCCTAGTGCAACATAAATCCTCAAATCTTCGTTAGGCATTTGCATGATCATATCATGTAAATCAAGCCCTAACCGGTCGTAGGACTCCGAGGTAGTCGTTCGGTACGACATAAACCCTCACATTTTCTAGGCTGATTGTATGATTACGTCATACGAATATAAGTCCTAATTAACTAAAATTGGCAAGATTGAAATATAAGATAATATTAGGATTTTCCCAAATCAAAGCCAAACAATAGGATAGTTTGGGAAGTTGCCAAGATTCTTCTTGGATCCTCAGCTTCTCCTACTTCTCTTCCTTTGGATTCTCAAAAATAAATCGTTCCAAATTTCGAGTCAATCCCTTTTGAATTTCCAAAATCCGATCCTTTGAAAACCTTAAACTTTGAGATTCTTGAGAGCAAAACCACTGATCATTATCGAGAGTTTTCTTAAATGATTCCCGTCATTTAAGATGTAATTAACTATAGGGGCTTGCCCTTATAGGGAACTTTAAGAACCCACGTAATATAAACCCTGCTTAATTCATTTATATTAAGCAGGGGAAGTTGTCGGCTTATAAAATTGGTTCGCAGACCAAATGGATGTCACAAATCTTCTAGTTTATTTAATTGAGCCCCTTTATCAAGCAGCGTGTCTATTCTTCGGGATAGATACACGGTTTGTGGTGCGGTGCTCGTTTATATAAACTATTTGGGATGTGAGATCAGTTTGATTTCATATCTTAAAATTTTCAACTTTAAAATTATTTTCAAAATCAAATACTACTTTTCAAATTATTTATTTAAATTAAATTAAAAATTCGCTGACAATTTCTGTAGGCGACCTCTTTTCAAAAATACAACACTCAACCTAAAAATATGCCGACAAGGGGGTGTTGACACATAAGTCTTATTTCTATTATTTACCATCATAAGACTTATCTTGGTCATTTTAACTTGTATATCCATTATTGGTTGACCCATGATGAAGATACTTCTTAGATTTACCCCTCTCAAAAGCTTACATGTCATTTGATGAGTTTTAGAGAACTTGACACATAAGCTTTCTCTTTCTTTTCTTCCATGATGGTGTCATGATTAACCTTAACCTTGGCTAAAGGTTATGATTAATGGGCATAAGGAGTTTAATGGGTCATGGGTGACCCATTTATAATTCCTTATAAGTTAATTTTGATTAATTATGGGTTTTATGTGTCATATGTGATGTCATTAATTTTATTTTATTTTAGGGTCATGCGATTATAATTCTTTTTTTAATTAATTATGTAATTAGTTAAAAATGTGTGAAATTATAATATTGACCCATAAATTGGTTAAAGTCATTTTGGGTGTTGACTATTGGACCAATTTTATCAATTTGGTCCAAAATTATGTATTTTGACACAAGGTTACCAAAGTTGACCATGGTTGATCATGATTGACCAGGGTGGACCATGGTTGACCAGTACAGTTTCAGGGTTGACCCAAGTGATTTGCTTAACATTGTCATTGTTAATTTAATCATGGGGTCATTAATTTTGGTAATAGGACCTTGGTTTGACTAGGGTTAAAAAGTGACCTAGTTTGATCATTGAATGAGTGTGGTTTGACCAATTTGGTGTTTAGGTTGCCTTGATAGTTAATGAGGTTGACATTGGATCAATTTGGTGGTCATTGGGTCAAGGATTGACCATTTTGACCTAATTTGACCATTTGGGTCAAAGATTGACATATTTGGTCAATGGGGTGGTCATTAGGTCATGGATTGACCATTTTAACCTAGTTTAATCTTTTGGGTCAAAGGTTGACCATTTTGGTCAATGGCGTGGATTGACCATTTTGACCTAGTTTGACCATTTGGGTCAAAGGTTGACCAGTTTGGTCAATAGAGTGGTCATTGGGTTGACCATTTTGATCTAAGTTGACCATTTATGTCAAAGGTTGACCTATTTGATCAATAGTTGATCAGATCAGGGTTTGTCATTCTTGATGTGTTCATTTAAGAATGTCATTAATATTTAGATAAAAAAGGCTTCATTAAAGTTTTATCCTAGACATTAAGGTTTAGTGACCATCAGTGAGATTTATAGAGTCCATATTGGTAGACTTCCTGTCTCAATAAAATTTAGAAATAATCCTCACAAAAGTAAGGTCAACAATAAACTAACTAGATTAGAAGCATTTCATATTTATTTAATTTGTGTGATTATTATGTATAAGTTCAATTATACACACACACACACACACACACACACATATATGTGTATATATATATATATATATATATATATATATATATATATATATATGTATGTATGTATGTATATATCTCATAACTTATCTGTGTCCCCATATCTAATATGGATGCACATATATATGTTTACAAGCTTTGGGCTTTTTGGCACGAATATTCTATTTCATTTTTGTATGATGTAGCATTATATGAATTCAATCATATAACATTGGTAGGACAAAAAAAGAACCATGTTTTAGTTAGAGGATAGTTTATTTGTATTTGGCCTTATTAAAATTTGGTGTGCATACATGATTCAATATAATTAAAGCAAAACATGAGCTAATCTCCAACACAAATAAATATTAAATTAAGCATGAAAAAATCATTCAACTCATCTACTCACTTAATAAATCGAAGCAAATGATATTAATATACATAATTTAAAGATTTATTGTTTATTTTGAGTGAATAATGAATTGTACACAATCAAATAAATATTTATTTGTGTTCAGTTCTCTTAAAAGTATAGATAGAAATATAGATACAAGTGAGAAGAAACCCAACAGAGAAAATGTAATCTATTTCATTGATTAATGCACAGGTTTGCAGGTATATTTATAATACATCTACATAAAGAACTTGTAAATACACATGAGAGTAGATAGACAAAACATAATTGATAGCTTTTATAAATAGTTTCTAACAGAGAATCTATACATATTTGTAGGTGAATAGCGGACCAAATGGAGGCAAAGGAGAGCGTAGAGAAGACACTGAGAAGAGGAGAACCAGGTGAAATTAGTTGTAAACGCCAGGTGTGATCTAATACCCCCCATCAAGCTAAGCATCTGAAGGTCAGATTTAGTCGGGTGAGAAGATTTTGAAGCCATTTAGGGTTTAGAGCTTTGATGAAGATGTCAGCGGGTTTATCTTAAGTCATAATGTGATGTATCATGATGTGTTTAAGCTTGATATGTTCATGAAGGAAATGACAATCAACACCTATGTGTTTAGTTCTCGCTTGGAATACTAGATTGTGAGTTAATGTAATAGTAGAGGTATTATCACATTAGAGACTTACTGGCATTGTTGTTGGACCGATGATTTCAGTTAGAAGCCTCTGTAGCCATAATAATTCTGTTGTCATAGTTGCCAAAGCACACGCTCAGCTTCAGTGGATGATCTAGTGATAACACTTTATTTCTTAGATGACCAGGATATAAGATTTGGACCAAGATAAATACAATATCCGATTGTAGATTTTCTATTTTCTGTGTCACTGCCCAGTCGGAATCAGCATATGCCGACAGGGATAAAGATCCACTGATGATTAGGAGATCATATTTTGATGCACCATTTAAGTGTCTCTGCAGTCTTGTATGATTCAAATTTTTCATTATTTGGTTCATGCATAAATTGACCGAGGTAATTTACACTAAAGGTTATATCGAGACTAATACTGATAAACATTTTAGAGCTCTTATAATTTGTTTGTAATATTGTGGGTTTTTAAATATACAATGGTTAGTAGAAGATTTTGAAGTTTGAATTGATAAGGGAGTGGAGAATGGTTTTGATTGCTTCAACCTTGTTTTAGTTAGCATATTATAGATATTTTATTTGATGCATGAAGTTTTCGTTATTAATTTTATCTATCTGTAATCCTAAAAAGTTGGATAAAGTACCAAGTTGTATTCAGTTGAATTGCTTGGAAAGTTTTTGTATTACTTTATGTATTGCAATTAATGAATTTACTGTTATTAATATGTCATCAACGTAAATAAGAAGCTACATACAAATGCTATTGTGGTGGTGAATAAGAAGAGAGTGATCACATGTGCTGAGTTTGAAATTTTGAATATAAAGAAATTGTAGAGCGTGAAATACCACTGGCCTGGTGCTTGCTCGAGCACGTAAAGGGATTTTGTTAATTTACATATATAATTTGGGTGATTTGTATCATGAAATCCTAGGGGTTGTGTCACATAAATGATATTGTCCAGCTTATCATGAAGGAAAGCAATCAATATGTCTAGTTGTTCAATATTCAATTTTCTAGTTGTAGCGATTGTGATGAGTAAATGTATTGTTGTAAATTTTGCTAGGACACTATATGTTTTATGAAAGTCTAAACCTAGTTGTTGTTTAAACCCTTGTGTCACAAGCCGCACCATATGCCTAGCGACAGTGCCATCGGTGTTGTGCTTTATCTTTAAAGTTCATTTACATCCTATAACATTGTACTTTGGATTTGGAGGGATGAGTTACCATGTGTCTTGTTGCTGTAGAACGAGAAATTCATCGGGCATGGCTTTCCGCCATGTGGAGTTTTGAAGTTTATGCTTATGTGTTATCTTAGAATTTGATGTGATGTTATGTGCTAAAGTAAAAAAATTTTAAGGTTTAAGAGTGACTTTTTAGGGTTTGAATGATCATGTGATGGGTTTTTTTGTGGAGTTACTGGCGGTGGTTATACGTTTTAATGTGAATCAGTATTGAGCGAATGAGTGTGTGTGTCATGAAAGGGAGAGGTTTCGCGTTGATAGTTTCCTGAGATGGGGATGAAGGTTGAGATGTTTGAGGTGAAGAAGTATAGATAGGAAGGTTGTGTGAAGTGGTAGGGAAATTGGTGGAATTTGGGGTTTGTTAATTCTTGAATGTATTTATTTGTTTAGATTAGTTGGGCTTGTTGTTGAGAGAAAGAAGAGCAGTGGTTTGATTTGCTAGCCTAGATTTGGTGGAAAGATTGATCTCCTCACCGTGGAGAAGAGAGTACAATGTTTCAAGGGCTAGAGGGGTGGTTTTGGTGTGAATTGCTATTTTGAAACCTTAATAGGAAGGGTGTAGGTCATTAAGGGTACAAAGAATTATATCCTCAGTGTTTATTTTGGCACTAGTGGCTGCTATGTTATCTACTAAATGCTTGATAGAAGTGAGGTATTGATTCAGAGTTTGATTTCGCATGCGAATATTATGTAATTCATTTTTTAATTGGATATTTCTTGAATGGTTGTTAGATTGAAATTGTCTTTCAAGAGTTAGCCAAATATCAGCTGTGTGAGTGATATGTAAGACATATGGAAGAACTGAAGGAGATACGAAGGATAGAAGGGCTACGACAATATTCTACTCTATGAGTTTCCATAGAGAATAATCATGGTTTTCGGTAATCTTGAGAAGATTGTTGTTTGGGGGGGGGGGGATTGGATGAAAACCATTAGCAACAAATTGATTTTGAATTTGAACTTTCCAAACAACATAGTTATCAAAATTTAGAGGTGTTTGAGCAACATTCTTGAGGTGTTTCATAAGAAATTTGAGCGGAGGTGGAATTTGAATACCTTTCATGCGGAAAAGAGGTAGAGGAGAAAGCCTCAATGGATCGCGGGGCAGGAATTGTTCCCTGCTCTAATGCCATCATAAAAACATAGATACAAGAGAGAAGAAGCTCGACAGAGGAAATGCAATATATTTTATTGATTAATACAGAGGTTTACATGTATATTTTTAATACATTTACATGGAAAACTTATAATACTCATGAGGGTAGAATAGACAAAATATAATTTATAGCTTTCATAAATAGTTTTAATAGTGAACCCTAGATATATTTATAGGTGAGCAGTGGACTAGATGGAAGCAGAGACAAGCACGGAGAAGACATTGAGAAGACGAGAACTGGGTGAAATTAATTCCATATGCCAAGTATGATCTAATAAGTTGAGTGCAATACATCAATTCATGTTCCTTGCTAACAAACAAACAGGAAACAAATTTTGAACTAGTCAAATACAAAATTATTCATGACCGAAGAAATCTAAACATAGGTATCGCTGTATATAATAACTTAACACACAATCCACCAATAGCTTTTGTGCCTCATCTCAAAGAATTTAATTCCATTGCATAAGATCTGATCTCATGCTTTGTCCTCAAACTTCTAGGCGAAATCCCTCTCTCTAACCGATTCCGACTAATGCTATTGCTTACTATCCTTGATGAACATGGAGTAATGATTACAATGATCAATAATGAAACTACTATTGTGGTCTTACATAGACTTATGAAAATATTAGGTTCCACAACTATAGTTGTTGGATTGACACCTCCAACAACCACCAATTTTAGAATCACATTACCCCATGCTTTTTGAATTTAAGGAGTCCATTAATTTGCCACTGCGCTTCCTCAACACTAAACCTACTTTATGTGGAGATTACATTCATAACTTTGCATGCAGGATAAAGTGAATAAGCATGTAGATGTGTACTACATCTAATTGGCATATAAAACTATGTGCTACTATGCACTCTAATACATAACTAATACATAGTTGTATGCAACTGTGTTCTTCTGTAGTCCGAACAGCTTTATGTTTCAAGGAAAAAAATTATTTATTTATTTGATTACATGTTTCATTGTTATATTTTTTAAAAGCGCTTTTAAAAAAATCCATTTTTTGGTATTACAGAACATTATTCTTATTAAACTTTAAAATTCTGCTTTTCTTAAAATACTTTTCCACGGATTTACATAAACTAAAAAGCATAATAAAGTTGACTCATCAAGAAGGCAACAATATGGAATGCAAGAAATTCTGTGTTACTAACTTGTCATAAATAAAGATTAAAGACGCACAAAAAACTAAATTTTCTCGAAGTAAAAAACTCAAAAACTGATATAAAAAAGTATCACAATCTGCGTTTACAATTACATATATAAGCACTGTATTAGGCCTAATTATGTGAGTAGGAAAAGATTACCAAATGTTTGGATCCTTGTTGTCTTTGAAGAGGAAAATTATCTGTTATCATTTAAGAAACAGATTAAAAAAAAATTTCGTTTAGCATAGCGTCAGAAGTTCACAATTGGTGTCAAAACTTTTGCTTAATTGGCAACTGAATTGATATAAAGGTTAATATTATAATAGGGCATTTACATACATACCACACAATTCTTATGTATTTACATATCTAACACCAAACTTTTACCTTTCTACATTTGTACCACTCGAATCTTTCATATAACATCAAGAATATCACCATTTTCATTTTTAAAAACAGTCATATTTTCATGCGTAGATAGAGTGGTATGTATATAAAAGTTGAAGTTTAGGTGTTAGATATGTAATTACATAAGAATTGAGAGGTATGTTTGTAGATTTCCCTATTATAATTGAAAAAAAATATGTAGAGATGATATTTCTGATACTTTCCATTCTCTTCCTCTCATAAGAATTGAGAGGTATGTATGTAGATCTCACTATTATAATTGAAAAAAAATGTAGAGAATATACTTCTAATATTTTCCATTCTCTCAAGTCTAATCTGGCCACTTGATAGCTTTGAATGAGTTCCTTCATTTGGTTCTGAATTAACAGAATGATGATTAATGAATAAAATGTGATTTAGAAGTAATTCCTTACCTTCTCTTTTCTGAACTCATGTCACTCAAAATCAGTTGTTTCAGTAGCACTACCGAGCCCACATAAGCTCTTTTTTCTTTTCACCAATGAAATCCAGGGGTTGAGCCTTAGAATTCATTTGCCGGCATCGAAAGGAGAAAAAGTGGAGTCGGGATCAGGAGTAAATGACAGAAAGAGTAGAGATGAATATGGGGACTCTAGCTCCGACCATGTCAACTATGATGCTCTCGCTGCTGCCAGTCCTTCCACCAGTGAATGCTGGCGAGTAAGGTTTGGTAACCTCTCCAAAAGTTCACTTGTTGCACCCTCCGACAAAAAAGAAGGAATTTTTTATATATTTACAAACATAACACTCAAATCTTTGACGTCACATGAAAATCTCTCAACTTTTTTAAAAATTAAATACGCATTTCCATACATAGATTTTCAATACCAAAATATCAAACTTGTAAGTGTTAGATGCGTAAATGCGAAAGAATTGTGGTATGTATGTAAATTTTCCAGAAAATAAAATAAAATAAAATAAAAACTCTTTCTATGATATCTCCAAGAAGATTATTATCGAGAAAGATAAATAAATTCTAGTTTTGTAGTAACTAATCGATTCATAACTGCTACTGAATCTTGCAAAAATAAAGGTGGGACATCTCTAAAAGTTATTGTATTCCCATTATTTTCTATTCATGAAAAAATATAATTAGAATTAAACAAAATTAAACTATACTGTCTCACCCTTTCAGCTACAACATATCACCATGTTTCACAGCCAAATTGAGAAAAAGAAGAGAAAATTAATTGAATTTTGTGAATATACAATGCTGCTTACTATATCAGAGAGTTAAAACTACCAATTATAAATAGTACCTTCCGAAAATTGCTAATTCTGCAAACATTAATCTTTGTAGTTTCAGTATGGTGATGAGCTTGGAGATGACGATGACCTCATGAGTTCATGACCAAGTTCGTTTATTTTGTTGAGCAGCAATGTCTTCTCCCTTTCAAGGGAAAGAATATATTCTTCCTGTGCGTCTTCTGAGCTTTACAGTTCACTTATAGACAAGGCGAAACTTTCTGTATCCCCTTCATCTATTAGTCCTTGAAGCTTCTTTACAATCTCACTCATCTGTGACACATTTAAAGAAAAAAATAACCTTAGTTAGTTTAGAGGTTTAAGCATCCACTAGTCATAGTTTCCTTTAAAACAGAATGGCTGGTTTTCTTTGCAAAATGTGGAGATCATATATATAAATAGAAATACTAGGGGTTTTGTATGACAGCTAAGGATAGTCCCACAGCTTGGATTTGGAAAGAGCTCCATGCAGGTATACTAATTATTGAGAAGAATCGGCATTGGACGGTGCTCTTAATGTTTAAATCACTTTATACATGGCATTGGACATAATTTGTTTAATTTACTTTTCTCAAGAGTCACGCCAGTTGATGAATAGTAACATGAATTTAAAGTTCATTCATTTTGATTTCTAATCTACAAAAACAGGTGACCCTTTATCAAGGGACAAAGCTCATAAAACAACAAATCTGTCGTTGTTTAAATAAGTGCTTAGTCCCTAATTCTAATACTAAAATAAAAAATTTCTTTCTATTAATGTTAACTCTCTTCAATAAACTTGGATGACAATTTGTAAATAAAAACTTCATAGATTTTGCTCTGTAAAATTTAAGTGTTGTTCATGCATCAAAAATATGATTTTTGGATAAACCTTCAAACACCCCTAAAAGGTGTCGGGGAATATCAACTTGAAGGAAGTATGTCCACAGAGGCACGGTCGTGTATAAGAGTGCTTTACTTCTGAATTAACTTTAGTTTTTGTATTTAGTGGCTCTTTTGATTCTTTGGAAGCTATTAAGATAAAAGAGAAGAATGAACAAAAATCCTGATATTATTCAAGATAGTAAATGCAATTTACAGTTTATGTCCAACGGCATGATAATTCTAGGCCGAGTCATGACAAAATTTCAAAGCTATACAATTGTACTACAAGATAGTATTGATACGCTATCAATATATTTTCATCATTCGGCTCGAATCTCGAGGTATAACACGAATCTCGGGATAATTTTTTGAACAAAGAAACATTCAAATTCTATTTAAAAATCATCCAAAACTTTGATTTCAGCAAACATATAATTAAACTAATTGACCCAACAAGACAAACCCACTGACACCAAAATTGACCAAATCCGAGTCAAATCAAGCCCAAATCGAGCCGTTAAATCATTTTTGAAATCATCTTGTGCCCAATTGAAAGGTCAAACGAACTCCAAATCTGACAAGCTTATAGTCAAATCGAGCATCTTGGCAAGATGAGTCTGAAGAGACCAAAATCACTCAATTTCGACATCATTAAGACACTTAAATGTCCAGATAACATCGCCTGAATATGGAACCTCTCTAAGCCATCTGATAGAGTAATCTGTAATCCTTCATTATGTGCAAGGTAGGCACTCCCAGACTTTATAAATAGAGCCATACCCCCTTCATGAAGATGAACCTAGACCGGGAGCAGGAGGAAGACCTGAGTATGGAGGAGGATCGAAAGAATGAGCTGAATTCCAACAACATTTATGCACCGAAGATATGGTGAATACTTTCAGCTCTCGCAACTGCCAACTACCGTCGTCCGTTGCTCGCCAGCCGCTATTCAACACTGTAAGCCGCCCCTTGCCCATTGCAGTGAAACCTCCTGTAGAGTCAAGATGTATGTTGTAGAGTAATGAAGCACTGTGTTGAGTAACGACCAACTTTGTGGAGTGCCGAAGCATCCAACTGAGCAGTGCATCGTCATAAGCATACTCCCAACTACAACTACACCCGACCACTATACAACAATTCCTTCGGCATATATATATTGTACTTCGAGAAACTGTAGAACCCTTTACCATCTGTGGAACAAGGGTCTAGACGTGTAATCACCAACTCATAGTGAATCATGTCATCTGGGATAGGCCCCAAGGTTTCTCCCCTTTATGAGGTTTTTCACGTAAAAATTTATTGTCAACTTCTATTATCTAAGCGTTTGTTGGACCTTCATGCAAAGCTAAGACATGAAATAATCATTGTTCCGCCGTGAATCTTTCGACACATCAGTTTAATTCTGTCTGTGAAAAAGAGAATCCATAACCAAAGGAGTTGTGCAATTTGTTGAATGGTCACCAGACACAACACTCGCAATAACAGACCGTCCCACTCTAAGTACACCACCATTCCATAGGACAATCACGAAACCAAGCCCGTCAAGCCTCCGCCTACATCTCTTCCCGCCTTGGAAGACATTATCTTGCAAACGATGGAGCCTCGGGTCCATCTATGGAGGATTAAATGCACAATCAACATCTTCAACGCGTTTGTCAGGCTATTCGTTAGCCAATTCATAGCAAAAAAGAGGATCGCCAATGATTTGTCTTGTCTCCTGGGAATTTGCCAAAATGAGGGATAGTCACCCAAGGACCACATACACAGATTCTCCACCAAAGCTCGGAATTGTTGAGAGCAGTCTTCCTCGGAGAGCTTCGCTTAGGATCTTTCTACTCATCGTTGATGTGAAAGACAATCCGCTCTTATGCTGATCTCATTCATCGTGTCGAAGTTAAAATCACTGCAGAAGAGGCCATCGGCGCACATAACGAGCGATTCAAGTGATTTGGGGTCAAACGTAATAATAACCCAGTGGATACTAATCAAGCCACACAACTAAAGAAGTCTGAACATCAAGGGAATCGTGATCTCCCTCCCTAACCTACGAACAAGTTACGCGAGCCTCAACCACAAGAATATATGCGGCTCAACACATCGCTTGTCAATAATTAAATGACCATCGAATATGAGAAGACCGTCAAGTTGCTCATCCTTTTGAAATCCAACTTGGAGAATCAAGAGCAATATTGTCACTTCCACCGGAGACGTGGTCACACCACCAAAGCATATGTAACCAGCTGATGGAAAAAATCGAGATACCGATTTGACCAGGGCACTTGGTTCAGTTTGTGCAAGATATGCTTGCCCATACGGACAATGCCCCTGCTCCCATTGGGGTGCAACAAATGTAGAAACAACATTGGAGCCATAAAATCGTTGGAAAAATTCAAAAAATTATTGCAAGTCCATTGATGTTTGACCAAGTACTCATTACCACACTTGAAGAATCAATGCATAAGAAACAACGCTTCAAGTCCATCACTTTCGATGATTCTTACCAAGAGGGAGTCCAAGTCCCCCACCAAGACCCTCTCGTCATTAGTATAGAAATTGGCAAACCTTTTTGCAATGTGAAGAGAATTCTGAGTGCAACAACAGCTCAGACGACGTCTTGTTCTACGCAACCTTCCTCAGTTTGGGGATGACTACGGAGAAAATTCAACCCATATCTAGGGCATTATGCGGGTTCAGTAATCAACCAGTAAAAGTTGAATGAACGAACAATCTTCCCGTTGTAATGGGAGAATTTCCCAATACATGACTCCATCCAATTCATCTTCGTCAAGTCGGAATCGAAATAAAACGCCACCTTTTGGAGGCCCCCACAAGTCAGTCTTCGGCCTCGCCACTTCTGTCACACCTGAAGTGAAGATCTCAACCCAGGACAAGATCGATGTCGTGCATGGAAATCAACATATAGCATAATCGTGCTACCCTAGGCAAACCCAGCCGCAATCATCAGTGATGCATAGTATCGAAAACTTCAATATATGGGCTGGGGACGTATCCCAACAAGCTTCTCCCGTAGAAGACTTGATCCTTGTTCCACTCTCGGGTGATCATCCTTCACAACGGTGAACCTCACTTCCTTACTCTCTGATTAGTAAAGGTCGGAGAACATAGATCTTCAAAGGAGTCAGGACATCTTCGCTTGGACCCTGACCAATACACCTGGAGTCGAACCATAGATAACCATGCACCCCATAAAGATGGATCTGACATTCAAGCCAGCCATTCAAAAGAAGTGAAACTTCGCTTCAGAGTGCCTGCAAGCAATCGAACAAGAAGTCTTTAAGCTTCTGGAAGCAGGGTTCATATAAGAGGTGCACCACGCATTGTTAACGAAGGTCGTCATGATTAAAAAGGCTAGTAGAGCTTGGAGGATGTGTGTCGACTACACCAACCAAAATAAGGTGTGTCCAAAGAACAGCTTCCCCCTCTCGTGCATAGAACAACTTGTTCACGCCACATCAGGACATCAAATGCTCAGCTCCTTAGATGCATACTTGAGATAAAAGCAAATAAAGGTGAATAAGAGAGAAGAGGAGGCCACATCCTTCCAAACAAATAAAGATTTATACTGCTACCAAGTCATGTCATTCGAATTGAATAATGTGGGCAAAACCTACCAACGCCTAATGAACTAGATCTTCAAAGATCTCTTCGGGCGTACAATGGAGGTGTATGTTGATGATATGCTAGTAAAAGGCTTGGAGGAGTCCTAACAGATTTTTCATCTGGAGGAATACTTCCAACTCCTTCATCGCTACAACATACATCGAAAAAATTTCTGGGTTTCATGGTCACTCATCGTGGGATCAAGACAAATCCTGAGAAGATCAAGATACTAAGAGACATGGTGCCTCTGAGAAACATCAAAGAGGTTTAATGCTTTAATAGACGCATATTTGTCTCATTCTGCTTCTTGACTCGCTCCAAGGATGAGTACCCGATGTTCTTCAAAATACTAAAGAGGCACTCAAAATATCGATTTCTAGTGGATGGATGAATGTCATACTATTTTTGAGCAACTTGAAACGTACTTTTGCTTGCTGCCCCTTCTTTCTAAGTGTGTTCAAAGAGAAATGTTTTATATCTACCTAGTTATTTCACCTTACATGGTAAGCTTTGTCCTAGTGAAGGAAAAAAATTTGATCCAACGACTCGTCTACTAAGTCAATAAGATTTTCATAGAGAGTCGATACCCATTAGCGGACAAGACTGTGTCATAGCCCTATTGTTCTCGGCACAAAGGCTACATCTGTACTTCCATGCCCACACCATTGGCGGCTACACGCGGCTATCATTACAAAGTCCAGAAGATCAAGTTCCCGCAATCTCACCTTGAGCCTCCTAACTTGTGATTTGCTTAAGCTCTTCAACCCGCTATCTGACAAACTTATTTGTTTTTTATGGCTAAAAGGATGGAGCTTGAAGCAGGGTTCGGTCTTTCTTTGAAAGAATGGAACTCGGAATTCTTCAAGATCAAGTCCCCGCAATCGGACCTTGAGCCTCCTAACCCGCAATTTTCTTCAGCTCTCCAACCTACCATCAGATCATATGATCTGCATGACACAAAGCGGTGAAAAGCATTGTTCGATCAAGTGTCCGCGGACCGCCATCCAAGCATCAGGCACCATCTGGTACCATGTTGTCATAAACCACAGGTCCGCGCGACCCACCAAACCGCTCTGACCCACTCTTCAGCGGCAACCCAGTGACCCACCAACCCACTCCACTACACTAACCAGGTGACCAGCTCAACTCGCTGACACTTCACAGACACAATCACCCTTTCAGCCTAGCGGCGGCCCACTCCAACCTGATAACATATCGGACCCGTTCCACCCGACAATAACCCACCAACCCGCCAATGTCGTCATCGGAGGCTGCCATCTAGTGTTGTTAGTTGCCGACCGCCCCCTCTAACCACCACCAATCGCCTGTAACCACTGACCATCGATTGCCGCCTCCGACCACCGCGAGTTGTCGGTCACTGATGCCTTCGACCAACACAGGCTGCTAACCGCCGACCTCCGCCTCCGTCCACCATTAAGCGCTAGTCACCGCCACCTCCGGACATCGTTAACCACTACTGGCGAGCAAAAAAAATTAATAAAAATAATAGAATAAAGTATAATATATATATACATATATATATATATATATATATATGTATTATATGAACAAAAGAGGAAAAAAAAACCAAATTCTTGGTATTTTCGACGATAAAATTAGTCTCACCCAAAAATAAAGGGGAACTATTACATTATCAATAAATTTTCTTATTCGACATAAATTTTGAGGCAATTGTTTGAATAAGAAATGTTCAAACTTCGATTAAAAATCATCTAAAAGTCTGATTTCAGCAAACTTATAGTCAAACTAATCGGTTGCACGAGACAGACCCAATGACACCAAACTTGACCAATCTAAGTCAAATCAAGCCCAAATCGACCCGCTAAACCATTTTTTAGAATTGTTTGATGCCCAATTAGAAGATCAAATGGATTTCAAATCCGGCAAGCTTATAGTCAAATTGCGCATCTTAACGAGACATGTCAAACGATCCCAGGATCCATGAATCCTGACATCGTTATGACACTCAAATGTCTAGAAAATTTCATTTGATCGTTGGAACCTCTAGTTCGTCCAATGGAATGGTCCAGAATTCTTATTTGCAGGGAAGGTACTCCCAGACTCTATAAATAGAGTCTTGCCCCATTCGTGAAGGGGGGCCTATATCGAGAACAAGAAGACCTGAGCTTGGAGGAAAATCGGAAAAACCTAAATTACAGTGTTGTTTCTACACCAAAAATGCAACAAACGCTTTCTACTCTGACAACCGCCAACCACCGTCGACCACCGTTTGCTAGCTGTCGCCAACCACTATCAGCTACCCCTTGTTCGTTGTAATGAAGCCCCATGCAGAATCAAGACGTACGTTGCAGAGTAACGAAACACTATGTAGTATAACAACCAAATTCACAGAGTACTAAAGCATCCTACAGAGCAGCGCATCATCCTGAGCACGATGCAATGATGCGCCATGAAGATGGTTCTGGAACTACTAGCAACTACAACCTCTCCCAACCACTGTGCAATGATTCATTCGACATACAAATATTATACTTCGAGGAACTGTGTAACATTTGCCACCTGTGGGACAAGGGTCTGGACCTATAATCACCAACCTATAGTGAATCATTTAAGTTAGACTAAGCCCTATGGTTTTTTTCTATTTCCAGAGTTTTCCACATAAAACTTCTAGTGCCTCTACTTGTTACTTTTATTATCTGAGTTTGTGTTGAACTTTCAGGCAATATTAATACGCTAAATAATCACTCTACCGTAGTGAATCTTCTAGCATGCCTCATGTTACATAGCTTTTTTAGAAATATAGAAGATTATTAAAACCCATTTCTTTGTTTTTAAAAAAAACCAAATACATTAATACATACTAACATCGATTTAGTTGAACCAACGTCAGTCGATTTAGTGATTTTAAAGGAGAGACTAAAGGGGGGAGGGACATGAGAGGAGAGTTGACTCGAGCAGAGAAGAATGGGCAAGCAAGCGAGATTGAGGTGTTGACTTATGCATATGCGGCATTGCACAGGACAAGTGAAAGTAGAAAATTTAAAGTCAAAGGTAGGCATTGAATAGAGCATCGCATGAAGTGAATTCAAATTATCTTGATAGCCTTCAAAATTGCTTAAAAAATACATTTTTCCCCTTTCGTGAATTAAGTCAAATTGATGTGAGCAAGAAACCGAAATTATTATTAAGGGAATGTTTGGTCTGTTGCAAAAAAAGTGTATTGCATTTCTTTTGTAGGTGCTTATGGTGAAAAGAATTTCAAATGCAGTGTAAAATAACAGTGCATTTGTAATTTACTCCTCAGTTCATATTTTATGTATTTGAAATTTAGGATCTATTACTTTGCATTTCTGACCGCCTGTCGGCCGCTTAAGAGAGCTGTGATGCGTCTCTCTTTTTTATTTAGATTTAATGGATATATGTATATTAGTTTTGAAAATAAGATTTTTAAATTTTAAAATATTAGAATGAGAAAGCGACGGATCTCATTCGTTCGAGTAGTTGTATGAACGAGCGTAATATCGCGAGTAACGCATCTATTCCGAAGAATAGACACACCTACTCGACAATATCGCTCGATCAAATAAACCACAAAATTCATGACATCCGTTCGAGTCCGCGAACCTTTATGTGACCGACAAATTCTCCTATTTAATACAGCGAATTAAATAGGGTTTATATTATCTCGAGTCTTTAAAACTCCCTATAGAGGCAAAGCACCTATAGCTAATTACTCCTCGAACGACCGAAGTCACTTGAGAGAACCCTCGATTTAGATCGCGCGTTTCTATCTTCACGAATTCAAAAGGTAGGGTTTTCGACGAAATTTGGTAGTAGGAAATCACGATAGGTAAAAGCGCGATATGGAACGATTATTTCTAGAGTCAAAGAGAAGGCGTAGGGGATGTCACGGATTTCGAGGAGGACCTCGAGGACGTCCCGGACTATCCTATGGTTGAGCTTTAAATTTTGGAAAGAGATTTATTTTAATTTCAATCCCGCAAATTAATTATAGGAATTACGTTTGCATAACGTCCCGATTATACAAACTACTCGAAAGATAGGAGGGCTTACGTCGTATCGGACGACAACCTCGAAACCTACAACGAGTTAGGGCTTATATCGCACGACGAAGGCGGTGCAAAAGCCTAAAAGAACGAGTGAGGATTTATGCCGCGCTAAGCGAACCTACCTCGAGTCCTAGGACTCATTATTTAAACTAAAGAATGGGGTTTTTGCTGATGTCGACACGGGTTTCTTTGAAGAAGATGGCCGTGCTTGCCCACGTGCTTCCAAGCTCCACGTCGTAGCAAGAATCGCGGTTTAGATTTAAAGTCTTAAGTTAAAGTGAGCATGCAAGTCGTTTATTATTTTTATTGTAAGTGAGTGTGTGCAACTCGTGCATGAGTAAAGAAACAGATAAGAAGAACGCGATACGTTATACACAAGTCTAAACGATGAGACATGTCATGCTTAAACAAGAGTATACCAAGCTATGCGGGAAGTAACATGCTTATAACGAGTAAAACATCTGAGCAGGGAGAAAGCACGAGAATGTAAAACATGCTATGAAGTATATGCATCGAAAGAAATGCACTCAACTATATGAGGATATGTCTAAAAAGTAACGTATACTGGCAGTTATAACAATGAAGGAAAATAAAGATCATATACAGAGAATCTAGTATGCTTTACTTATCATCGTACATATGTATACATTTACTTGTTATTATTTTTATATTTTTCTTATTTCCGCACCAGATTTATTAGTACTCAAAAGAGCAGGAGTAGAAGTAGTAAGTGAAAACAACCTACTAAACAGCAGATCTTATGGTGTGTACAAAGAAAGTGAAAGTCCGGAAACTCAACGATAAAAACGAAGGAAAAACGGCGAGAAAGCGAGGAAAATCACTGTAAGAAAACTAAGAAAGTCGGAAAGAAAGAAAAGAAACGTCCGTAGAAAACTCCGAGAAAAGCCACAAACGAAAACAAAACAAAACCAGTAAAACTGCAAAAGCATCGCGAGAAACCCACAGACGACCCGCTAAACTCATGGCGAACCATAAGAAAGCCATAGGCCTCTGGAAAGAAAGACCAGTAAGCACAGCGGTGTTTCGGACTCGTAGCCGTGCTAATGTCCGGACTTCGAGTGCCGACTACTGGACCGACTTTCTCGCGAGGCGATCCTAATCCGACTCGAATAATCAACCGTGGACCTTTATAAATCTTCACACATTTCATTTTTTGGTTTTCATGCAAGCAAGATCGTAGAGTAAGTAGAGTCACGTAGTAGTGGAGGTAATTTTATATTTTTCAAACATATGTATTTTTTTGTTTTAAAACATTTCGATCCACTGGTCGACTATCCTAATAGTGATCTAGGTCTACGAACATTAGGATCGCTCGGTAGTAGAAACCCCAGGGACGGTCGAACGGTTCCGTGATTCCCGCTCTACTCTCTACGCAGTCTGCGAGTCGGCGCGCCCATTCTATGATTCTCGTAATTTTTCTCGTTTTGCAGCCTCATCAATGTCCCCACCGCACTTATAGCTCGTTGATGGCCCCATATATAACCCAAGGAGGTTATATATGCACACCTACACGTCCCCGTAGGTGTGTGCTTTGAGCTAAGAAACAAGGTGAAACTAGGGACGAGAGGTCAAGGAAAGGAGGACGGAAAGCGGCTCACTTAACACAATTTCGAAGAGAAGTGAGTCGATTTCCAATAATCAGAAAACACGTAAGTCACCCTGGACTCCCGACCGACCTCACATATCCTAGAAGAAGGACCTAAAGGCACATCGACGCTCTCGGAGAGGGTGAGGACTAGACCCCTAGGAACGCACTCCTTTTCCCAACAAAGATCGTAAAATCAAGAAAAATATAAGAGAAAGCCACTGCTCGGGTCCTAGACTCCAGGCCACTAAACTGAGAGTGCTATCACAAAATTCCAAGACTTTGCTATTTTTTAAATTCAAAATCCAACTTCCATTTAAATCCACCATTTCCATAAGTATCATGGGCATAAAATCCATCCATACAATCCATTAGCAGCTCACGGCTAGGCCAACAAAACAAGGGAAAGCTCTCGGCTAAAGCTACAAAAGCAAGGGGAAGCTCACCTCAAATTGATTTTCAACCCACTAAGCAGGGTATAACAAAGATGCATATTACTCAATCATACTCTTCCATAAACAAGCCAAAGGGGAACCTCAGACAACAGCCTCAAGAGTCCTCCTATTTCAGCATTTAACAAAGACTAGAATCAGGCCATAACAAGGCATAACAGCATTCACCACACAGCTGAAACCGCGGCCCAACATGAAGTCGAGCCTAGCTCCTCACAGGGACTCTCGGGTAAGGCTAGAAAAGAGGGGGAAAGCTCACCGGTAAGACCAGAAAAGGGAGCCAACTTTACTTCATAACAACCCATGAATGAGGCTCGAACCATACATAACCAAGCCTCTCCACATAGCCAATCCTACGGCCCAGCACAAGGCTGAAGGGAGAAGCCACAACAGAAGTAAAATCGAGCCTACACAGGGCTTAAATCCGAGCCACCAAAAGTCCAGCACAAAGCTACAGTTAAACCACTAAAAAGCTGACATCAAACCAAACCCAAGGCTAAGTAATCAAGCCTTCACAAAGATTGAAAACTGAGGCCTCACAAAGCCAAAACCGAGGCCTCCATTCGGCCAAAACAAAGCACAACAACTCTAAACCGAGCCCAAAGAAAGCCAAACCGAATACAGGAAAACCAAAACCGAATACAGGAAAGCCAAAACCGCACCCAACTCAAGGGAATAAGCATTCTCTACCCCTTAATACATCAAAATAGAAGGCCACCATATATTTCGGATAAGAATAAGCATAGAACTTTTCCAAACTTAAAGTAAATTTCTCCATAACATGCCTTTTGATAAGGAAAAGCTGAAGAAGCTGTAAATGAGGCCCACATGTTTACAAGGCCCAAGTGAATCCCCCACCATTTCATGCTAAACAAACTCACAGTAAAGCCACATATTTTGATTTTGATCTTCATCTTGAACATAAGGAAGAAGGAAGATATCAACATACCAATCCGTTGTTTTTTGAAGCGGATAATCAACTCCAACTTTAAAACATATTCATGCTTGAATATTTAACATGCTTGAGCAATAAACCCCCCCCCCCCCCCCAAATGAAATTATAATAACGAGCTAGCATGTCATTAGAAAGAAAAGAGGAGGAACTATCATTTAGGCTAGCATACAAGTTATACCTCCATTTTATTTTACTATAAGCAGTAAAAAGAAATTCCTCCAATCTATATGCAAGACTACACAAGCATGCCACTTAAAGATGAAAAGCAGGAAATTATCATCTCAAGCAATCAAACAAACCATTCCACGGCATACAAATGCTCAGCCGAAACAACAAGCAGGGAGAACCCAGCCAACTGCAGAAAACCGCAGCCAACTCAAGCCAAACAGAGATGGAGGGGAAGGGAGGGAGGCATACTGCGGTAGTGTAGAGCACACAAGAAAAGCAAAGACAACCAAGCTCCACTCCAACACCAATTTCTCAAGAGGAAGCGAGCAACCAAACGTGCCCAACCAACCAACCCTCAATCCATCCAAGAACGGGGCCTTTATAGGCAAAGGAGGGAAAGGAAGGGCCGCCCCTGCCGCGCAGCCGGCGCGAGTGGGGAAGAGTCGGAAGAAGACGACAAAATGCCGCGGTAAGAGCCGAGGCTCGGCAGCAAGGGCAAGAGTCGAGCGGGAGACAGAGCTGCGCGTGGGAGATCACGCGAGGTGACCCTCGCACAGGATAACACTCGAGCAGGTATGGGGAGAACCACGCGAGGCTCGAGAGAGCAACGGCTACAAGGAAGAGACGCGCTCGAGCGCGGGAGAAGGAGGGAACGGGCGCCCTCATCGAACGAGCGAGAGAGAGAGCCAGCCGATCGAACGGGTAAGGGTTAGGGCTTAGGATAGAAAAATAGGTTTTAAAATATATATATATATAATTAATTTTATTAAAATAAGCCCAAAATCGCAATTTCCGCTCCGGCAGGCGATCGTCGCAAATTAAATATCAATTTTAGGCAGGAACGACGTTCCGGACGCAACGGCGCAGTCCGTTTCGTCATCCGAGGTCGTTCGGGCAACCTCGTCGACGATCACGTCGAAAGTGCGTCAAATCCGACATTTCCTGAAATTCTAACTCGACGTTGCTCGGTAGTGCAGAAAATGTGCACGAGGCTATCCTAAGGTCCAGTGGTCCTATAGGAACTCAATTTGGAGTCCTAACGCTAATTCCAACCTACTCGCCGTGAGCTAGAGGTCAGGAACTCCGTCCGGGACTCTAAAAGAGTGTCGAAGTGGTTTCGAGCATTCTAAGACGAGGTAGGCCCATTGCTAAGAATCTAAGATCGTCAGGGAAGCTCCTAAAGCTAGAACCCTAAATCCTAGGAGGAAAACTAAGCCTCGACAAAAACGAGGTCAACAAATGGACCCCCAATAGGTGTGGTGCGCCGGACAGGCACACCGCGCGTATTAGCGTTGACCGAAGAATATCAACAAACCAACACAAAGCCGCCTAAGTAAAATACTTAGGACAGAACGCGAGAACGAGAAAGAGAGTTAGTAGTTTCCGCTGGGGAAAAAGATGGGGAACTCTCAGTTAAGAGAGCCGCGACTTTAATTTTTCAAACCTCAAATTTCAAACATAGATTTGATTTCGATTCCAGAGTAAAATTCGAGTTTTTGGAAAAGTGAAGAGACTGGATTGAGATGGAAAGCGCAAGGACTCACATCCAACTCAAAGACCGAACAACAAAAACATGACTAGAATCATTATGACGGGAAAGGTTCCCAAAGTAACGCGAAATCAGATGCCTTGATTCAATCAAAGGGCTTACTCCTCGACCTCTAAAACAGACAGGAGAATATTGCAGAGCAATGCGGTATCAGATGCTGGGATCCTCAACCTCTAAAATAGACAGGAGAACATTGCAAAGCAATGCGGTATCGGATGCTGGAATCCTCAACCTCTAAAATTTCGAAGGAGATCATTGCAATGCAATGCAGTATCGGATGCTGGGATCCTCAACCTCTAAAATATCGTAGGAGATCATTGCAAAGCAACGTGGTATCGGATACTGGGATCCTCTACCTCTAAAACTGACAGGAGAACATTGCAGAGCAATGCGGTATCGGATGCTGGAATCCTCAACCTCTAAAACTGACAGGAATTTAACAGGAAGCATTGCAAAGCAATGCGGTATCGGATGCTGGGATCCTCGACCTCTAAAATTTCGAAGGAGATCATTGCAATGCAATGCGGTATCGGATGCTGGGATCCTCTACCTCTAAAATAGACAGGAGAACATTGCAAAGCAATGCGGTGTCGGATACTGAAATCCTCAACCTCTAAAACTGACAGGAATTTAACAGGAGGCATTACGAAAGCAATGCGGTATCGAATGCTTTGGGATCCTCGACACTCTAAAATTTCGAAGGAGATCATTACTGTACGATGCGAGTATCGGATGCTGGGATCCTCTACCTCTAAAATAGACAGGAGAACATTGCAAAGCAATGCGGTGTCGGATACTGGAATCCTCCACCTCTAAAATTTCGAAGGAGACCATTGCAAAACAATGCGGTGTCGGATACTGGAATCCTCCACCTCTAGAATTGACGGAGATCATTGCAAAGCAATGCGGTATCGGATGTTGGGATCCTCAACCTCTAAAATAGACAGGAGAACATTGCAAAGCAATGCGGTGTCGGATACTGGAATCCTCCACCTCTAAAATTTATCAGGAGACCATTGCTGAGCAATGCGGTATCGGATCTTGGGATCCTCAATCTCTAAAATTTATCGGGAGACCATTGTTGAAGCAATGCGGTATCGGATAGCGAGATCCTCTACCTCTAAGCCGACGGGAGAACATTGCAGAGCAATGCGGTATCGGATACTGGGATCCTCAACCTCTAAAATTTCGAAGGAGATAATTGCAATGCAATGCGGTATCGGATACTGGGATCCTCTACCTCTAAAATCGACAGGAGAACATTGCAAAGCAATGCGGTATCGGATATTAGAATCCTCCACCTCTAAAACATATCAGGAGAACATTGCAAAGCAACGCGGTATCGGATACTGGGATCCTCCACCTCTAAAATATCGAAGGAGATCATTGCTGAGCAATGTGGTATCGGATGCTGAGATCCTCAACCTCTAAAATAGACAGAACATTGCAAAGCAATGCGGTGTCGGATACTGGAATCCTCCACCTCTAAAATTTCGAAGGAGACCATTGCTGAGCAATGCGGTATCGGATGCTGAGATCCTCAACCTCTAAAATAGACAGGAGAACATTGCAAAGCAATGCGGTGTCGGATACTGGAATCCTCCACCTCTAAAATTTCGAAGGAGACCATTGCAAAGCAATGCGGTGTCGGATACTGGAATCCTCCACCTCTAGAATTGACGGAGATCATTGCAAAGCAATGCGGTATCGGATGCTGGGATCCTCAACCTCTAAAATAGACAGGAGAACATTGCAAAGCAATGCGGTGTCGGATACTGGAATCCTCCACCTCTAAAATTTTCAGGAGACCATTGCTGAGCAATGCGGTATCGGATGCTGGGATCCTCAATCTCTAAAATTTATCAGGAGACCATTGTTGAGCAATGCGGTATCGGATACTGAGATCCTCTACCTCTAAAACTGACAGGAGAACATTGCAGAGCAATGCGGTATCGGATGCTGGGATCCTCAACCTCTAAAATTTCGAAGGAGATAATTGCAATGCAATGCGGTATCGGATGTTGGGATCCTCTACCTCTAAAATCGACAGGAGAACATTGCAAAGCAATGCGGTATCGGATATTAGAATCTTCCACCTCTAAAACATATCAGGAGAACATTGCAAAGCAATGCGGTATCGGATACTGGGATCCTCCACCTCTAAAAATATCGAAGGAGATCATTGCTGAGCAATGTGGTATCGGATGCTGAGATCCTCAACCTCCAAAATAGACAGGAGAACATTGCAAAGCAATGCGGTGTCGGATACTGGAATCCTCCACCTCTAAAATTTCGAAGGAGACCATTGCTGAGCAATGCGGTATCGGATGCTGAGATCCTCAACCTCTAAAATAGACAGGAGAACATTGCAAAGCAATGCGGTGTCGGATCATCGGAATCCTCCACCTCTAAAATTTCGAAGGAGACCATCTGAAAGCAATGCGGTGTCGGATGCTGGAATCCTCCACCTCTAGAATTGACGGAGATCATTGCAAAGCAATGCGGTATCGGATGCTGGGATCCTCAACCTCTAAAATTTCGAAGGAGACCATTGCAAAGCAATGCGATGTCGGATACTGGAATCCTCCACCTCTAGAATTGACGGAGATCATTGCAAAGCAATGCGGTATCGGATGCTAGGATCCTCAACCTCTAAAATTTCGAAGGAGATCATTGCAATGCAATGCGGTGTCGGATACTGGAATCCTCCACCTCTAGAATTGACAGAGAACATTGCAAAGCAATGCGGTATCGGATGCTGGGATCCTCAACCTCTAAAATTTCGAAGGAGATCATTGCAAAGCAATGCGGTATCGGATGCTGAGATCCTTTACCTCTAAAGCAAACAGGAGAACATTGCAAAGCAATGCGATATCGGATACTGAGATCCTCAACCTCTAAAATTTCGAAGGAGATCATTGCAATGCAATGCGGTATCGGATGCTGAGATCCTCCACCTCTAAAACTGACTAAGAGGGAATATGAGGGTGTTTCATATCCCACACGAAGAGTCGATCGACACGGACCTTGTTCGGGAAAGGATGTGATTCCACGCCAACAAACCCATCGAAACTCGCGGCGCATGTGTCAATAGAATCAGCTCGATCCTTTCTCAAACAAGCGAGAGAATCGAAGGGATAACAATCACGATCCCGCAGATCGGAGAATATCGACTTCGAATTTGACATTTAAATCTGGGAGAAATTCGTGCAACCTGTGCGGTGCAGAAGTTCGCTGAAAAGCCTGTGAAGAAATTTTTGAAAAAATTTTCAAGCAAAAAATTTTTTTTTTTTTTAACGTTGAACTTTATTTTGGGATTTGGACGCAGTTTTAGACAAGTGCGACATCTGAGCTCTAAGAACGAGTCTTCGTCTTTGAAACACAAGGCACAGTGCTCCCTGAAGTATCGTCCACCGACTAAGAACCAATGCTAGAAAATAACTCACTCTTTAAGGTGCTATCGGAGTCATATTCTTTCAAGTACCTATAAAGGTGTGTTATCTCTAAGACGCCATACATTGAAGTGGCGCAATTTCGCGGCTTTGCATTATAGTAGTCATCATTTGATCACGTTGCGGATTCCGTAAAGGTTGTTGAAGTTGACTACGAGAAGTATTCTCGGCGTTTTCGAGTCGAAGTTGGAGTTGTATTGCTTTGACACCGAGAAGATACGACTTCGGGGTCGAATTTCCATTAATTGCTAATATCGTCATCATTTCTTTAATTCCTTCTTTTCGGGCCTAACAAATCCCAAAATTTCGGTCTCATGTGATCAAAACATTTTTCATTTTCCGAAAGATATTTCTGAGCCAATTAATGACCAACCAAAAGTCATAGAATCACTTGACTCTCTTCAAAGCATAATATCAGAGGAAACTTCTTAAGATTGCATTTCAAGTTTCATTAATCAGGGGAAGATTAAGACACCAATTTTTGGTTATATGCTTGCCTCAAGCTTCTTTTCAGGGAGCATTTTTTTTTTTATTGAGCTTTTCGCTCTCCTTTTTTTTTATTGAGGATTACTATATCTAGTGAAGCACAGATTAAAGATTTTGAATGTCTGGATTGTGACACCAATTTTTGATTGTGTGCTCACTCAAGCTTCTCCGCGAGAACACTTTTTTTTTTTTTTTTTTTTTGCTCCTTTTGTTTTCCGAGAATTCATCGTATCCTGCGAGACATATTTACGTTAATGATTTTGAATGTCGAAAATTCCCCAACTAATAGTTCCGAAATGTCCCTTAATATGAATCCTGGGATATAACTTTTTCGAAAGTCCGGACCAGTAGCATTGAGTGGGAAATTAAAAGGCTCGTGATATCCCAAGTCAATTACTCGTATTTCAAGCACACTGCTTCATTCTGAAATCAACTTAGGACTCAGTCCAAATTCCTTAAAAGAACACAATTCAGTTATTAGGGCATTAATTTGATTCTTCCCTGAAGTCGAAGTCTTAGCAAAATATCCAATTTTGAGCTTTCCAAATATCGAGCAATTCTTGACAAAAACAAACTCTTTTTCTTCATTGCAGTAGGAAGAACGGTACAGACCATCACTGATCATACTAAGCAACAAAAGTAGTACAACAGTAACCAAAAAAAGTGTCTCGTCCGTTGTCAGTGCGTAGGAATCAATTGAAGCAAACACATCGCCCGAAATCATATTGATGGAACTTATTTCAAGTTCCTTTCAAATATTCATCGGGGATCGTTACGCTTCCATTTCTGAAGTTCTCCTCGAGCCAGTCTTTGAAGGCCGCAGAGCATTCATCTATGGTATGTCCAACGAACCTGTGGTATGGACAATATCTCGGATGTCCTTTCATGTTGACCTCCTCTGGTCTCTTTGCTACAGGCAACCTGAATTCGGGATTCTTAATCAGACTGCGGAACATCTTCCTTGCTGCTTCATCTTTAAAAGAGTATATCATGCTCGATCGATCAACTGTGGTTGGAACTTGCCTTTCATCTGTCTGGTAAGACGTATGCTGAACTGATCGCTGTGCATTCTGACGAGGACGTTGGAAGGTCTGCTGAGGTTGTTCGGCCTGTATTTGCAACTGTCGCTTTCTCCGCTAACCACCGCAACTATTCCGGATTTCCTTTCATATGTCTTGGTCGTCCCGAACTTCTCGGCATTCTCATATGAATCCATATGCTTGATTTCTTCCCGCAGATTGCTAGCCTTGTCGAGTAACTTCTCGAAAGACCTGATGGTGAGTCCCTTAAGCATGAAAACTATTGGCCCATGAATGCTTTTGAGTAGGATCTCAATCGCATGATGTTCCCGTAGGTCGAGGTTCGCACTTCATGCTAAGGTTTCTCCACCGTAGGATGTACTCCACCAAAGTTTCATCCGGCTTCGCTTCTCTTCCACAAGATCGCCTATAGTGACGTGGTGTTGAACCCCGCAAAACGCTCGACAAAAAGATTCTCCATTTCTGCGAAAATCTTCACCGAACGAGCTCGATAAGTCCGCGTACTCGGCCGAAGGCGATTCTCGAAAGATCGCTCACAAACCGTCTGGAGCGATGAGCGCATCACTACCCCCGCGTTGCAGCAACTTGCTCGAAAGTGTGCAACGTGCTGTCGAGGGTTTCCAGTCCCGTCGAAAGTCCTGAACAAAGGTGGTACGAAACTCTTGGGGTATGGGACGGCATCGAACTCCTCCGGGTAAGGTCTACCCTTTGAAATTGACGCGCCCCCTTTCAATTGGGCTAAGGCTTCTTTTACCTGCTGTTCGACCAACTGCTTGATGTCTTTTTCTGGCACCATATTCTGAGTTAAATCTTTCTTTGGCGGCACATCTCGGCTTGCAAAAGCGACTTCTCTTATTTCGTCGGTAACATGACCAATCTCTGGTTGGTTCATCTCTGGAGATGCCACTTGCTGTGAGTGTGACTGTCCTTGTGCTGCAACCATGACAGCCGTCATTTCTTCGATCTTCTTCTCGAGGCTGATAATAATTTCATCTTTTTGTTGGGAGGCCCTTTGCCACTCATCCGTCGCGTCCTCCTCACGAAGAGGAGTGTCGCTTGCGGCTAACATGTCTCGGGTCTCGATGACGTTGATTTACGGATTCGTCCTCCTTGTAACTTGTTAGGTTGTAATCTTCATCTTCAAAGTCTTCTTTCCGATCTTCGGACGGTCGTGCAATGTCGGCCCGAAGCTTTTCCATAGCGGACTCAATCGACTTTCCTTTGATAGCTTTAAGATCGGCTGGAGGTCTTCGAGAAATATCATTTATTTTCTCGAGCATCGGCGTCGTGCAGGAGCTAATCGAATCACACAAAATCATATTTATAGAACCCTTTTCAGGTTCTTTTAAATACTCATTCGGGATCGTTAAGTTTCCGCTTCTGAAATTCTTCTCAAGCCAATCCTTGAAGCCGGCAGTTTCTATGGTGTGGCCGAGCAACCGGTGGTATGGACGATGATCGAGGATGATCTTTCTGCCGGCCTCCTCCGGCTTCTTTCGGCTCCGTAGTCCGAATTCGGCCTCTTTATCAAGTAACGGAACATCTGCGACACTGACTCCTCTTTGAACGAGTACACCTTGTTTAATCGTTGATTCATTGTCGGACCCTATCTCCCATCTATCTGGTATGGTCTCAACTGGAACGACTGCTCATCAGACCGTTGCGGTTGCTGTCGCGGCTGATTGATCTTCAGAATTCCCTGATTGCGTTTCCATTCCTGTGCCTTTGTCATCTGCACGGACTTTGAATCAGACTCAATCTTGAACTTAGGAGACGGTAGAACACAAGCCTCGACTGACTCTTCCTCATGTAGAATACCCTTTCCTTTGGTTAGCGGAGCGACTGGTACAGCGGTAGCGAATCCGACAATGAGGAGCGAAATGAGTCCCGTGAGTAGTCCCAACAGCATCTGAGTTCTTTTCAATCCATTCCTTCTTTGGCATGGGGAGTTTCTCAACAGTCTTCAGGTTGAACATTACAATAGGCTTAACAGACTTGCTCATTTCAGGCTTCGTCATCTCAATAGCCACATCTCCGAACTTAGCTTCAACATCGTCGAACCCTTGCCCAAACTTAATGACTGACAGATCAGGCAGCTCATCTCTATTGACGGCGAACTCTACTCCGGAGGCAAAAGAAAAGATCAACTTTGGCGATGACATCATCCCTGGCATTTAAAGAATTTCTGGAAGTCAGTAACGTCCCGGTGTCTTGCAGCTTCAACGGAAGTACTCGAGCTACCGCACTTGTACCGCAAGCCGGCAATTCCTCTATTACGTTTGGTGTTTCCACCTTATTTTATCTTTATAGTCCATTTAATTTCAGGATTTAAACGGAAGGTACAAGTGCAGAGATTTAGTTTAATTTGCCGATAGCAAATCAAACCCGGGAAACACGGAGTGAAAGGGAAATTCAGGACCTGATCCCGAGCCGAATCGCGAGCGCACCTCGCGCACAACACACCTATTGGGGGTCTGACCCCGCAAAATCAAAAGAAAACCCTAAGGATTCCCAAACCACGTTGTTTTAAAGGTGATTAAACAGACGGTTCTGAAATCCGAAAGAGTTGACTGTGTTTGCCCAAGAAAGAAATGAGCAAAGCAAGCCAACGGAAGAAAGACAATCTGGACCATGAGGGACATGGACACATTGCCGATGTGCGAAGATAGAAACCTTTGATTTAATGGAGAGTAGAGTTAGTCCCCAGTAGAGTCGCCAGAAGTTGTCGGCCGCTTAAGAGAGTTGTGATGCGTCTCTCTTTTTTATTTAGATTTAATGGATATATGTATATTAGTTTTGAAAATAAGATTTTTAAATTTTAAAATATTAGAATGAGAAAGGACGGATCTCATTCGTTCAGTAGTTTGTATGAACGAGCGTAATATCGCGAGTAACGCATCTATTCCGAAGAATAGACACCCTACTCGACAATATCGCTCGATCGAATAAACCACAAAATTCATGACATCCGTTACAGTACGCGAACGCTTTATGTGGACCAACAAATTCTCTATTTAATACTAAAGGAATTAAATAGGGTTTATATTATCTGAGGTCTTTAAAACTCACTATAGAGGCAAGCCCATATAGTTAATTACTCTCGAACGACCGAAGTCACTTGAGAGAACTCTCGATTTAGATAGCAGGTTTCTATCTTCACGAATTCAAAAGGTAGGGTTTTCGACGAAATTTGGTAGTAGGAAATCCAATAGGTAAAAGGCGCAATGTGGAACAGTTATTTCTAGAGTCAAAGAAAGAAGGGTAGGGGATGTCACAGATTTCGAGGAGGACCTCGAGGACGTCCGAGTCATCTATGGTTGGGCTTTAAATTTTGGAAATGAGATTTATTTTAATTTGAATCTGCAAATTAATTATAGGAATTACGTTTGCATAATGTCCTGATTATACAAACTACCTGAAAGATAGGAGGGCTTACGTCGTATCAGACGACAACCTCGGAAACCTAAACGAGTTAGGGCTTATATCGCACAGCAAGACGGTGCAAAAGCCTAAAAGAACAGGTGAGGATTTATGTCGCACTAGGCGAACTACCTCGAAATCCTAAGGCTTGTTATTTAAACTAAAGAATGGGGGTTTTGCTGATGTCGACACGGGTTTCTTTGAAGAAGATGGCCGTCTTGCCCACCAGTGCTCCGAGCTCCACGTCGTAGCAAGAATCGCAGTTTAGATTTAAAGTCTTAAGTTAAAGTGAGCATACGAGTCGTTTATTATTTTTATTGTAAGTGAGTGTGTCTGCTGACGTGGCATGAGTAGCGAAAAGAACGATAAACGAGGAGCGTCTTATACAAGTTAAACGATGGACATGTCATGTTAAACGAGGAGTATACTAATTATGCAGGAAGCAACATGCTTATAATGATAAAACAATCTGAGCGAGGAGAAAGCACGAGAAATGTAAAACATCTTCAGCGAGTATATGTGTCGAAAGTAAACGGCTAAGCTAGCGGAGAGTAATGTCTTTGAAAAGTAACATATGCAGCGAGTATAACGATAAGGAAAGTAAAGAGCGTCGCGAGAGTACGCGTATCTTTGCTTATCATCAATATGTGTACTGCGCATTCTTGTTATTATTTTTATATTTTTATTTATTTCTGCACTGAAGTTTATTAATGCCAAAGAGCGGGAGTAGAGTAGTAAGTTGAAAACAACTACAGCTAAACGAGAGTCTTATGGTGTGTACAAGAAAGTAAAGTCTGGAAACTCAACTTTAAAAACGAAGGAAAAACGGCGAGAAAGCGAGGAAAATCACGAAGAAAAGCTAAGAAAGTCGGGAAAGAAAGAAAGAAATGTCAGTAGAAAACTCCAGAAAAGCCACAAACGAAAACAAAACAAAACCATGAAAGCTATAGCACCGTGAGAAACCCACGAACGACCACGCTAAACTCATGGCGAACCATAAGAAAACCATGGGCCTCCGGAAAAAAAGACCCGTAAGCACGAGTGGTGTTTCGGACTCAGAGCTGTGCTAATGTCCGGACTTGAGTGCTTGACATACTAGGCCAAGCTTCTACGCGAAGGCGATCTAATCCGACTCGAATAGTCAACCGTGGACCTTTATAAATCTTCACACATTTCATTTTTGGTTTTAAATGCAACTAAGTCTGTAGGTAAGTAAATTGCGTAGTAGTGGAGGTAATTTTATATTTTTCGAACATATGTATTTTTTTGTTTTAAAACATTTCGATCCGCGGGTTGATCTATCACTAATAGGTGTCAGGTCTACGAACATTGGGCGCGTCGGTAGTAGAAACCCGAGGACGGTCGAACGGTTCCGTGATTCACGCTCTACTTCTCTACGAGTCTACGAGTCGAGCGGCCGCATTCCATGATTCTCGTAATTTTTCTCGTTTTGCGGTCTCATCGATGTCCTACCGCACTTACGGCACTTGCTCGATGGCCCGATATATAACCCGAGGAGGTTATATATGCACACTACACGTCCCCTGTAGGTGTGTCTTTCGAACGAAAGCAAGGTGAAACGGGACGAGAGGTCGAGGAAAGGAGGACGGAAAGCGGCTCAGCTTAACACGATTTCGAAGAGAAGTGAGTCGATTTCCAATAATCGAAAACACGTAAGTCACCCTGGACTCCCGACCGACCTCGCATATCCTAGAAGAAGGACCTAAAGGCACATCGACGCTCTCGGAGAAGTGAGGACTAGAACCACTAGGAACGCACTCCTTTTCCGACAAAGATCGTAAAATCGAGAAAATATAAAGAGAAAGCCCTTGCTCGGGTCCTAGACTCAGTAGCCACTAAAGCGAAGTCTTTATCACAAAATTCAAAGCTTTCTTATTTTTTTAAATTCAAAATCCAACTTCCATTTAAATCCACCATTTCCATAAGTATCATGGGCATAAAATCCATCCATACAATCCATTAGCAGACTCGCGGCTAGACGACAAAACAAGGGAAAGCTCTCGACTAAAGCTACAAAAGCGGGGAAGCTCACCTCGAATTGATTTTCAACCCACTAGCGGGGTATAACAAAGATGCATATTACTCGATCATACTCTTCCATAAACAAGCCGAAGGGGAACCTCGGACAACGGCTCTCGAGAGTCCTCTATTTCGGCATTTAACAAAGACTAGAATCGAGGCCATAACAAGGCATAACAACATTCACCACACGAGTGAAACCGCGGCCCAACATGAAGTCGAGCCTAGCTCCTCGCGGGGACTCTCGGGTAAGGCTAGAAAAGAGGGAAAGCTCGCGGGTAAGACCGAAAAGGGAGCCGAGCTTTACTTCATAACAACCCATGAATGAGGTCGGAACCATACATAACCAAGCCTCTCCACATAGCCGATCCTACGGCCCGGCACAAGGTCGAAGGAGAAGCCACAACGAGTAAAATCGAGCCTACACGGGGCTTAAATCCGAGCCACCAAAAGTCCGGCGACAAAGCTACGGTTAAACCAGCTAAAAGGCGACATCAAGCCAAACCCGAGGCTAAGTAATCGAAGCCTTCACGAAGATTGAAAAGCGAGGCCTCACGAAGCCTGAACCGAGGCCTCCATTCGGCCAAAACAAAGCACAACAACTCTAAACCGAGGCCAGCAAAGCCAAGCCGAATACGAGAAAACCAAAACCGAATACGGGAAAGCCAAAGCCGCACCAGCTCAAGGGAATAAGCATTCTCTACCCCTTAATACATCAAAATAGAAGGCCATCATATATTTCGGATAAGAATAAGCATAGAAGCTTTTCCAAGCTTAAAGTAAATTTCTCCATAACATGCCTTTTGATAAGGAAAAGCTAGAAGGAAGCCATAAATGAGGCCACATGTTTACAAGGCCCAAGTGAATCCCCCACCATTTCATGCTAAACAAACTCGCGAGTAAAGCCACATATTTTGATTTTGATCTTCATCTTGAACATAAGGAAGAAGGAAGATATCGACATACCAATCCGTTGTTTTTTGAAGCGGATAATCAACTCCAACTTTAAAACATATTCATGCTTGAATATTTAACATGCTTGAGCAATAAACCCCCCCCCAAAATGAAATTATAATAACGAGCTAGCGTGTCATTAGAAAGAAAAGATGAGGAACTATCATTTAAGTCAGCATACGAGTTATACCTCCATTTTATTTCACTATATAGCGATAAAAAGAAATTCCTCCAATCATGTGCAAGACTACACAAGACATGCCACTTAAAGATGAAAAGCGGAAATTATTATCTCGAGCAATCAAACAAACCATTCCAGCGGCATACAAATGCTCGAAGTAGAAACAACGAGCGAGGAGAACCCGGACCAAGCTGAGAAAGCCGCGAGCCACCTCGAAGCGAACGGAGATGGAGGGGAAGGGAGGGAGGCATACCGGGTAGTGTAGAGCACACGAAGAAAGCAAAGACAGCCGAGGCTCCACTCCGACACCGATTTCTCGAGGAGAGCGAAGCGACCGAACGACGCAGGCCAACCAACCCTCAATCCATCCAAGAACGGGGCCTTTATAGGCAAAGGAGGGAAAGGAAGGGCCGCCCCTGCCTGCGAGCCGGGCGCAGTGGGGAAGAGTCGGGAAGAAGACGACAAAATGCCGCGAGTAAGAGCCGGAGGCTCGGCGGCACGAAGGCGAGAGTCGAGCGGGAGACAGAGGCTGCGCGCGGGAGATCACGCGAGGTGACCCTCGCACGAGGATAACACTCGAGCGAGGTATGGGGAGAACCACGCGAGGCTCGAGAGAGCAACGACTACAAGGAAGAGACGCGCTCGAGCGCGGGAGAAGGAGGGAACGGGCGCCCTCATCGAACGAGCGAGAGAGAGCCAGCCGATCGAACGGGTAAGGGTTAGGGCTTAGGATAGAAAAATAGGTTTTAAACTATATATATATATAATTAATTTTATTAAAATAAGCCCAAAATCGCAATTTCCGCTCCGGCAGGCGATCGTCGCAAATTAAATATCAATTTTAGGCGGGAACGACGTTCCGGACGCAACGGCGCTGATCCGTTTCGTCATCCGAGGTCGTTCGGGCAACCTCGTCGACGATCGCGTCGAAAGTGCGTCGAATCCAGACATTTCCGAAATTCGACTCGACGTTGCTCGGTAGTGCAGAAAATGTGCACGAGGCTATCCTAAGGTCCAGTGGTCCTATAGGAACTCAATTTGGAGTCCTAACGCTAATTCCAACCTACCTGCTGTGAGCTAGAGGTCAGGAACTCCGTCCGGGACTCTAAAAGAGTGTCGAAGTGGTTTCGAGCATTCTAAGGCGAGGTAGGCCCATTGCTAAGAATCTAAGATCGTCAGGGAAGCTCCTAAAGCTAGAACCCTAAATCCTAGGAGGAAAACTAAGCCTCGACAAAAACGAGGTCAACACCGCCACCATAGCTCTATTTAGGAAACTGCTTTCTTGATGTCTTCTAGAAATTTCTGTAATGAGAAGCTATATTTTTCAACATAATATGTTAAATTACAGTGACTGTAAGAAAGCTCTTATTTGATTTTTTGGAAAATAATATATGTTTAAAATTATTACCACGGCTTTCTAAGAAATTGTTTTCTTCACCATAACTTTACAACTACATTTTTAAGAGGTTGTAGCCACCCCCATACAGACCCTTAATGCATTTGGGCGATTCCAAATACATAGCTATGTAAAGTGTAGTTGGTTGAACCCGTCGTGTCCTACTTCTCTAGCGTTCGCCAAAGACAGCCTACAACTGCCTGTCGCCGCCCTACCTCTTATATTTTACATTTTCAGTTTTCTTCAAACTGAAAGGATTTATTCTAAAATCTCTGAAATGACCGTGTTAAAGAAAAATTTCAACCAAAGGACTCTATCTAAAAATAAAAAATTTCAAACTATAAAAATTTTAAGTAAATTCTATCTCTATAAGCTAAAAGTAATTGCTATCTGCCCTATACAATAATTTATCGAGAGTAAAAATTTATTATTATAACAAATGTCATATCAAATATAATATTATATCACACTCAAAATAACCTTATGCCACTAAAGAAGTAGCCCAAATCCTATGTCGCGTCATTTGGCCAGTCGGCCTCCCGAAGGAAGCGATTACAACTAGATTTCTCTAACCGGGTGGTTGGCTCGGATAGGTTGCACTATATTACATTCATGACTATAATCGTTATGTTCTTCAATGATTTTGCTTTTTTGAGTGATAAATCATAGCCTATATATGATAGAGAACAATATTTATATTATTTAAGGTCAACCTAAACTTATCCCCTCAACCAAACATCCACCCAGATCTATAAGATTCTATTAGACAAAGCAACCCACAACTAATGATAAAAATCCTTCAATCAGATTAAGTCGACTACCCCCTTTGATTGAGTAGACCAGGGACCAATGCAGCCCAAGATGATATAAGCATAGGATCTTGATCATGTTCAATCATTACCCCATTATTTTCTTTAGACTCACGATCATAAAATTTTATAATCTAACAAAATCTACTACTAAACCTTGAATAATCAACACTCTAATGATAGCCTTAACGAAAAGTGCTCTACAATTACGAGAGTTAATCAACCACAAGGCTTGTGCCTATGAAAATCCTTGGACTTTATCAAAATGTCCTCGCAAATGAATGTAATCTTTGTTTAATGTCCTACATAAAAAATTAATCTATCTTCTAAAATTTGACCCAAAACATATCACAAAACTCTCAGTGAGACTCCAAAGTGTGAATTTTTATAGCCCCACATAAGGGTAATGAAGTTGGTGAGATGAACAAATTTATGCAGATGCATGGAAACCAACACAGAGAAGAGGAAAGCAAGATTAGGAACAAAAATTGGAAAAAAAAAAAATGAAAATCCAAATGAATGAGAGGTTAGATGTAATTGATTAGATGTCTCTGCCAACTAGAAGTCACGAAAGGAATTTGGTGCTTACAACCATGGAGTAGAATCAAAATAAAAGGATAAGATTTTTCTTCTTTCTTCATAACTTGAAAGGTAAACAAAAAACTATTATTTTCTCCATCACAAAAATGGATTTGAAACCCTATATTTAGTTTATGATTAAAGATGGATTATTTTTGGTCAAGTTTATGCGAGGAAGAACAAGAAAAAAGCTAATGAAGGGAGATTTATTGAAGAGTATTCAAAGCTTAAAGTTTTCCATATGATGAAATTTGACATTAAATTTAAATAAGAATGATTTATGTATTTGAGTAAAAGAAATCGTAAAAATACTAATGTATTGATATATAAAGAATGCAAGGTATTAAACTAGATATTTAAATATTAATAATAGTTAAGAATAAAAATATTAACTAAGCAAGATTTGTAATTTATATAACTCTATGTTATTATAGTTGCAAAATGAATAGAATTGATTGTTTAAAAGTCGCTATGTTGAACAATAAAAAAAAGCTTATCAACAAAAATGTAATTAATTATAAGAGTCAAATATGCATAATTTAAAGACAATTTATTGACACAGTATCACATATAAATAATTCTAATTTTTTAAATTATGTGAAGATAAAGAAAAAAGGTAACATAAATCATATGAGCTTGAGGGAGGAACTTCTATATCAAAATTTCATTAACAATTTTGCTTTCTCTAAATTAGTGTACAGGCATTGTTTAAAGAGTTCAAAACAACACTCTGAATGATTTTACTGATTTTAGCTCTTGCACATTTAACTCGAGTATTCTACTATGAAAGATGTGCAAATCATCTATAAAATGTATGTTGCTTAAATTGTATGCAAATGTTGAGAGCTTAAAATTGCCAGCATGTGCTCTGTTGCTCAGCCTAAATGCTTAAACTTAGGTGTCTGAAAATATTGTGTGGGATAGCATAAAAAAACTCTAATTACTTGCATGTGCTCTGAACAGCACAAGGAATGCTCAAACGCTTCCGAGAATGCAGCTCTGGCTAAAAATAATATTAACTCGAAATTGCCTCCATTCCAATAAATGTTCAGGTATATTTTCAAACTTGCAAAATATTTCTTACCAAAAGTTAAATTTATAATTATTAAGTAGTCCATGCTCTCGATCAAGCAGCATTTTTCTTTAGGCAAAGTCGTAAGTCTCATTTCAACCAGTCAAATCCTTCTCAAGATAAAGGTCAGAGGAGATAAGATCAAGGGCTATTAAGCTAGTTCGATCCTTCTCACAATGATTGAAGTTCACAAGACTGCAAGTAATGAAGTTCAATAAAATTAAAAATACAAGCACTTTAAATATGACACCTTAATGATGATCATGTTAAAACGTAAATATCAATCGGATGGGGCTATTCATAAAATTAAATTATCAAATTATAAAAATCTTAAAAAAGAAATATTCAATTGGAATGTCACTAAAGCTAAAGAGCAAATCTCATACACCATTCACAAACATTTATCAATAGTTATAAATTAAATAACTCAAGCTCATAAAGAACAATGCTACCACATCCACACAAAATAATCTCATGTCAATAAGGCGCAGCTTAAGTTTTTTATCTGCATGTTTTGGCCAATAAGCTCCACACAGAAAATGATTGACTAGAGCCCTTGGAGCAGGTGGTTTAGCCAACAGCTCTACTATATTACCTTGACGACTATAGCTTACAAATCCCCAAGGGTTATTTGCCACTTTGAAATGTGAATTATAGAGTATATTTGATAGGGCACAAAACCTCCTATTAGCTAGGCCGACTTGAATTTATACATGCCCCCCAGGTCTACAAAATCTCCTACAATAAAGTAGCTCATGGCTGCTAATAATAATAATCTTTTTGTTAAGTTGGGTCGACCACCTCTTTTGATTAGCTAGTGACAACTCGTGACAAGAGAAACATAGGATGTTGATCCAGTGATTCAATAGCATTCCTACCATCATTCCCTCCTAAGCTCACGACAATTAATTTCTATAACTTTAAATCATATAAATTTCTTGCTACTATACGCTAAATGATTAGCTATTGAGTGATACCGGAGTTAACCCAAATAATAAAAAGCAAGCAAATATTTTTTCTGAAGAAAGCCAAGAGGCAGTTACAACCAACACACTCGAAAGAAAAAATAACATTGACATAGTGTTGCTACAGTGTCATGCAATAGTATTGCAAACCAGAGCCATGAGACGGGTCGGGTGAACAACACTGAATCAAACCGAGCAGCTCCACTTCTGAGTTCTTTCCAATTTTTAGCAAGATTCATTTAATCATTCCTTCATTTCTAGTCATTTCCTATATGTGTATTATATTAGAGTTTGGATTCTTTGTTTTGGCATAGATTTTACATCGCGACAATCGTGACATCCTCTTTCTCCATTCTAGAGCTGTATCCAACGGCGGGTGGTGCTCAGTTGTAGCTTGTTTGAGGTGGTGATCTCCTTCTAAGGGATCAAGTGGTATTATGATTGTAGCTCATTCCCACGGGGGTATTTATCCTCAACTATTCCAATCCTCAGCATTCCTCCTTTCATTGTGCTGTCGTTCTCAGCCTTCCTCTTTGCTGCCATTGTTGCCCTTGCCCTCCACCTTCACTGTTGCAGCCCCAACAATCTTTCTTGTTCTTGTTTACCACTGTCCACCAACCTCAATTATTGCAACCGTCCCCAAAAAACCTCCCAATTGCTGTTTTCTACAGTTCCAACCGCCGACAGCGCATTCCCCTCCATCCTCTTCACTGCATCGCTGTTCCAACCCTCCAACTTTTGCTGCCGCCACCCAACAATCCATCGCCTTGTTGTTTTGCCATTGTCCGACCATCCCACATCACTGTCGCAGCTCAGGACAACACCTTCCCTGTTGTTTACCTGCTCTCCAGCCCTCGCCCTTGCTTCCACCGCCCAGGACAGCCCATCATCTCGTTGTTTCGACAGTTTATCACCTCCCCTTCTCTACCACCATCGCCGCCCTGGCCGCCGCTCCACCATCCAGCCTTCCAACCACCCTTTTGTTATCTCTCTGGAGGTCCAACACTCGCAGATTACCACCCACACCCTAAGATCCACCTTAGCATTGTGTTGTGAGTCATATTGTTGTTATTTTCTATTTCAACATGTAACATGTGTTTGTTGTTGTTTTCCTTTCAAGTACTGAGCTGAATTCAGTACCCAATTGATTCCACATGGTCTTCCAGAAGTAGCTTAAAAGCTTCTCATTTCTGACAAGTTGAATCTCAATCAGCAGGGGTAACTCAAAAAGTAGACGATATATCTAAAAAGTTTGAAATTCTCTTATTTGAACTTCTCATGTTTCTAGTTTTGGTTTCTCAGACTTAGGACTGTTTAGACCACCAATCTCAATTCTGTTGGAGTCTATCCAATGGACTCAGCTTGAACTACATGTTTTTCTCCCTCATTAGTTGGAACCTGGTACTTCTCCTTTATCTCCTCACTTTCTTCAGCATCTACTGTGGCATTGTCTATTTTTTCAATTGTTTCCTGATCAGTGAATGAGATCATTCTCTTAGTTGGCACTTGAAACACTTCCTAGCTGTAACAGATTTGAGAATTTTGGTTGACTCCACCCATTCTCCACTCAGAATTAGTTTCTCCTCAGGTGCAGTCGGCTTAGATGCTACACTAGGTGTACTCTTACAGCTCGATCTTAAGGTTGGACTCTGCCTATGAGGTGTGGTGGTCATCCGTTAATATGCCTTTCCACTTTTGAAGCTAAGATTTGCACATCCCTGTAATGAGCTGATAGATATGGGCACTTCATCTCCCGTTTCATCTTGGATTAGGTAGTGATTTTTCTTTTACCTCATGTTAGTGTAGATGCTTTAAATTTTTCCACCAAAATAATGTAATCTTCTTTAACTTGCTGACGACTAGTTTCACCATTCTATCCGGTGAGACTTCTTGATACTCAAAGAAAAGTTCCACGGTCTGAAGCCACTTGATGAACTTGTCCAGACCAAGTAACTATCAAAATATTGCACATCCACCTTTACGTCAAAATCCAGGCTCCTCTTATATTTCAAACTACAACTCTTCGGGGAGTGGTTTTTCATCTCTGAAATCTCTAACAAGAACTTCATCTCTGTATCCTCTAATAGATACTTCATCTCTGTATCCTCTAAAATGCATTTCATTTAATTATCCCCTAATAGGCACTTCATCTCAGTATCCCCTAACAGACACTTCAACTCTCACCCTCTTATGATATTGTATCCCAAGACGTCGTAGCCTGCCTTCTTCTCCACTTGAAATATCCTTACGGAAGGGATTCAGGTATTCCTCCCTCTCCTCTTCAGATCTCGCTACCACATTCACTGGTAACCTCTCCATGGATCAATCCTTAATGTCAACGAGCTGTTGTAGCATTTGATGGAGCTGTTGTAGCATTTGATGGAGCTATTGTAGTAACTCTTCCATAGTAAACTCTTGATCAGATTCTGGTAATTGCCTCTGCGGTGGCATGATTAGGGTTTGGGTTTAGATAGATGGAAGGAGATGTGTAGGGATGATATATGGTGAGAAAGAAAAATTTTGGGAGAGGTAGGGTTGAGTAGTGGTGAATGATAGAAACTCCAGGATAGGACTAGGGTTAGGCTAACTTTGATACCAAATGGTACCGAGTTAACCCAAACAACAATAAGCAAATAATTATTATTAGAGCCAATAGGCAGTTACAACCAACACACTTACAGGGAAAAAAAACAACAAACATGACATGTGCCACGCTAAAATAAGAAATAATAACAAGACACACGACACATGACTACGGTGGATCTATGGGTGAGTGTGGTGATTGGCCAGGATTTAGACCACTGAGAGATAGCGAAAGGGAGGTTGGAAAGCTGACTGATGGAGCGATAGCAAGGGGGTGATGGTGGCAGCGAAGCTGATGTGAGAAAATGTTAGAATAGAGACATAGCAAGCTATCATGAGCGCTGTAATACCTAAAAATAAATAAATAAATAAATAAACATATTAATAATAATAAATCGAATGATAAGTTACTTTACACATCCCTTCAATTTTGACATAAGTCATATCACTTGTAGACGAAAAAAAATTTGCGTATGTCGTCCAGACGAGAACTGCGTCCACACGAAGGACGCGATACACTGGAGAAAAAAAATACATCGACGGTGTATCGCGTCCGTCGTCCAGAGGTAGCTCCCGTCCGGACGAAGTGCGCAAAATTTTCTCCTTATACACACTAATCGGAACAGAACGAGCGAGAGAGACAGGAAGCGAGCCAGAGAGAGAGTGCAACGAAAGAAGAAAAGAAGAAATCGATGAAGAGGAAGGAGAGGCAATAGAAGGAGAAGAGAAAAGGAGGCGAGCAACTTACCCGATCGTTTCCCTCCACTGCTCATGATCGAACCGAAGGGAAGAGAGCTCGAGCGGCTCTATCGAGTGTCGAGAACAGCAAAGGAAAGGGAAGTTCGCTTGAACACCTAGAAGGCTCGAACGGCTCACCCGAGTTAAAAAAAGGAGGGGAGAATTCCAATCACAGCTTTCGGTGCCCTGTCGTGCTAGTCGCAGAGGAAGGAGGTGGAAGCCCAGTCGTGCGGCTCACAAAGAAAGGAGGAGGCGGGTTCTCCGTGTCTATGGCTCAAAGAGGAAGGCGGAGGAAGAGGGCTTTAACGGCTAGTTTGAAGCTCCGCTCGAGAGCATGGAGAGGGATCCTTCAGCATGCAGGGGAGAGCTCGACCAAACTCTTAGGGAGATGTTTAAAACGGTAAATATTAAATTATTTCAAGTTATTAATTGTAATTGATTTAATTAAATTATGAAATGTAAATCCTAATTAATTTTATTAATGTTCAAAAAATCCTAATGTTAATTCTTACAATTTTAGAGTTTCAATGAGGAAGCTGAGGCAGAAAGAGGAGATGACAACTTCAATTATAAAACTCGATTTCAATAATTAATTATTATTTTTCTTATTAAGTCACGTTCAAAAAAAAATTAAGAATCTGAAATTTTAAAACTTAGTTATTAAGTTGATAATAAGAAGGTATGTAAAAAAGAAAAAATGTTAAAAGCTTTAACTTAAAAATTTAATTTGGATATAACTACAAATATTCGAATAGATTATTCCTACATATATAAGTGTATATGTTAAATAATACATATATATGTATATATGTTTATATAGATAAATAAATAGCTAATTAAATAGTTAAATTATGGAAATAATGGTAAAAAATCTAAAATTAATAGGAGAAAAGATTAGCCCTAACAAAATGCTAATTACCTTTAAATTGTTATTATAGGTATATCTAAGGACTAAATTGATCCAAGAAAAATGATAGTAGGTTGGCTCTGTAGAGGCGGGTATGTGTTTTATTTTACAATAGTTTTGTTTATTTACTGTTTCATCAGTTTTTATTTTAAATGCAAAAGTACATTTTTTCTTTGAAATGTTAAATGCAAAAAAAATGAATAAAATATGATATTCATGCATATGGGAGTCAGCCTTGGATAGTAATAGCAAGGGAATGCAATGTACCTGTGCACGAAAATGAAAATAAAAATGAAAAATATTGCATGTCTTTATAGTAGGTTGAAAAAGGTTAAATATATATTTGTATAAAGTATACGTTTAGACGATGACTCCCAATAATGCAAAATGTAACATTAATAAATAAAAAGAAATAAAACTGGTTTCTTTACTGCTCTCTTTTACTGCAGAGTCTTTAAATGTTACAACATTTCTATAAAATATTTTTAAATGAAAATTATTGTAATTTAGAAATATATGCCCACTAATTAGTTTTAACTCAAACCTTAGTTGCTAACATTTTATAAAATATACGCACGAAGCAGACAACGCGAGCTATCGAGATCCGAGACGCCGTTCAGCCTGCAGGAAAGCACCACAGAAGGCGACGCAAGCTCCATACGGAATAGACGAGGAAGATGACGCTACGCACAGCGAAGCGAAGAGCAGCGAAGGACGCGAGAAGAGGAAAGGATCAGATGCGATAAATCGCTATAATAATCGCTAGGGTTCGCCATGAGGCAAAACCCTAGCAGAGCCGAGCGTGGGAAAACACATTATTTTGGCGAAATATAATATAGTAGATGTAAATGTTTAAATGTGCACAATCTAGTGTAAAAAAATAATAATAAGTTTATGAATTCAGAATGGCTTTTTTGTGCTTTGGTGAATTTTGATTGATTATGTGATGAAACTCTTAGATAGGTTTCCTCTGTTCGATTGTCAATTCCATCATTGGTAATTCCAAACACTCAAGGCGGGTCGTGACAAGAGTGGTATCAGAGCCAAGATTTAAAATTAATTAATGAAATATTGATGAAAAAATCATTAGGACAATTACAAAGAAATTTATAATAATATAACTGAAAATTTAAGTTAATTCTAACTAAATAATTATATCCATTCAGGCGAGGAGATGCATCCGAGATTATTAAAGGAAGCCTGTTAGAGCACAAAGTACCACTTGTTAATGTTAATACAAATATTCTGATCAAGATGATGGCGACGATGACTCAACTGATACAATAGTCCTAATTACATCCTGTTGGAACTGATAAAGTTATTGTGAATAAATATTTGAAGATATTTCAAGATCTGCGTTCTCACCTTTGTTCAAGAGAACTAAAGATCCGATTGAAGCGAGAACTGATTGATGAGAATAGAAAAAATATTAGATAGCATAGAGTGCCCTGAAGAAAGAAGAGTGTCTCTAGCAACATTTATGTAAGATAGAAAAGCTGAAAGATGGTGGCATGGGCAGCATCAGGATAGATTAGAGGACATACCCAAATGATAATAAGTTGGGAGAATTTTTGTTAAGCTTCTAAGAGAATGGTTTGTTCCCCTATCCGCACGAAGACAGATGTATGACAAGTTCATCAAGTTGGTGCAAGGAGAGACGTCGGTTATATAGTATGAAATAGAGTTCATTGCACTGTCAAGGTATGCCCCACAACTAATAACTACTGCAGAAGAAAAGTTACAGATTCCTTTCAGGATTGAAGGATTTGATCAGGCAATCATTGATGCTATTGGAGATTGATGATTATTCAGTGTTGGTGGAGCGAGCTAGAAAAGTGGAGAGTGATTTTCAACTTATTCATAAGTGTAAGAAGATGCATAAGAGGAAGAGTTTTGATGAATGAGAGCAAATGGATCAATTAGAAGGATTCGATGTGAAGAAGCCCAATTCAGTTATGATAGATTCAGTGATGGCACTTCTCGTAGTATAGTAATCACTTATGTCAAATGTGGGCGATAGCATTAGAGTGAATGTTTGATGGGCTCCAACACATGTTACTAGTGTCATCAATCTAGACACATCGTTAAGTATTATGCCTCATTTAGCGAGAAAACCTTAGAAGAACGGAAACTAAGTGAAATCCCTTCACAGAAACCAAGTGAAATTCCTTCACAGAAGACTGCAGATAGACAGAGAAGAATAGAGTCTATAGCTTCAGCTCCTACTCAAGATCAACCAAGACAGCCAGTTCGATCTCGAGTTAATTTTCTCACTCATAATGAGCCTAAAGAACCTATTGTTGATGGAAAAGCTACCAAGGATTGATGAGTGTCATCTTTTATCGCATGTTATAGGAATTTCACTCTAGAGCATGTCTTTATCAGAAGATGTGTTGTTGTTATGCTACCTTACTTCAGATGTGATGTTACCCTAGTTTAGTTAATGGGAGAGGTTTAGTTGAGTTTTCCTATATCAAACCTTTGTGTTATTGCATCCAGTTTCCATCTTAAAGAACGAGATATAAACTTTTTAATAAAAATATATGGATAATTTAAGTTTTACTTGCTTAAAGAGAAGTGATTTGAGGCTTGGAGTAGATTTCCAAATTTTGAGGACGAAACATTATGAGGGGAAATTGTAATACCTGAAACTAAATAATAATAATAATAATAATAATAATAATAATAATAATAATAAATCAAATGGGCAGTTAAGTTACGCATCCCTTCGACATAGGAGTCATTTCCCTTATTCACACCAATCGGAACAGAACAAGCGAGAGAGATAGACGAAGCAAGCAAGAGCGCGAGAGAGTGAGAGAGATAGAGGGAGTGTGAGAGATGGAGAGAGTGAAACAGAGGAAGAAGAAGTGGAGGAAGAGGAGGAAGAGGAGGCAAGTAACTTACCCTGCCATTTCCCTCTACTGCTCACGATCGAACCGAAGGGAAGAGATCATGAGCGGTTCTATCGAGTGCCGCGAGCAGCGAAGGAAAGAAGGAAGGAGAAAGGGAAGTTCATTTGAGTACTTGGAAGGCTCAAACAACTCGAGTGAAAAAAAGGAGGGGGGAGCTCCAATCATAATATCTTTCGGTGTCCTGTCATGCGGGTCGCAGAGGAAGGAGGAGGCGGGAGCCTTGTCGTACGGCTCGCAAAGGAAGGAGGAGGCGGGCTCTCCGTGTCGTGCGGCTTGCAAAGGAAAGAGGAGAAAGAGGGCTCAAGCAGCTAGTTTGAAGCTCAATCCGAGAGCTTGGAGAGGAAGCAAGACTCGAGAGATCCTTCTGCGTGCGGGGTAGGGATCGATCGAACCCTTGCTTGGTTTGAAGATATTAGGGCGGACGCTTAAAAATCTATATATTAAATTATTTAAAATTATTAATTGTAATTGATTTAATTAAATTATGTCATTAATGTTCAGAAAATCCTAATGTTAATCCTACAATTTTTGGGTTTCGACAAGCTAAGGAAGAAAAAATAGAGAACAACTTCAAGTATAAAATTAGATTTCAACAATGAATTATTATTTTTCTTTTTAAGTCATGTTAAAAAAAAACTAAGAATCCTAATTTTAAAACTTAGATAATTAAGTTGATATTAAGAAGATATGCAAAAGAAGAAAATTATTAAAAGCTTCAACATAAAAATTCAATTTGGATAGTCCAACATATATACGGATATATTATTCCTAAATGTATATGTATATGTGTTAGATAATACACATACATGTATATATTTTTATATTGGTAAATAAATAGAAAACTAAATAACTATATTATGGAAATAATGATAGAGAATCTAGAATTAATAGTAGAGAAGATTAGCTCGAACAAAAAGCTAATTACCTTTAAATTGTTATTATAGGTGCATCTAAAGACTGGGAAAAGGATATCATGCGGCTATGTAGAGATGAGTAAATGTGTTTTATTTTACAATAGTTATCTTTATTTATTGTTTCTCCAACTTTTATTTTAAATGCAAAAGTATATATTTTCTTTTAAATGTCAAATGCAAAAAAAAAAAAAAAAAAAAAAAGATATATGCATACATATGAGAGACACCCATGGATAGTACTAGAAGATGAATGCAATGTACTCGTGCACAAAAATAGAATGAAAATGGAAATAAAAAGAGTTGTATGCCCATATGGTAGGTTAGAAAAGATTAAAAATAAATTTGTATAAAGTAAACATCTAGACGGTGACTCCCAATTATGAAAAGTATAAATAAATAAATGAAAAGAAAATGAAACTGGTTTATTTACTACTCTCTTTTATTACACAGCCCTTTATTGTTACTGCTCTATTATGAAATATTTTAAAATGAAAATTATTGTAATTTAGAAATATTTGTTTAATGAGTAGTTTTAACTCAAACTTTAGTTGCTAGCATTTTATAGGAAAATCAGCTATAAACTAAATGGACCCTAGAGAGTACATATAAAGGCATCGTGAAGTGCAATCTGATAGATATTTTAGTTCAATTTTTTTTATTAGATAAAAATGTTTAAATATGAGCAATATGTTGTAAACTAATAATAATAATAATAATAATAAGTTTATGAGTTTAGAAGGGCACTTTTGTGCTTTGGTGGATTTTATTAGATGAGATGAAACTGTTTGATAGGTTTCCTCTATCCGACAGTCAGTTCCCACCTTGGTAATTTCAAGCTCCTGGACTGGATCATGATATGCGGTGACAGCAAGGGCTAGGGGTTGAACAACGAGTAAACAACAGGGAAAGTGTTGTTCTGGGTTGCGGCAGTGATGTAGGATGGTCAAAAAATGGTCAAATAGCAAGGCGAGAGATTTCTGGGTGGCAACAGCAAAAGGTAGAGGGTTCGAACTGCGATGACAGTGAAGAGGAGGAAGTGGAAGGAGTTGTTGGCAGTTGGAACTGTAGAAAACAACTAGAAGGCTGTTTAGGGGCAGCAGCAGCAATGGAGGTCAGCCGGACAATGATACACAACAAGAAAGATTAGCAGGGTTGTGACAACAAAGGTGGAGGGCAAGGGCGATGATGGCAGCGAAGCCGAAGGCCGGGAACGACAGCAGTAGCAAAGCGAAGGAATGCAGAGGATGGGAGAAGTTAGGGATAAATACCCCCGCCGGAAACTAGCTACAGCCGGAACACCACTCAATCCCTTGGAAGGAGATCACCACCTCAAACGAGGTACAATGTGAGCAACACCTAGAGGAGAGAAAGTGGAAGCCGACAACTGTCCCGACAGAAAACATAAATGCCAGAACTGAGAATCAAAACCTATTACAACAAATAAATACGAAGAGATTTGAAAGGAAGGATTAAAGGAAACACAATGAAAATTGGAAAGAAAACAGAAGGGGAGCTGCTCGGTTCGATTCGTTGTTGTTTGCGTGACCCGTCTCCCACGTCCGATTAGTGGTACTGTACTGCAGAAAGTAGGAGGAGGTCGGGAGCAGCGTGGGTAGCTCTCACATCATCAAAAGGGATAATTAATCATAAGGGCATGTGTAAATGAAAACCTCAAATATCATATCTTAAAGAGCTCGCAAACTGATGGTGAAATCTCTAGATAGTGTTTTATCTTTCATTTGCCTTCTAAAAATTAAGAACCTCAAGTAAAACTCTCTTATTCATTTTAAAGAGAGGTCGTAACATGAATTTTCAGAGCCCACAAATATTAACATGTTAAATCAATCTTAATACAAACTAAATTATAATTTATCTCTCCTATTGAAATTATTGGGCACATCAAAATAAATATTACAAGTCTCTTATCATGTTTAAGCTATTTATTGCATGCACTATATATGATAGAAAAATAATAAATGACATGAAATATGTGATTGACATAAATAACATTAAAGTGCTTGTGTGTGTATGTTGATTAATGCAATTCATCTCTTGTGGTACTAGCTAGAGATCCTAAGACACCCTCACATGTAAAATGAAAAAGCATTGTGATATTGAAATACATTTAATGATGCGATCTAGCAGTTCTCGTGAGTGTAATAGATCGAAATGAATTGGATCATATATGATATGATTTATTATTAATGTCATTGAAAGTTAACAGCTTTCTAAATTGAAATTGTCGAATAAAAACATGTTCAAATAATTGTATACTGATTCACTTAGTTTAATAAGCATATACTGTTGTGAAAAATGATGACAATAAGGCAAAAATGGAACGAGAAAATTGCACACAGAAAAATAAACACCAGAGCGACACACACATTTACGTGGTACGGCAAATTTGCCTACGTCACGGAGGCTGAGAGGATTTTATTTCTTCGAGAATTGCACGTCTAGCACGCTCGACGTTTACTGAAAATCTACATTTTCTCTCTCTCAGTCCTCTCTTTCTCTCTTACTCTCTTTCTCTCTTAGAGGACTTGGCTTAGCCGCTTGCTTTCTTGAGCTTAGCTCTTCACTTGAGCTATCCAGTCATCCAATATGTCGAAAATTTGTTATAGAATCGATAGAGTGGTAGGTGGGAGGTAGGTGAGCGGTAGGTGGGATGTGGTAGGTGAGCGGTAGGTAGTCCTCTTAATTAGGAAGCTAATTCACATGTGGTGGACCAGATCTCCACATTACCCAACATATACATTGTTATCAAAAACTATTTATGTTTTGTACTGTAAAGGTATGATGTATCAACTAAGTTATTAAAACTCATAAATATCATTTAAGTTAATACTTTTAAAATAAACTTTCATGATTGAAATAAGTGAAAGAAGTTAAACGATTTACTGCAAATGCAATCATACAAAAGATTGTTAGTTATGTTAGAAATGCTCTACTTTCGAATTAGCTTAAATTTTAGTATTTTATGGACCTTCTGATGTTTGGTAAGTTATTAATATTAAAAAGAGTAATGAACAAATATCTTGATATTAGTTGGTGTTAGTCAATGAATTTTAAAAGTTCCGTCCAACCAACAATTCCTATCTCGATAATTCCAAGTGTTTGAGCCGGGAGATATGTCTACGTTAAGAATGCAAAATAAAAGATATCACTATGGCACTAGTTACTAAGACAACTTCAAAGGTAGCATCGCAGGCATCAGGATAATGTAACTGAACTATAGTAACTCACCTTTCCGGATATTTCGTGTGCTTTGCTGAAGGAAGAAGCCTGACTAGAATTTTTTTGTTTATTCTGTTGTTCTGGAATTCTTCTGGTTACTCGGACATGGATCTCTCCACTTCTTACTCCTTGCAAGGTATCCACTTATCAGCAACTTGATTTGGAGGCAGCATTTCATATTCTACTTCACAATCACCAATATTGGTCTCAAGGAGCACAGCATTGTGGTCCTTCACATACAAAACCAAGCGACTACCAGTATCAGGAAACTCCAGAGTTTGATTTTACTAAGGATTCAGAGTTTCGTATATAACCTGCAGGTTTTATGTGTCAGAATCAGATGAAAACCAAGAACAAGAGAAGAAGCAAGTGTGACATAATATTTTACTCCTACATAAAATAAAATAAAATAAAATAAAATTTAGAGAACAAGTAAGAGCGACAATGTATTCATGTTTACTTTCACAAAAATTGGTGGAATGAAAAGGAATTGAATGTTTTCACATCCAAGCTTGACATTTATAGGCAGGTTTATTCATATAAATGTCATTACATACATTTATATTTATTTTCAGCTACATAGAATTGTTCTCTGCTGGATATTTTGAAGGACCTACATTATTTAAATGACTGCTGCAGTCACCGCCTAAATGGAAAATTGATTATGTACAGATTGTTAAACTGAAAAGATTATCAACATTTCATAAGTTTTTTTTTTTGAGTTTTCATTATATTTTAGTAATTCCATATCACAAGATCACAATTCCAATTAATTTTTGCAAGAATTATAACATATAAAAACTTGTCCGCAGTTCTGCATTGCCCAAAACTTCCTACATACCCACTGGTGTAAATTTCCTATTATTTGCAATAGTTATTACTTTGGATCATTATCGTTTTTTATTTTCTATTATGGGGTTTTTGTTTTTTTGTTGATTATATTTTGATTTGTTAAAAGATATTTACAATGTTGAAAATACATCAACTTTTTTTGTTGTTTCATTGCATTAAAAAATATGTTGATTTTAGATATTTTGAGTGTTTTAAAATAATTTGATTTGTTTTTAAAATAAAAAATAAAAACAAATGAAAAATACACCAAAGAAATATGTTCTTGAAACTAAAAAAAATACACAAAAATTACAAAATTCACAAAAAACCATGTGAATTGAATCTAAATTTGAATTTTGCTAGTGAGGCGTTCCCCAAAAGCATTGTGCAAATGACTAAAACCTTTTGTAGACAGAATGTGTCACTTGTAAGAGATGTGCTACAATTTAATCTAATAGTGGCGGAAGGTAGGAAGTCATCCAATTGGGAATGACTAGGTATAAATCAAGGAGAAAAAGGATGATCAAGGAGACAATGCTAATGGTAATGGTAGATATTGGGGTAGCCATATAACTATGTTGTTAGCTGTACTGCAAATCTGCATGCTTTGGAAAGCCTCCTTGCGCTTGATTTAATGAAAATCTGCAAGGATCTTAGCAACATTGATCTTTTAGATAAGCCGATTATATTATTGAGACATCATCAGTAGTATCAATTGAGGATAAGATTATTAAACATAAATAGGTGTTTTGGGGGAGTAAAAGGGGACTAGAGCTTGCACCGTTAAGATGGGTATATATAAAAAATTTGGAGATTAGTAAGGGGTAAACCAATGATACCATGTCTTGAAGTTGCACAAAATGATTTGCTTTTTAATTTTAAGGATTACTCTTGATGCATCGCTCACCATGAATTGAATGGAAAATAGGGATTTTTATTCTCGAGTCCAAATAGTTTGGTATAAGGTTAAATTTTATGTTGATGTTGATTTTGGTTAGCTGCACATCGCTTAGTAGTGGTGCTTGTGCTGAGCACACAATTCTTATGTATTTACATATCTCACACAAAAACTTTCATATTTATATATATAGCACTTTGGTGCTTTAAACCTATTCAAGAAAATATGCATTTTACTTTTTAAAAATGATAATAATGTTATTCTTGATTTGATATTAAAGATTATAGTGCTTTGTGTGTAAATATTGAAGTTGAGGTGTGAGATGTGTTTATACATAAAAATTGTGTGTTATGTATGTAAATGCACTCTTGATATGGAAAAACAATTACATGATTCGCTTTTAATTTTAAGGATTACTCTTGATGCATCACTCAACATGAATTAAATGGAACATAGGGATTTTTATTCTCGAGTCCAAATAGTTTGGTATAAGGTTAAATTTTTTGTTGATGTTGATTTTGTTTAGCTGCACATCGCTTAGTAGTGGCGCTTGTGTTGAGCACACAATTCTTATGTATTTACATCTCATACAAAAACATTCATATTTATACATATAGCACTTTGGTGCTTTAAATCTATTCATGAAAATATGCATTTCGTTTTTAAAAGTGAAAATAGTGCTATTCTTGATGTGATATTAAAGATTATAGTGCTTTGTGTGTAAATATTGAAGTTTAGGTGTGAGATCTGTACATATATATAAATTGTGTGCTATGTATGTAAATGCATCCTTGTTTATCTGATATGGAAAAACAATTAAATGTGAATCTTTGGTGTGCCAACTGACTGTCTAGAAGTGGAACCATTTTTAAATGCCTCTGAATCTCTAGTATATTACTTCATTTTGTTATGGTTTAGTGATGTTATTGGTGGCATTCTTACTTTAGGAATTTTACAAGGCTTCTGAGCTGATGTTTGATGATGATCCTTCATTCATGCAAAGGGCACAACAAGTAGTGTTCATCTGCAGGTGAGGTTCCACACACTGATAGCTGGGTCATATTGCATCTAAGTTTGTTCTGACAATAAGGATGATATAGTATGACAGGAAAGTGGTTCATCTGCAATAAAAAAATAAAAAAATAAAAAATAAAAAGGTGTGAGAGGTGGGACGAACTTTAAATTCTGATTTCTTAGTGGATATTTTTTGCTAACGTATCTGTTTTTACTTCAAGGACAGGGTGGGGAAGATAAGTACCGCAATGCCTGGAAGAAGATTTGTGAAATAAGCCGTAAAGAATTTCATTTAGTCTATCAGCGACTTGGTGTTCATTTAGAAGAAAAGGTATTAAGAATATCTACAATTCCATAATTTTTTTTTGGTTGGAGTCTGATGCTTGTCTTCTAATGATATTTTGTTTGGTTAATTTTGATCTCTTTATCCTATATTCTTCAGTAGATTAAAACAGTTTAGAATTTTATTTTTGACTGACTAGAATATTTTATATGAATTTGAACCTTGGAATTTATGGCGGGTCAATTATCTTTGAGATTGTCTTGATTGATTTGTAAGCGCTTTTGAGGTGGAGTATTCTAGTGTATTTGCTCTTAGCACTATCTTGGCCCTTATTTATGATTAAATGTAAGTTTTGTTGTCTTAATTAAACTTCTTGCTTCTCTATTGTACATGAGGACATTATGATTCAGAAAGATCCGTGCATCTCAATAAGAATATTTGGGACTAAATAATCCTCTTTATTGGATGCTTTTGATTTTCCAGTTAATTGAGGACTATGAGCAATAGAGAATGATTTCTTTTAGATACATTCCTATGATGGTTAATTTTGTTATTTCTTTCTAGCACTCGAAATAATTTTTTGACCATGTATAGGCACCCTAATATTTTTCTTGGATATCTTATGTTGAAAATGTGAAATTTTCGTATGTTTCTAAACCTTGCTAACTAGTACTTTTATAATTTCACTCTAAATATAACATTCGAGGCACAAATATCTCTAAAAAATAAATAATAATAATAATTAATATAAAATAAAAATGAAAGATACTCTCTAAGTTAGTCTCCTCAAAGGAGATATCATTTTACATCGCGCGCTCTCTCTCTCTCTCACACACACACACATATTCTCTCTCTCACTCATAAATAAAATCAACAGGCATTGGAACTTGATCGAGGTCGTGGTGGAGATGGAGAACAAGTATCCCCCTATTGAATTTTGCCCAAGGTAAAATGCATTCTCTCCAATTGCTCAGCATTTTCATAGTTTTTTTCAATTAACGTTATATATATGATAAAATAATTAAAGAAAATTGTATTAACTTCTACAAATGTCTATTCGTCGATATGTAACAACTTCATTCTCTACCAAAAAGAAGATAAAGTGTGAAAAATCTTATTTAATTTATGTCGCGTGTGTCATTACTGAGGTTACTAAGCGTTCAAATGATTCATATATCCCTTTATATATATATATATATATATATATATATATATATATATATATATATATATATATATATATATATATAATCATTATATATTATATATTAGTGTTAGCATTAACTTGAGTGAATTGATGAAGTATAGGAAGAGGCTGAAACTAACATCGTGCATAGAGAAGAAACAAAATCATTCGGCAAGCAGTCTGATGTAGTCCTGCATGATGCTTATGCAAATCTCACTCTACCTCGCACAAAGTGAGTCAAATGTACTATCTGTGACCATTCAAGAGTTTCCTACTTCCTGGTTAGTTCCACTTAATTAATTTGTTTTTACATTTAAATCCCTTAATTAATTCAAATTTTTTCTAGCTCAAGCTTCTCACTAATGCATGTCTGATGTGTTTTAATTTTTTATTTGATAATAGATGTACTATATTTTTATTTTTTTTTATTATAGTCTATATATAACTACTAAAGAAGAATATACAAAATTTTATATTTTGCGTGTAATAATATATTTTATATATGTTATATCAGTGAATAAACAATGAATTATCATTAAATTTGTTGATCAAGTGATTATATGTAAGCAACAATTAATATTTTCTGATTACATTTATGTTGGCATTGCAGGAAAATTCTCAGATAAGCATGGAACGAACCTTTACCTGCAACAATCTCACCTACGGTCATAACTGGAAAGACGATGCTGGAACTAGTCGTTAAAATTATTAATTTACATAAGACTCGTGAAAAAACCATGTATATATATAGATATATAGAGATATAGATGTATATATATATAAATAGGCCTAAACGAATAAAAATATAGTAAATTGAATATATGATGATCTATGATATGGATATATATTACAAATATGACAAAGTACCAATCATATAATTAGAAGAACCAAAATCTGCAAACTAGGACGAAGAGCATAGTACATCTATAGCTTGAAATCCTATAGTAGATAGGGCTTCAGTTATCATATATTGCACCATCTTAGGGGTAATCTCCGATTTGTTCATGAATGCTAGACCATACTCTGATTAATAACACCTACTTATGAAAAATTTATTGTTGATTGCCCGTAACTCTTGCGAGTATAACATTGTATATGTTCTATGCTTGTTCCTCAATTCTTCCCTTGCACTAAATATGCACCAGTATTCTCATACGCTTGATGTTGAAATAAGATTTGAGTCAGAGGCTATTTCTCCTCAAGAAGTACTACACTAAAGCACAACTCTAACGATGAGTCAATGTCCATCAAGTCCTGATGCATTCATGTCCTACTTCCACAAGTATTTAAGTAATCAAGAGTGCCCCATATTTGAAAATTGGATGGATTGCTTAATGGTCCTAGAATTTAACTGCATATATCTGCAGTCCTAGTATTTTCAAACAATCCTCATTGCTTATTAGTCCTTTCAAAAATAGAGATTTATTTTTTAGTCCTTTCATATCATCTCACTTTTCTTCCTTCAATCTGATTATTTTCTATCAGCAGATGGTTACAAAAAGATTACAATTGATTATTATCAGACATATGCCGAATCTCCCACTCTGGTTATTAAGAAAATTGTGTGTTTATTACCTGACATATGGTAATAATCAGATAGCTTCTAGCAATGACCGAATTTAGAGAGGAAGGATGAAAGTGTATATGAGTTGGAAAATAAATATAATTGAGGTCAAAAATAATAATTTAATAGAATTTTCTATTTAAAATTTATTTTGACTAAAAACAATGCATGCAAATCAAATAACTAAAACTAAATAGTGGCCATACTTACAAAAATTTTGTTTAATTTTCCCCAACAATACTTAGTATAAACAAGAATACTTTCACTTGAGAGTCCATAATAGCAATCAAGGGGATGAAACAAATTCAACTAAAAACAGTAATCACAAATAAATTTTGAGTAGAAATCAAGACGATGAAGCTAGAAGCGCAGCAATAAAGATCAAGCTACAGAAAGGAAATATAAATACCTGGTGAAGTAAACATCAAAGGAGTCGCCAAGAAGCATCTGACGAGAAGTCTCCGCCTGCAACTCCCCCTTGGTGATGAGCACAGAATGATCGGAACTCCCATGGATCCTCCCCTCCTCGTTCGATGAGCTATGTCCGTGCCTCAACAAAACCACTCTCTTAGCCTGTCCAATCTCAGGGAACGAGGGCGCGCGGAGCAACCCCGGCCTCGTATCTAAGTCCGCTAGAGGCTTCTCCACTTCCGACACGCTCTGCGATATAGGGGAAGTGATTCGCGGGAAAGCGGCGACAGCATTGAGAGCATGTTGGGTGGAATTTGTCGACCATTCCTAGGAGAAAATCTCCCATTTTAAAGAAACGGGGCGATATTTTACACTGGAATAGTTAATTTAAATTAAATCCCACCAAACATAAAATATATATATATAAATTAAATTCAACCTTCCGTTAAACTAATAATTTATGGGTTTTATGAATAATAATCACGTTCCGATAAATAAACTATATAAATATGAATTTATTAAATTCATAAAAAAAATTATAATTATTACTCGTCATCGATCGTCGTCGCTCATTGCATTTAATAAATTCAATTTTAACAGGATTTGATAAATCTTATTTAACGTTAAATCAAATCACATTCAAAAGAAAAAATTTTCTTTGCAGACTCCAGATGTAGTTCTGCGTGTAGACTCCAATAATATACCGTCATGTGTGCTACATCGCAGATGTTATTTCGGAGTTATTGAAATGGATCCATGAGAGGTTATTTCGGGGTTATTGAAAATAAACTTATATATTTCACTTCAATAAACCCAAAATAACTCTGAAATAATCTATGTGGTGTTATTCAGGGGTTATTTCGAAGCTATTAAAAAGAAACTCATATATTCCACTTTAATAATACTGAAGTAACATCGCGGAAGTTATTTTGGAATTATTTATGGGTTATTGTGGAGTTCTCAGTTCCACTTTAATATTTTCTTAGGTGGGTCCGCTATAGCACGCATGACGTTATATTACTAGGAGTCCGTGCGTATAGCTACGTCCGTAGCCTGGACATAAAATTTTTCTCATTCAAACACCCTTCAATGAGGTGTTTTACTGCTACATGAATTTACATTAAATAGAATTTATTGAATTCAATAAATTAGATTATAATACGACTAATACGAACACACAAGCGACAGGAGCAAGAAATTCATAAATCCGTCTCACAATCAGATTTTCTAAGTATGTATTTATATTTTAATTGAGACGGAATATGGGAAGAACAAAAAATAAATTATTTTAAAATTAATTTTCATTTTTTTACATGATTATTTTTTTTAAATAATGCTACCACGCAGCACCTAAACTTAAATAATATAGAAATACCACAAAAATTTTTTTGTTATTCAAATCCACCGCTCTATTATAACTCTCCCAATGGAACTTCTCTCGTCATTCACTCGTTTCTTCCCCGTTCCCGCATTTTTCCACCTCAGGCTTGTCTTTTGCAGCCTCGCTCTGCAAGCCTTCGTTCCACGGACAGCAAGCCTAGCTTCGTCCTTCGACTCACAAGCAGTCACCACTACTCCTCTTCTGAGGCGAACAGATGCGAAAAGTTTGTACTTGTCCCTGGTTATTACTTTCTTTTAGATTTGTTATGTTCTGCGATTTTTTAGTCAATACGGGAAGAAAGAGGGAATCAAATGATAATAAGAGATCTTTAGTTATTATAGACGGTTGTGGGATCGATAAATCATAGGATTTTTATTGTTTTGCCTCAAAGAATACTTAATTAGAAACTTGATATGTCGTTAACAAATTCTCATTATTTTGCATGAATCTCAGGGCATGATACGGATCTCGATGATTCTTTTTAAGCAAAAAATATTTAAACTTTAATTACAAGTCATTCAGGTCTCTGATTTTAGTAAACTTATATTCAAATTGATCAACTGAATGAGAAGAACACAATGATAGCAAACTTGGTCCAATTCGAGTCAAACAAGCTCAGATCAAGCCATTAAATCACTTTTGAAAACTTTTCGGGCATATTTGGAAGGTCAAACGGATGTCAAATCTGGGCCGATCGTCGAGAAGGGCGTTTAGCTTCATCTTTAGCAAACAAGTCGATGAACACCGAAGCAACCGCTCAAATGGTGGGAGATACTATTTCCAGTTGTTAAATTTCTGACTCAATTTTGTTGGTTCTGCTTACCGTCTTATAGGAAATTATGATCATGTGGGTTGAGTCTTTAAAAGAAAACTGTGACACATAAACTAAATATTTTGGCCATTAAATCAAACTTACAATATGTGTGTGATCCATGAAAAAAATACCTGTTTTTATGCCTTGATTTTTATCAAATTTTTAAGGATATTATGCTTTAATGAAAGGTATTTTTATGTTTTTGGATGTAGGTGATGCAAAATTGTTCAAAAAGGAAAAAGAATGAAAAAAGAGCAAAAATGGAGCCAAAATACAAAATTGCCAAAATAATGGGTCTGGCGTCTAGGCGCCAGCTCGATACCAAATTTGTGACGGTTTTTGTAACTACTTTGGGCGGTTATTTTGACAGTTAAAGCGGTTATTGGACCATCTAGAAGATTGACAGTTATTCCTGGATTATATGACATGTGATACATTGCATCTAGACGCTTGGAAACGGTTTGGATCGCGAAGAGGTGTGATCCAAAGTGAAGAGGTACGAAGAACTGGACGCGAAGTCCGGCGCCTAGGCACCAGATGCCGGCGCCTAGGCGCCAGATACAGTTTCTAGAAGATTCATTGAACTTGGACACATTTTGAAGAGGTTCCTTAGGCAACCCTTGAAGCCTATAAATAGGAGGTCATTTCTTCAGAAAGAGGCCCAATCAGAGAGAGCCCAAAATTAGAGAGCTCCAAAAGCGAAGAGATTCCTAATTAGAGAGAAATTTTAAGGGCCCCACTTTTAGTTTAATTTCCTTTATAAATTAGTGAGTTTATTTTATTTAGAGTTTGTATTGAGAGTTTGGTAGAGTTGGTGCTTTTGAAGTCTATCTCACTTTGGAGTCAGTAGGAATCAGAGGCTCAGTTTGAGAAACACTTGAGATAAATACTTGTAATTTTATTCAAAGTTTTATTTATATGTTTTGTTATTTAGATTCAATGTGTTCTGAGTAGTTACTTTACTTTCTCTTTTCAATTATGAAAAGATAAATAAGATAATATAAAATTTGTTGGAGAATTAGAAACTAAAATATTGTTTTAATGTTGTGATGATATTAATACCAGATCTTAATTTACTATTTAAATTTTTCATTTAAGTTGTTAAAATTTGTTGAAGAATTTTGAGACCTAGAAGGAGATGAATTCTTAACTAGTAGATATCACATGAATCCTTGGGTAGTCGAACGCCTTGAGCGGTTTATTCAAGGTGAAGTGCAAATAAATAGGAAAATATTACTCAATGGGCGTAAAATTAATAAGTTTATAGAGTGACAGACTAAATTCTTATAATTTGGTTTATAGAGAGGAAACGGGTCACTAGTAGAGACGACCATTGCCACCCTTGGACATCTAGTAGTGTGAGCCTGGATTAACCCATTCTACTAACAATACATCCAGACCTGATCTATAGATTAGCCAATGTTCTTTATACTATCGAGCGAAGGTAAAGAATATGAATGCTTCTATTTGGTACAATACCATAAATTTATATTCTCCACGAATATTACATTATCTAAAAAAGTCTTGGATTAATTGAAAGGAAGAAAGTTTTTTGCTTGTTATTATTTACATCACTTATTATTTTAATACTGCTTACTTTCTGCATTTAGTAAATTAAATATTAAAAATTTAAAAGAAATACATAAAAATAAAATTAAAATATTTAAAAGTCTATAAACCCTATATTACTTGAAACGATACGTATACTTGCGTAGTACCTCTAGTGTGTAAAATATTTTTCATAAAATTATATTTATATACACTAGCCGCTATTATTATTTGGGTCAAAGTATTGGCTATAACATATTTTTGAAAGCATAAATTACTGCATTGTTCACGGATCGAGGTAAAGTTTTTAGCGCCGTTGCCGGGGAGGCAAATTTTTAGATTTTAAATATTTTTTTATTTTATTTATTTCTTTTATTGTCAAAAATACAAAAATATAAAATACAAACACATTTATAAAAACAAAAACAAAAAAAAGAGGAGAACAAATTTTATTTCTTACTATTTTATCTTACTTTTTACTTACTTTTTATGCATAGTTCTGGATCTGAAGGATTATTACCTTTAGACTCTGAATTAGAAAGAAATGTAAGAAGAATTAAAAAAGGAAAATAAATTCAAAAATATCAAGAGATGGCTAATTTACATAACAATTTATAGAATCCAATTGAAATTAATGAACAAAATGTTTACAAACCATTAAAGGATTATACTAACCCTACAGCTGATGAACTACATAATAGTATTCAAATACCTGTTGTAGATGCTAATTCTTTTGAGCTTAAACCGTCTATTATTCAAATGGTTCAAAATAATCAATTTGGGGAATACCAAATGAGGATCCAAATTTACACCTTACTAGTTTTTTAGAACTTTGTACTACCTTTAAACATAACAATGTTTCTGATGATGCTATTAGACTTAGACTCTTTCCTTTCTCTTTAAGAGATAAAACAAAGATGTGGTTGAACTCATTAGCAACAGGTTCTATTAAAACATGGGCTGAAATGGCACAAAAATTCCTTGCTAAATATTTTCCTCCTTCTAAATCTGCTAAATTAAGAAATGACATTACTTCATTTAGTCAATTTGACTGGGAGACAATTTATGAAACTTGGAAAAGATTTAAAGAACTATTAAGAAAGTATCCTCATCATGCTTTACCTGATTGATTAATTATTCAAACATTTTATAACGGACTTATTGGATCACTGAAATCAATTATTGATGATGCTGCTGGAGGTACTTTAATGGCTAAATCCTTTGAAGAAGCTTATGGTTTAATTGAAGAAATGGCTAACAATAATTTTCAATGGCCTACTAAAAGGATTAATCCTAAAAGAATGGCAAGTATTCATGATAACGAAGCCTTTTCTATCTTAGCTTCACAAGTAGCTGCAATATCTAAGAAATTAGATAAATTTGCTATCAATGTATCACATAACAACTCTGCTAATATTGAAGATTCTCAAACTATTGAAACTTTACAAGCTATTGCTAGTAAAAATAACCCTTATTAAAATTATTATAATCTTGGATGGAAAAATCACCCTAATTTTAATAGGAATAATTCACAACAACAATGGGGTAATAACCAATCTCATCCAACTGGAAATTGGAACAATCAAGTAAATTCAAACTATAAACCTCCTGATTTAATAATCAACAGAAAAAATTATCTATAGAAAAATTAATTTTACAACTGAGTAATCAATTACAAAATCAAAATACTGCTATTCGTAATATTGAGAATCAAATGAGACAAATCGCTAATTTAATTAATTACATACCTCCAGGAACACTTCCTAGTAATGTTGAAATCAACCCAAAAGAAACAAGAAAAGAACATGAACATGCTAAAGCTGTACAACTTAGAAGTGGAAAGGAATTAAAAGAAAGAGTTCAGAATGAAATTGAAAATGAGATTGAGGTTGAAGAGATTGAAAAACCTAAAGAAACTCCTTCTCCTAGTAAAGATCGATGTTATTCCATAATGTGGAAGTTGAAAAACCACTCACTTGTTATTCTATTAATGTGGAAGTTGAAAAACCACCACTTTGTTATTCCTATTAATGTGGAAGTTGAAAAACCACCACCACCTTTTCTCAAAGACTAAAACGAGCAGACGCTTGATCATCGATTTTCTAAGTTCTTTGAAATTTTTAAGAAACTTACCATTAACATACCTTTTGCTTGAAGCTTTGGAACGGATGCTGACTTATGCAAAATTTATGAAGGATATTTTAAGTAAGAAACGAAAATTTGAAGCTTTTGAAACTGTTGCATTAAGTGAAGAATGTAGTGCAATAATTCAAAAGAAATTACCTTAGAAACTTAAAGATCCTGGAAGTTTCACTATACCTTGTGCTATTGGAGAAAAATTTTGTGGAAAAGCTTTATGTGATTTAGGAGCAAGTATTAATCTCATGTCATTTTTTATTTTTCGAAGGTTGAATTTAGGAGAGATTACTCCCACCACTGTAAGCCTTCAGTTAGTTGATAGATTTATCACTTACCCTAAAGGAGTTATAGAGGATGTTCTTGTGAAAGTGGATAAATTTATTTTCCCAGTGGATTTCATTGTGCTTGATATGGAAGAAGATAAAGAAATACCTATTATTTTAGGGAGACCTTTTCTAGCTACCGGACGAGCTATGATTGATGTGCAAAAAGGAGAATTAACTATGAGAGTTAATGATCACGAGATTAAATTCAATGTCCTTAAATCAATGAAGTACCCTGACAAAGAAAAATGCTATCGTATGGATATTAGTGATTATATAATTGAAAAACATTATCTAGAAAAATGTAAAGTCACTTCTGAAGAAAAAATTGAATTATTAACTGACAAAAATGAAGAGCTAAAATAAGAAGAATTATTTAATGAAACTCATTATATTAAAGATAACTGGGAAATTTTAGACATAACTCAAAATGATATACTTTTACCCTCGATTAAAAAAGCCCCTGAACTGGAATTAAAAATGTTACCTGCACATTTAAAGTATGCTTTTCTTGGAAATTCATTAACTTTACCTGTTATTATTTCTTCTAAACTAAGCTTAGATCAAGAAGAAAAATTAATAGAAGTGTTAAAGAATTATAAAAAAGCTTTTGGTTGGACTATTTCTGATATAAGAGGAATAAGCCCTTCCATCTGTATGCATAGGATTTTAATGAAAGAAGATTTTAAACCTACTATTGAACCTCAAAGAAGATTAAATCCTATTATGAAAGAGGTTGTTAAAAAAGAAATTTTAAAATGGTTAGATGCTGGAATTATTTACCCTATTTTGGATAGTCAATGGGTATGTCCTATTCATTGTGTTCCAAAGAAAGGAGGAGTAACTGTCATTGTCAATGATAAAAATGAATTAATTCCTATAAGACAAGTTACTGGATGTAGAATTTGCATTGATTATCGGAAATTAAATAACGCTACTAAAAAGGATCATTTTCCTTTACCTTTCTTGTATCAAATGCTTGATAAACTAGCGGGACACTCATATTTTTATTTTCTGGATGGATATTCCGGTTATCATTAATTACCTGTCGCTCCTGAGGACCAAGAGAAAACAACATCTACAAGTCCTTATGGAACATTTGCGTTTAGAAGAATGTCTTTCGGTTTATGTAATGCACCAACAACTTTTCTAAGATGTATGATGTCAATATTTTGTGATTTGATTAACAAAGGAATTGAAATATTTATGGACGATTTTTCACTTTTTGGAACTTCTTTTGAATCTTGTTTGGAAAATATTTCTAAAGTTCTGAAAAGATGTGAAGAAACAAACTTAGTTCTTAACTGGGAAAAATGTCAATTTATGGTCACAGAAGGCATTGTACATGGTCATAAAATTTCACAAAAAGGGATGGAAGTTGATCAAGCAAAAGTTAAAATTATTGTTGAACTACAACCACCTATTGACCCGATATAAATATATGTGTACTAAAATCTTCTTCCCTGACAACGGTACCAAAGGCTTGACCCGAAGTCCTCTGAAGATCAACGTACTAATTAATGCTTTCAAAAATATATGTTATAAATAATAATAGCGACTAGTGTATATAAATATAATTTCATGGAAAATATTTTACACACTAGGGGTTCTACGCAAGTATACGTATCGTTTCAAGTAATATAGGGCTTTAAAACAAAGACCCCAGTATTGATCCCATGAGGAGTGAGATGTAGATTTTTAAATATTTTTATTTTAAAATATTTCTTTTATAATTTTTAATTTACTAGATGCAATAATAAAGAAAGAATAAAATAATTGATGTAATTAGCAATAAGAAAGCAACTTTCTCCCTTTCAATTAATCCAAGATTTTCTAAGATAACAATAATATTCGTGGAGAATTAAATTTATGGTATTGTGCCAAATAGAAGCATTCATATTCTTTACCCTTTGATCCAGGTGCAAAGAACATTGGCTAGCCTATATAACAGGTCCGGATGTATTGTTAGTAGAATGGGTTAATCTAGGCTCACACTACTAGATGTCCAAGGGTGGCTATGATCGGCCCTACTAGTGACCTTTTCCTTTTCTATAAACCAAATCACGAGAATTTGGTACGTCACTCTAAAAACTTATCGATTTTATGCCCATTATATAATATCTTCCTATTTATTTGCACTTCACCTTGAATAACCCGCACAAGGCCTTCGACTACCCAATGATTCATGTGATATCTACAAGTTAAGAATTCATCTCCTTCTAGGTCTCAAAACTCTTCAACAGGTTTTAACAATTTAAATGACCAATTTAAATAATAAATTAAGAACCGATATTAATATCATCACAATGTTTTGAAAATATATGATTTTTAATTCTCCAATGAATTTTTGTATTATCTTATTTATCTTTTCATAATTGAAAGGAGAAAGTAAAGTAACTACTCAGAACACATTGAAATTAAATAACAAAACATAATAAATAAACTTTGAATCAAAATAAAAATACTTATCTTAGATGTTTCTCCTACTTGAACTTCGATTCCTACTGACTCCACAGCGTAATGAACTACAGATGCACCAACTCTTTCAAATTCTGAATACAAACTCTAAAATAAACTCACTACTTTATGAAGGAAAGTAAAAAGGTGGCCCTAAAATGATCTCTCTAATTCTCTCTAGATAGGACTCTAGATAGGGAGTGGTAGATGGGGTGTTTTTCTTTGAAGGAATACCCTCCTATTTATAGGCTTCAAGGGTTGCCTCGAGGCACCTCTTCAAAATGTGTCCACATTCAATGAATCTTTTAGGTGTGTCTGGCGCCTAGGCGCCGGACACCGCGTCCAGTTCTTCATACATCTTCACTTTGGATCTCACCCATTCGCGATTAAAACCATTTTGAAGCGTCAAAATACATTGTATCACATGTCCTATAAACCAGGAACAACTGCTAGTCTTCTAGAAAGTTCAATAACTGCTTACACTGTCAAAATAACTGCCCAAAGGTCGTCAAAAACTTAACAGTTTTCTATATCGAGCGGCGCTTAAGCGCCGGACTCTGGCGCCAGGCCAATAATTTCGAAAATTTTGCATTTTTGCTCCATTTTTGCTCCTTTTTGCTCCTTTTTCATATTTTTCTCCTTCTTGAACATTTTTGCATCATCTAAATCCAAAAACACGAAAATACCTTTCATTAAAGCATAATATCCTTAAAATTTAATAAAAATCAAGGCATAAAAATAGGTATTTTTTTCTTGAATCAAAATCCCCCAAACTTAAACGTTACTTGTCTTCAAGTAACCCTTTTTACTATATAAAATGTATAACATTTGGAATAAAAAGGTAAATATTAAGACTTCTTAAGATTTTTGATTTTATAAAAGCTTTAGTAAATCATTAACCAAATTTCACTAACTAAGTTTAATTTTAAGAATTAAATAACATTCTAACTACCAAATCATAAGACTTCAAAAAATTTTCATTCACTTCGAAAATAATTGTAGTTTATGAATTATTCAGATAAATTATTCACAAGAAAAAGATTAAGTAATAAATGTAATCACTTCGAAAATAATTGTAGTTTATGAATACATCACATAAATTATTCACAAGAAAAAGATCTTCATGAAATTCTTTTCTAATAAAAATACATGCATAAAAATTAAGTAATAAATGTAATCAGTTTTCTTTTTATAAGTTAATTCAAGTGAAGTCAATTTTTGATTTGGCATTTTCTCAAGCTTCTCTTCTCACTTTTTTTTTTAAAGAGAGGATTATTGTATCTGGATAGCCTGTTAATGGTTTTGAACTTCACTATCCTTAGCTTATATTTTCAAACTTATACATTTTCACTTAATTATTATAACATAAATAGATTTCAAAAAGAATTTCAATCTATTCTTTTTTTTAGTTATAATTTTTTATTTCTTAATACTTCTAAAATTCAATTATCTCTACTATGAATAGAAAATTTCTTAATCTTATTCTTCTTTAAGTTGAATAATTTTATTCTTAAAATCAATCAAAGTTATTAAAATTTTTGGTTAAGTCCACTCAATTGTTTATAATTTCAAAAATTTAAGTGATCTTAAATAGATTTTTCATTCCTCATGTTATGTTAAAAAAAATTTATTTTAAGAAAATATTAGTTCTTTAAGGACAAATAAAATTTAAATTTGAATGTATTTTCCCTTTCCCCCAAACTTAAGTTTTGGTCTATCATAAAAAATAAAAAATAAATTTTTTTTTTAAATATGAGAGAAAGAAAAACATAATTTTAAAAAGGAATTTTTATAAGTATGTAAAAAAAATTCATTCTAGAAAGAAAAATTTTCTTCTACACATGCTTTTGTGAATAATACTGAAATAATGAAGCAGGTATAAAAGTAAGCAGGCTAATTAGTAATTAAATTAAATGACTATACTACTTATAATAACAAAAATAGAACAACAATACTAACTACTAAACGGTAGAGTCGAAACGAGAAATAAACATAAATTTATCCAAATTTCAATCTTAAACACAATACATTAAAAATACTTTAACAACAGTCTCAACACCCAACAATCCACACAAAGTACATAAACAAATCTAAACTAGCAAACAACAAACAACAATCAATACTAGCAAACAAGCTAATCTAACAACAGACTTAGCACAACTCAGAGGTAAATCAGACCACTAATCACTGTCTGTAGCCTCAGCATCGTCATCATCACCAAAAAAAAACTCAACATCCTTAGGATCAACATATGGTGAGAAACTAGGAATGGTAGGAAACTGAACATCGTGCTCTCCCTTCGGGAATCTAACGAGAGCTTCATCATACTCGGCATCGTAACTACTCTTCCTGCGGGTATACTCGGATAAATGATCGATTTTCTTATCAATAGAATCAACTCTCCGGTGAGTTTGAAATAACTCATGTTGCTGCTCTATAAACTGATCATGCATCGATTCGCAAAAACTAGATGGTGGCTCAGCAGTAGAAGCAGAAGGTCTGGAAGTGGAAGGTCTACCTGAAGTGTGTGCAGAAGTAGAAGGAGCGGTTGATCTCTTCCCTCGAAGACGATCACATATACTAACACTCTCCTGCCCAATTGGCTTGGTAGACTTCAGCTTCTCCTCAGAAATATCAGCAGTGACTCCATTGCCAACACATAAAGAATAGATCAAAGATGGGAATCCCAGTCACACAGAAGTACTGGATCTAGCAGTAAACTCCACAGAATCATAAATGATATTGCCGACATCTATCGGCTTCCTCTCCTAAATGCAGTAGTTTAAGATAGCTCGATCTCTGGTGACTTCACTCAGGTGGTTGGAAGGTAGAAGTCTGGCAGAAATAAAAATAATGTCAAGCCTTTGAAACACCATTTAGCTTAAAAGATTTGAAGTTTACCCGTTTTTCATTCTGGATCTTCCAGGCTCCGGTGCCATCGATCAAATAAGCAATAATCATCTCAAGATCTCCCTCAGATGAAGATAATCCTGAATAGTGGCACACGATGGTAGGTGGCAGTCCATAAAACACATTGATCCTCTCTGGAGAAAATCCTACTCCAATACCTCTGACGAAGACTTCGTAGTCTTCCGCATCTAAAAAATTAGCATAAAATTCGCGAACAACTGGAATAACAACAACAACAGTGAAATAATAGAATCGTTGCCAGTTGTGCGCAACGATTGTGTTTTCGATCATTTCACCCGGATTATAAAAGCTTCACTCCGAGATAAACTTTCTCGACGTCGCAAATTTGTGATATCGAAAATGCGCTGCCGCATACGTGAATTTGCTATTGTCAAAATTTTCTCGTCCCTTCCCTCGCTTAGATTTCGGTGTCATCTAAACGTGAAAGAAAATAAGAACAAATTTAATAATTAATTATTTGAACTCTTTTTAAGTTTAAGAAACTTAAAATAAGTTTAAAAATCCAAATAAAATACCTAAAAATCAAAATTTTTCTCAAAATTTCAGTTTTTAGCAAAACATAGGAAAAACTATGGTGAAAATCGAAAATAAATGGATTAGAGTGTAGATCTGACCTCGAGACGAAGAAATCAAGTGATTTCGCGCCCAAATACTTGATGTTTTGACCTCAAAATGGATCTAAGAGGTGTATTTTCGTGAAAATGGGGAAGAAGATGAAGCTTAGCCATCATCCATGGCTAATGGGGTTGTAAGGTATTTTTCGGGTAAGCAGGCCGAACCGGCGCTTCGGCGCTGAATTCTGGCGCCTAGGCGCCAGACACGTCTTTCACAAAAATCACTCTAAAAATTTTATTTTCCACTAAAATTCATAAATTCAACTTCCAATTACTCATATTTGAGTAGGGCTTCAGTTTCTAACTTCCAAAACATTTTCCACAAATTTTAAAAATTAAATATTAAATTCACCAATCAAACACAAGGTTTAAATCAAACTTCTCAAATTTCCATTTATAATATTCAATATTGGCTCAATACACTTCAAATAAGTATAATATAATGATTCAAGTCCTAACACACAATCAAACAACATGATTTGAAAACAAATACAACACACATTGAACATGAAAGCAAATACACAAACAAACACTATCGATTCACTAAATCGATACAACGACTCACTAGATAAATCACGATCTCACCAAATCACTATCTAATTTTCATTATTTTGGCAAGGAAAACTATTCAGCCCACTTGGGAAGAACACTAATGCTCTCGGAAAATCCGTAGCTGTTTTCTCGTCGATCCACTTCTTCTACGTATACATTTCCACTTGAGCATCTTGATAAGCCGCTAGATGATCAAATTGGAGTTTCCCTTGCCATTCCAGATGTTCAATCTGATGATACATCTCATGAAGGAGATCTCCAATACTTTTGAAATCCGCTTCAAATTTATCAAGACAACTAGAAATTTTCTCCAAACTTACAGCGATGAAACCATTGAAGTAGAGTTGAGGATCTTTTGGACCTTTGTCTCTAGCCTCTTCTCCAAGATTTCTCCTCTCCATTTCTTCAAAAATCCTCTCTAATCTCTCAAGAATGGAGTGTATGGGTCGAAATATTGATTACTTAGGGATTGGGGACGAAGATGGTTAATTTAAAGGTGAAAATCGTGTGAAAAACTAGAAGTTTTCAGTTTTTACACGACTTAGTAACCGTGGCGCTTAGGCGCCAAATCTGGCGCCTAGGCGCCGGACCCATCGACACACGGCTTATTCTGGCGCTTAGGCACCGAATTCTGGCGCCTAGGCGCCGGAACCATGTTCGACTCCGTTTCGCCTAACGTCAAATTTCAAGGTTTCATTCTCCAAAAATAGCTAAATTATAATGGTAATATCAGAACAATCTCAATAACACAATTATACATAATTTTAATGAAGGTTAACTTGATCTCATTTTTACTCACATATGAAATGGAGTGATCCAAAGTCAAAACATTATATACTTCAAGATAATTTTTAATTTTCTGAAGTTATATAAAATTAGATAAGACCGAGGCATAACCATACATCAAAAATGTAAAAACACACTAAAAATTAAAATCTATGGGTTGCCTCCCACAAAGCGCTTGGTTTAATGTCGTCAGCCCGACCTAAGTAATTCTTTAATCAGGTTGGCTTAATTCATAAGCCTCTTTATAAATATTTTTAATGTCTCCCAAATAAGGCTTTAATCTTAATCCATTAACTTTAAAAATTTTTCCCGTTTTGGGTTCTTTAATATCCACAGCTTCATATTGGTATACTTTTTCAATTATATATGGTCCTATCCATTTTGATCTCAATTTTCCAGGAAAAAGTCTTAAACGAGTATTAAATAGTAATAATTCTTATCCAGTCTCAAATATTTTTCCTGAAATCTTTTTATCATGTAATAACTTCATTTTCTCTTTATAAATTTTTGCATTATCATATGATTCATTTTTTATTTCATCCATCTCATTTAATTGCAATAATCATTTTTCTCTGCAGGTATTCAAATCGAATTAAACTCCTTTATCGCCCAATAAGCTTTATGTTCAAGTTCAACGAGATAAGTGACGGTGTTTTCCAAAAACTAACTGGTAAGGTGACATTCCGATTGGTGTCTTATAAGTCGTTATATAAGCCCATAATGCGGAATCAAGTCTATCAACCCAATCAGTTCTTTTAGGATTAATAGTCTTCTCTAAAATTCTTTTAATTTCTCTGTTTGATACTTCAACCATTCCACTTGTTTGTAGGTGATATGCAGTTGCAATTCTATGTTTGATTCCAAATTTTTGCAGTAATGATTGAATTCTTATATTTCTAAAATGACTTCCACCATCTGTGATAATTACCTTAGGCATTCCAAATCTTGAAAAAATCATCTTCTTCAAAAATTTAGATACACTTTTAGAGTCACTGTTAGGCAAAGCTACAGCTTCAATCCACTTTAAACATAATCATCTGCTAATAAAATATAAATTTTTCCACATGATGGTACAAATGGTCCCATAAAGTCTAAACCCCATATATAAAAAATTTCAACTTCCAATGTATAGTTTAAAGGAATTTCATCTTTCTTGAATATATTTCCCATTCTTTGACATTGATCACATGTTTTAACATAATGTCTCACATCTCTGAATAAAGTAGGCCAATAAAATCTTGAATTTAAAATTTTAAATGCAGTTTTATCTATTCCAAAGTGTCCTCCAAAATCGGAATCATGACATTTTTGAATAATAGCAAAAGTTTCTTCATAAGGTACGCATCTTTGAATTATAGAATCTTTTCCTAATTTAAATAAATGAGGATCTTCCCAAATATATTATTTAGCATCATTTTTAAATTTCTTAATAAATTTTTCATCCAATCCATAAGGTAGAATATTGCTAACTAAATAGTTAACTATATCTGCATAACAAGGTGTTTGGTATCCTTGAATAACATATAAATGTTCATCAGGAAATTTCTCATTTATATTTTCTTCAGTAATATAACATCATTCTTAATTCTAGATAAATGATCAGCAATTTGGTTGTCCTCTCCTTTTTTATCCACTATTTGAAAATCAAATTCTTGTAGAAGTAAAACCCATCTTATCAGTCTAGGTTTAGCATCCTCTTTTGGCATTAGATATTTAATTGCGGAATGATCAATATGAACTATTGTCGGCATATTTTTAGGTTGTGTGTTATATTTTAAAAAAAGGGTCGCCTACAGAAATTGTCGGCGAATTTTAGATTTTAAATTTAATTTAAATATATATAATTTAGAAAGTAGTATTTGATTTTGAAAATAATTTTAAATTTGAAAATTTTAAGATATGAAATCAAACCGATCTCAAATCCCAAGTAGTTTATATAAACGAGCACTGCATCACAAACAGTGTATTTATCCCGAAGAATAGACACACTGCTTGATGATGGGGCTCGATAAATAAACTAGAAGATTTGTGACATCCATTTGGTTTGCGAACCAACTTTATAAGCCGACAAATTCCCCTGTTTAATATAAAGAAACTAAACAGGGTTTATATTACATGGGTTCTTAAAGTTCCCTATAAGGGCAAGCCTCTATAGTTAATTACATCTTAAATGTCCGAAGACACTTAAGAAAACTCTCGATAATGATCAGTGGTTTTACTCTCAAGAATTTCAAAGTTTAAGGTTTTCAAAGGATTTGAGTTTTGGAAATTTCAATAGGGAATGGATCAAATTTGGAACAGTTTATTTTAAGAGTCCAAAGGAAGAAAAGTAGGAGGAGCTGAGGATTCAAGAAGAATTTTGACAACTTCCCAAACTATCCTATTGTTTGACTTCAATTTAGGAATTTATTTAATGTTGCAATCCTGCCAATTTTATTTATATTTGTATGACATAATCACACAAATAGCATTGAAGATGTGAGGGTTTATGTCGTACCAAACAACTACCTCGGAATCCTAAGACCGCTTAGGACTTAATTTGCATAAAATTAAAGCTAGGAATGGTTTTGCTGATGTAGATCTGAGTTTTGCTGACAGCGATGACAGTGCTGCCCACTATGCTCCAAACTCCTTGTTGTTGCAGAGGTTTAGTTTTAGAAGTCATAAATCAGGAGATGAGAGAAGTGTTTTGGTTTAGAGAAAATCTTAAAATCCAAGTGTTTTTAATATTTTAATTAAAACAAATCTTAAAGTTGTTTAAACGGAACCGATTAAGATCCCATGGTTACGTCATCCCGCACCGATTATTTTCGGTGAATTCACTTAGTCCAGATGAATTTGCTACACTCACTTGAATGAGTTCCACACTTTCATTTAGGCAGTGGGAAATCCCGTTAGCAACACGTGGGTTACATCATCCGAGGTATTCCCGATCATTCAATGAGACGTTTTAATTTAGTTAAAGTTGTAGTTTTGTTGTTTTGTTTGTGATTAAATTTTGAGTTGTTTTATATTTTGGAATGTTGTGGCGGTGAATTTTATCTTGCAATGACTTTTTATTTAGTTTTGGTTTCATTTTAGGGACTATCCTAAAGGTTTTGGCTTTCATGAAACAGTTATTTATCATGCAAGTAAAGTAAAGTGCAGTGCATGTAAGTAAATTGAAATAAAGTAAATTGCAATAAATAAAAGCGTACCTGGAGGGTCTTCCCGTCATCCCAAGCTGCACTTAAAACACATGTTAAGACATTTAAATGTTTCAACAAGTACATAGGTAAAACTAAGGGAAAGGTTCTGGTTGTCTACCAAAGTCTAAATCCTATAGCTAGTCATCTCCTATGACGTCTAGGTTCTTGTGTTTTGGTTTAAGGATGATTTTCTTCACCGAAGAACAATTAAGTTCGATTGTTCTTATAAACATCCCATCATATTGAGGAAGTGTTTAAGACGAGTCATAAACATCTTTTCAATACCTCTAGGATTGTTTTAAGTTCGAGAGAATTTAATTATACGAGTGAATTAATCATCCAGGGAGTTTAAGTTTTGTTCTCTTGCTCGGTGAACTTGGACATTTGAATATCCTATAAGTGAAGTAACACTTCACTTGATACTTCATTTAAGAGTTATAATAATAATAAGAGCTTTAAAAGGGCAAATTTACTTATTAAGTATTTTAATGATTTAAACTTAATGATTTAATTTTAATTTTGACTTAATTATAAAAAATTAGTTTAAGTTTGGAATAGTGTTCAAGTCCTTTATGTTTTAAGTTTACTTTAAGTGTTTGGTTTAACTCTTAATGATTTCATTTAGGTGTGTTGTTAAATGATTTTAATTCGATTTAATTTTAATTTAATTTAAGTTAATTTTAATTTAATTTGATTTAATTTTTATTTAAATTAATTTAAATTAATTTAATTTAATTTAATTTAATTTTATTTTAGTTTAATTTAATTTAATTTTAATTTTAATTTAATTTAATTTTAATTTAATTTAATTTTAATTTAATTTTAATTTTAATTTTAATTTTAATTTTAATTTAATTTTAATTTTAATTTTACTTTTAATTTAGTTTTAATTTTAATTTTAATTTGGATTATTATTTTAATTTTTTAATTAAGAATTAAGTATTATTGAAGTGATTTATTTAGGGATTTTTAAATTAAAAAATAAATATCCACTTAATAATATCCCTACTTTAATAATTCCAATTTCTATTATTCTTCCAAAATTTCAATTAATTAATTAATTAAAGTTTTATTTTAATTATATTTGAAATGGTTAGTAGGTTTCTACCCTCAATCATTTAAGTTTCAATCATCCAAAATCAGTTTAAAATCAAATATTTTACCCTGCCCTTTTTGATTAATCCTAAAATTTTAATTAAGGGTTGAAATTTTTAATTACCCTTTTGCCCTTCAAGCTTAATAATTCTATAACTCACTAAATTAAGCTCAAATGAACTTGAAATTTTTATGTAACCTCACTCACATGTCAATTAAGACATTAGAGGAGAAAATAGGATTTTTCTATATTTAATTTATTTATGTAATTATTTTTAATGGAAAATAGGGGTTTTCAAGGAAAATTTAATAACATGACCAAGGAAATGTTTCTGTCCTTAAGAAAATTATGGGATGTTTCTAATGACCAGAGGACCATTTGGACCAATTTTGGTGATTTTTTGAATTATATTTTATTTATTAGAATTATTTTGATTTTTGGAGTTTTAATTAATTTTAAAATAAAATTAAAGTTGAAAAATGGATTTTATATTTTTCTTAAATCTCTCTAACCTCAAGGAGTCCAAAGAAAAAATTTTATAATTTTATAATTTTTTTTTATTTATTAGAATTATTTTAGTGGAAATTTTAAAGAAAATCATTTTTTAATTCAAAAATTGTTTTAAGCCTTTAAAATTCAATATCTTACCCTAGAAACTTAGAAAAAATATTTGGTTTGTTCCTAAGTGATTAGGAGTTAAAATGTGACATTTTGGTAATTTTTAATATTTTTATGATTTTTATTATTTTTAATCATTAAAAATATTAAAATAATGATAAAAATCAACTTTTTTAGAAAATTACAATTTTAATTTTCTTAAGTTCCTCTGATGTCAGAGAAGCTCCAAAACTATTTTTGTGAATTTTTGAAAAGTATTTTGTGAGTTATGAATTTTTAGAATTTAATTTTATCCATTTTGCTTAAGAGGCTTAATCAACCCATTTGGTGAGGCTAATAAAATCCAATTGACTTCAAATTTTTATGTGATGTTCCTCTGATCCTAAAGATCAGTGAAGAATTGTTTTCAAGTCAATTTAATGTGTGGTTAACCCTAATTAATTAAAGTTCAATTTTGGGTATTTAGGCCAATTAGAGTTGTTCCATGTGAATTAATTCAAAACCTATTTTTCCTAGTTTCCTCTGGTCATAAGAAACATCACCAAATTTTCTTAAAATTTATTTCTCAACATTCTAATTATTGGAATTAAAATACTCAAAACAGTAACATGCAATTGAAAAATCAATAACTTCTCAAAGGAATGGCCTCTGGCCTTGGAAAATTCAGGGAATGTTCCTAAGTTCAGAGGCTTCAAAAGCCCTATGGTATCATGCCATGATGAATTGTCTACATGCATGGAGAATCAAAATAGTGCAGAGAGTAAATAATTAATTAAAAATAAAATACTTAATGAAATAACTTGATTTCTTTTCCACATTATTCTCCTCTGTTCACTGAGCAAGAGGGTATTTTTATTTTATTTTTAGGATTTTTCTACACAAAGTTATGCATTTTGAAGTTCTGGGTATTTAATAAAGAAGAAAAATCCCTAATTTTCTACTTATCCACGCAGCGCCATGCAATCCTCGGCAGCTCCGAAAGCCCACGCGGCGCGCTCCCATTCGTCGCCGCCATCCGAGTCGGCTTGCCGCGGGGCTCGCGGTTCACGTACCGTCTCCCGGTCCGACACCATCGGCGCGTCCGCTCGATACACGCGCGATCCAACGGCTCCCGGTCATCGTCTACGGCCGGTGTGCACTCGTGACCGTCCACACTAAAACCACTAAGATCTCACTCGATTCTCAATGAATTTTCATGTTCTTATACTCTATGGATTCGTCTTGAAGAGACGAACATATCCATACGGTTTATGTGGCATGAAATTAACCCAATCAAAATAGAGATTGTTCAGAAGCTCGGGAAGAAGAGAGAGCTCATACTTTTGCTCAGAGAAGTGAAGCTTCGATCTGAGAGTTGTGTTACGTTCGATTGGGTCCAAGCAAGCTCCAGATGAAGTCCCTTGGTCTGGTGAATTGCCTAGGTACAAAAGTGACCACGACGGATCACAAAGCTTGGAGAGTTGGAAGCAATGGTTGGCACAGTGAGGGGGCTTTTGCTTGGGAACTTCTCCTCTTGGTACGAGTGAAGGTGTAGAGTCAATCGATTTGAGGATTGACTCGCTTGTGGTGAAGTGTCCTGGTTTTGGGCTTGAATTTCGACTACGAAATTGAGCTCACGGAGAGGAAATGGTAGGGGGATTTCGGTGGGGATCAAGTTCTCCGGGTGTGGGGGAGAGTACGGAATGATTTTGGCGAGTTTACGTATGGTTTGTTTCGGCAGCTCTCTTGGTCGAGAGGAGGTAGTGTTTAATAGAGGACATGTTGGAGGGCTTCCCGGGGAGGGTTGAAGGCTTGGATCAGTTGCTTAGATCGAGGAAGAACAGCCATGACGGCCATTGGACATGGGGCGGCTCGGCAAGATGGAATTTCAATGTTTGGATCCTTCGAGGTCTCGGCCATGGTGTTTTCCGGCGGGCTGTGGTGGTGGCCGGCCGAGCATGGGTCACCATCTTGACCGGGGAAGTCAGGGCTGAGGTTTGGTGAAGTGAATTGGCTTTGGACATGTGTAAAGGAGTTGGTTCTAATTGGTATGGGGATAAGGCCATTTTAGGCTTGGTTTGGTCAACTCATCCAAATGGATTGGGTTCACTCTCCCATAGCTTTGATTTTGGGCTGAGGCGATCGGTTGGGTCGACCTCCCATGTGTGGTGGAGTCTCCATCAAGGATTAGGTGGCAAAACATGGTTTAGTGTGTGACATAGATATGGCTAAAAAGGCTTAATGAAGGATTAGGAAAGGGGGCCCTCTCTTTGCCATTAATAGCTTGCTCACATGTCAAACCCCTCATGGCTTCACATGGGGCTTAAGGATGGCTTCATGGCTCTTACATGGCTTGGGAAAAGTTGGCTTGGTTTCATGGAAATGGGTTTAAGGAATTTTGGTATTTTGGTGTAAAATTTGGATGGTTTGTCATATGGCTTTGTTTACAAAGGTTTGATTGCTGATTTAGGACTTAGGAATGATTTTAATTAAGTGAGGATGAGATGAGATTGTAATGTGGGCTTTAGGATTGGCTTGGGCTTTTGAGTTTGGTTAGGAATGGGCTTTTGAATGTCTTTTGGAAGTGGGCTTTTAGATGAAAATTTTGCAAAGGGCCATGTCAAATAAATGTTGTGTTTAGTTTAAGGATGTGTCATGAGTGATTTGGATCAAACTTGAGGTGGTTTGGCATTGAATTGGGTCTAAATTGAGTCTCTTTAGTGATAGGGTCAAAATAGGTCAAAATGGACTAACTTGGGCTAAGGTTGGGCTAATGTTGAAATTGATGTAAAATTAACATTAAGAAATGTTTATGGGAGTGTTTCAAAGAGGTTTCAACTTTAATTGGGTTTTGATTTTGGGATTTGGGCCTATTTGGGTTAGGTTTAGGTGTAGACCCATTTAAGGGATTTTGGGTTTGGGTTGAATTTAAGTAGGGTTTGGGTCCAAATTTTGGGCAAATTATGTTAGTGTTTTGTTTTTGGGGATGTTATAGAAGGTTTAGAAAAGGTTTGAGGTTAATTGGAGTTGAATTGGGTTGGTTTGGGCTAAGTTTGGGTCATGGGCCAAAATTGGGCCTTAAGCTTAAAAGTGAAATTAGATTCAAATGTCAATCAAATTGGACTTGGATTTAGTCTAGATTAATATTGGGGATATTGAATTGAAGTTCAGAATTGAATTGGACCAAAATTGGGTCAATTGGGGTGGTTTGGTTTGACATTGGGTTCACTTTGGGTTAAAATGGGTCAAATTGGGGGTTTTGACAAAAGTGGGGTAAAATGACAAAAATGGCCCATGGTGTAGTTTAACAAAATGAAATTGGGAATATTTGGGATTTTCTAAAATTTTTTGGGAATTTTCTGAATTTTTGGATTTTTGGGTCAAGAGGGGCATTTTGGTAATTTGGAGGGTATTGGGGGTATTTTTGGAAATTTTGGTATTTTTGGCTGTAAATGATCAATTGATTGGTGGGGAAATATTTAAGGTTAATTTTGGAAAAGTTTTGGGTGATTTGGAAATTTTGGTGGTTTTGGGTAGTTCCAAGGGCTTTTAGTAGGTTTGGTGGGTCCGGGGCCCTGGGGTCAAAAATTGAAATTTTGGCAAAATAAAGATTGAGCCAGTGTGAGTGAAATGGAATCATTTTAGTTGAGCCATGAAGCCATATTAAGCCCATAGGAGCCATGAGAGGACTCATTTGAGGCATTCACTAAGTTGTTCCTAACCCTCTTAGCCAAGGGCCTAGGGGTTAAGGTCCATCTATATGAATTACCTACAAGAGTTAGGAAGTCAAGCTAGGTATGAATGGTTTGTGGATTTGGAATGTGTGTGTGAGAGTGTAGTGTATGTGTGAGTCAGCCCTCACCAGACCAGGAATGTATGTGTAAGTAAGTCAGCCAAATAGTCCTATAGGTAACTCATCCTTTAAACCTCCACATTTGATCTCAACCCTCTAGGTGATTAGGGGTTTACAATCAAGCTTGTGGGGTTTGCAGGGAGTTAAGAAGTGGTTGAGTTTCTAAAGGGGTAGGTTCCATTTCTAGTCCTCTAAGATAGTCAAAGGAAAAGCCTAAGGCTAGATCCTAAGTACTAAAAGGAGAAGAGAAGACCTCATCAAAAATGAGGTCAACAACTATGCATTTAGTACCAAGAAGATAAGGTTTAAATTTATCAAAGGCATATACTATAGCTAGAAGCTCTTTCTCAGTAGTAGTGTAATTTCTTTGAGTTTCAGTAAGAGTTTTACTAGCATAATATATAACTTTGAAATTTTTCTCATATTTTTGTCTTAATACAGCTCCAATTGCAAAATCACTTTCATCGCACATTAGTTCGTAAGATTTATTCCAATTAGGTGCAACAATGATAGGTGCAGTTATTAATTTTTCTTTTAAAATATTAAAAGCATTAACATAGTCTTTGTTAAATTCAAATTTAACATCTTTTTCCAATAAATGACAAAGAGGTTTAGCAATTTTAGAAAAATCCTTCATATATCTTCTATAAAATCCAGCATGACCTAGAAAACTTCTCACATCGATAACTGATAGTAGGTGGTTGTAATTCAGTAATAATTTTCACTTTTGCTTGATCTGCTTCCATCCCTTTTCGTGAAATTTTGTGACCAAGTACAATGCCTTCTGTGACCATGAATTGACATTTTTCCCAGTTAAGAACTAAATTTGTTTCTTCAAATCTTTTCAGAATTTTGGAAATATTTTCCAAACAAGATTCAAAAGAAGTTCCAAAAACTGAAAAATCATCCATGAATATTTCAATTCCTTTGTCAATCAAATCACAAAATATTGACACCAAACATCTTTAAAAAGTTGCTTGTGCATTACATAAACAAAAATGCATTCTACTAAAGGCAAATGTTCCATAAGGACTTGTAAATGTTGTTTTCTCTTGGTCCTCCGGAGCGACAGGTAATTGATGATAACCAGACTATCCATCCAGAAAACAAAAAAATGAGTGTCCAGCTAATTTATCAAGCATTTGATCCAAGAAAGGTAAAGGAAAATGATCCTTTCTAGTGGCTTCATTTAATTTCCTATAATTAATGCAAATTCGCCATCCAGTAACTTATCTTGTAGGAATTAGTTCATTTTTATCATTGACAATGACAATAACTCCTCCTTTCTTTGGAACACAATGAATAGGACTTACCTATTGGCTATCCGAAATAGGATAAATAATACCAGTATCTAACCATTTAACAATTTCTTTTTTAACAACCTCTTTCATGATAGGATTTAATCTTCTTTGCAGTTCAATAATAGGTTTAAAATTTTCTTCCATTAAAATTCTATGCATACAAATGGATGAGCTTATTCCTTTTATGTCGATGATTGTCCGACCAAATGCTTTCTTATAATTCTTTAACACTCCTATCAATTTTTCTTCTTGATCTTTACTTAGCTCAGAAGAAATAATAACAGGTAAAGTTAATAACATTTTTAATTCCAGTTCAGGGGCTTTTTTAATTGAGGGTAAAAGTATATCATTTTGAGTTATGTCTAAAGTTTCCCAATTATCTTTAATATAATGAGTTTCTTGTTCTTTTAGTTCTTCATTTTCATCAGTTAATAATTCAAATTTTTCTTCAGAAATTATTTTACATTTTTCTTGATAATGTTTCTCAATTAAATAATCAATTATATCCATTCGATAACGATTTTCTTTGTCAGGGTACTTCATTGATTTAAGGACATTAAATTTAATCTCTTGATCATTAACTCTCATGGTTAATTCTCTTTTTTGCACATCAATCATAGCTCGTCCGGTCGCTAGAAAATGTCTCCCTAAAATAATAGGTATTTCTTTATCTTCTTCCATATCAAGTACAATGAAATCTACAGGGAAGATAAATTTATCTACTTTAACAAGAACATCCTCTATAACTCCTTTAAGGTAAGTTATAGATCTATGAGCTAACTGAAGGGTTACGGTGGTGGGAGTAATCTCTCTAAATTGACCTTCGAAAAATAGAAAATGACATGAGATTAATACTTGCTCCTAAATCGCATAAAGCTTTTCCACAAAACTTTTCTCCAATAGCACAAGGTACAACAAAACTTCCAGGATCTTTAAGTTTTTGAGGTAATTTCTTTTGAATTATTGCACTACATTCTTCACTTAATGCAACAGTTTCAAAAGCTTCAAATCTTTGTTTCTTACTTAAAATATCTTTCATAAATTTTGCATAAGTTGGCATCTGTTCCAAAGCTTCAGCAAAAGGTATGTTTATAGTAAGTTTCTTAAAATTTTCAAAGAACTTAGAAAATTGATGATGAAGCTTCTGCTGTTTAAGTCTTTGAGGAAAAGGTGGTGGTTTTTTTTCAACTTCCTTATTAATACAAATATCAGTTTGATCTTTATTAGGTTAAGGAGTTTCTTTAGATTTTTCAATATCTTCTACCTCAATCTCCTTTTAAATTTCATTCTGCATTCTTTCTTTTAATTCCTTTCCACTTCTAAGTTGTACAGCTTTAACATGTTCATGTTCTTTTCCAGTTTCTTTTGGATTGATTTCAACATTACTAGGAAGTGTTCACTGGGGTCTATAATTAATTAAATTAGCGATTTGTCCATTTGATTCTCGATATTACGAATAGCGAGTGTTTTGATTTTGTAATTGATTACTTAGTTGTAAAATTAATTCTTCATAGATAATTTTTTACGTTGATTGTTAAATCCGGGTGGTTTATAGTTTGAATTAACTTGATTATTCCAATTTCCAGGTGGGATTAGATTGATTATTACCCCATTGTTGTGAATTATTCCGGTTAAAATTAGGATGATTTTTCCATCCGGGATTATAATAATTTGAATAAGGATTATTTTTATTAGCAATAGCTTGTAAAGTTTCAATAGTTTGAGAATCTTCAATATTAGCGGAGTTGTTATGTGATATTTTAATAGCAAAACTATCTAATTTCTTAGACATTGCTGCTACTTGTGAAGCTAAAATAGAAAAGGCTTCATTATCATGAATACTTGCCACTCTTTTAGGATTAATCCTTTCAGAAAGCCATTGAAAATTATTGTTAGCCATTTCTTCAATTAAAGTGTAAGCTTCTTCAAATGATTTGGACATTAAAGAACCTCCAGCAGCAGCATCAATAATTGATTTTAAAAATCCAATTAATCCATTATAAAATGTTTGAATAATTAACCAATCAGGTAAAGCATGATGAGGACATTTTCTTAATAGTTCTTTAAATCTTTCCCAAGTTTCATAGAATGTCTCCTCGTCTAATTTACTAAATGAAGTAATATCATTTCTTAATATAGCAGTTTTAGAAGGAGGAAAATATTTAGCAAGGAATTTTTGTGCCATTTCAGCCCATGTTTTTATAGAACCTGTTGCTAATGAGTTCAGCCACATCTTTGCTTTATCTCTTAAAGAAAAAGAAAAGTCTAAGCCTAATAGCATCATCGAAACATTGTTATATTTAAAGGTAGCACAAAGTTCTAAAAAACTAGCAAGGTGTAAATTTGGATCCTCATTTGGTGTTCCACCAAATTGATTGTTTTGAACCATTTGAATAATAGACGGTTTTAGCTCAAAAGAATTAGCATCTACAGTGGGTATTTGAATACTACTATGAAGTTCATCAACTATAGGGTTAGCATATCCCTTAATGGTTTATAAACATTTTGTTCATTAATTTCAATTGAATTTTGTAAATTGTTATATAAATTAGTCATTTCTTGAAAATTTTAACTTTTTTTCCTTTTTTAATTCTTCTAACAGTTCTTTCTAATTCAGAATCTAAAGGTAATAATCCTTCAGATCCAGAACTACGCATAAAAAGTATGGCTGTCAAAAAAGCTCGTTGTTCGCGAACAGTTCATGTTCGGTTCGCCAAAAAGTTTTGTTCGATTCGTTCGATAAGCAAACGAGACGAACACGAACAAATTTTTTTCGTTCGGTTTGTTAAATGAACCAAACACGAACAGTGATGTGTTCGTTCGTGTTCGGTTCGTTATCGTTCGAAATATAAAATAATTTAAAATATTATATATAAAAAATTTATGATATTTTAAAAATAATTATATATTATAAAAATTATCATATTTTAAAGTATTAAACTTCTATAATATATAACATATGATAAATTATTAATAACAATAATAATATTATAGTATTAATTATATTAATATAAATATTATAATATTATAATTAATATATTATACTATATATTAAAATAAAACCCTAATGAAAACCACTAAACGCCTTATTCGGTTTGCTTCATTTTGAGGAAGTATGGGTTACCTGATGTGTGTACGGAATACCTGATCAATTTGCTTCATTTTGAGGAAGTATCCTATCAAAGCTAGGGCTGTCAAAAAAGCTCGTTGTTCGCGAACAGTTCGTGTTCGATTCGTCAGGAGGTTCGTGTTCGTTCGATAAGCAAACGAACCAAACACGAACAGTGATGTGTTCGAACATTTCGAACACGAACACTAGCTCTGTTCGTTCGTGTTCGGTTCGTTTACACCCCTAATAAAAAGTCAATTAGCAAGAATTAAAATAAATATTATATATTATATATATGTTTTTGTGTTTTTTTATAATAAAGAAAAATGAATAAATTAAAAATACTTAAAATCGAAAAGTTTGCCTCTGCTCTCCCCGACAACAGCGCCAAAAACTTGACCCGATATAAATATATGTGTACTAAATCTTCTTCCCTGACAACGGTACCAAAGGCTTGACCCGAAGTCCTCTGAAGATCAACGTACTAATTAATGCTTTCAAAAATATATGTTATAAATAATAATAGCGACTAGTGTATATAAATATAATTCTATGGAAAATATTTTACACACTAGGGGTTCTACGCAAGTATACGTATCGTTTCAAGTAATATAGAGCTTTGAAACGAAGACCACAGTATCGATCCCACGAGGAGAGAGATATAGATTTTTAAATATTTTTATTTTAAAATATTTCTTTTATAATTTTTAATTTACTAGATGCAATAATAAAGAATGAATAAAATAATTGATGTAATTAGCAATAAGAAAGCAACTTTCTCCCTTTCAATTAATCCAAGATTTTCTAAGATAATGATAATGTTCGTGGAGAATTAAATTTATGGTATTGTGCCAAATAGAAGCATTCATATTCTTTACCCTTTGATCCAGGTGTAAAGAACATTGGCTAGCCTATAAAACAGGTCCGGATGTATTGTCAGTAGAATGGGTTAATCTAGGCTCATACTACTAGATGTCCAAGGGTGGCTATGGTCGGCCCTACTAGTGACCCTTTCCTTTTCTATAAACCAAATCACAAGAATTTAGTCTGTCACCTTAAAAACTTATCAATTCTATGCTCATTATATAATATCTTCCTATTTATTTGTACTTCACCTTAAATAACCCGCACAAGGCCTTCGACTACCCAAGGATTCATGTGATATCTACAAGTTAAGAATTCATCTCTTTCTAGGTCTCAAAACTCTTTAACATGTTTTAACAATTTAAATGACCAATTTAAATAGTAAATTAAGAACCGATATTAATATCATCACATTGTTTTGAAAATATATGATTTTTAATTCTCCGACGAATTTTTGTATTATCTTATTTATCTTTTCATAATTGAAAGGAGAAAGAAAAGTAACTACTCAGAACACATTGAAATTAAATAACAAAACATAATTAATAAACTTTGAATCAAAATAAAAATACTTATCTTAGATGTTTCTCCTACTGAACTTCTGATTCCTACTGACTCCATAGCGTAATGAACTACAGATGCACCAACTCTTTCAAACTCTGAATACAAACTCTAAAATAAACTCACTACTTTATGAAGGAAAGTAAAAAGGTGGCCTTAATATGATCTCTCTAATTCTCTCTCTAGATAGGACTCTAGATAGGGAGTGGTAGATGGGGCATATTTCTCTGAAGGAATACCCTCCTATTTATAGGCTTCAAGGGTTGCCTCAAGGCACCTCTTCAAAATGTGTCCACATTCAATGAATCTTCTAGAAGGTGTGTACTGCGTCTAGTTCTTGACACCTCTTCACTTTGGATCGCACCCCTTCACGATTAAAACCGTTTTGAAGCGTCCAAATACATTGTATCACATGTTATATAAACCAGGAACAACTGCCAGTCTTCTAGAAAGTTCAATAATCACTCACACCGTCAAAATAACCGCCCAAAAGTCGTCAAAAATTTAACAGTTTTCTGTATCGAGCTGGCGCTTAGGCGCCGGACTCTGGCGCCAGGCCAATAATTTCAAAAATTTTGCATTTTGGCTCCATTTTTGCTCCATTTTTGCTCCTTTTTCATATTTTTCTCCTTCTTGAACATTTTTGCATCACCTACATCCAAAAACACGAAAATACCTTTCATTAAAGCATAATATCCTTAAAATTTAATAAAAATTAAGGCATAAAAATAGGTATTTTTTTCTTGGATCACCTACTACTGTTACTTATGTGAGAAGTTTTTTGGGACATGCTGGATTTTATAGAAGATCTATAAAGGATTTTTTTAAAATTGCCAAACCTCTTAGTCATTTATTGGAAAAAGAAGCTAAATTTGAATTTAATGAAGACTGTGTTAATGCTTTCAATATTTTAAAAGAAAAATTAATAACTACACCTATTATTATTGCACCTAATTGGAATAAAACTTTTGAATTAATGTGCGATGCAAGTGATTTTGCAATTGGAGCTGTATTGGGACAAAAATATGATAAAATTTTCAAAGTTATATATTATGCTAGTAAAACTCTTACTGAAACTCAAAGAAATTACACTACTATTAAGAAAGAGCTTTTAGCTATAGTCTATGACTTTGATAAATTTAGAGCTGATCTTCTTGGTACCAAATGCATAGTTCATACTGATCATTCCGCTATTAAATATTTAATGTCAAAAAAAGATGCTAAAAGCTGAGCTGATAAGATGGGTTTTACTTCTGCAAGAATTTGATTTTCAAATAGTGGATATAAAAGGAACTGACAACCAAATTACTGATCATTTATCTAGAATTAAGAATGATATTATTTTTAAAGAAAATATAAATGAGAAATTTCCCGATGAACAGTTATATGTCATTCAAGGATGCCAAACACCTTGGTATGCGGATATAGTTAACTATTTAGTTAGCAATATTCTACCTTATGGATTGAATAACAAATATATTAAGAAATTAAAAAATGATGCTAAATCTTATATTTAGGAAGATCCTCATTTATTTAAATTGGGATGAGATTATATAATTCGAAGATGTGTACCTTTTGAAGAAACTTTTGCTATTATTCAAAAATGTCATGATTCCGAATTTGGAGAACACTTTGGAGTAGATAAAACTGCATTTAATTTTTTAAATTCAAGATTTTATTGGCCTACATTGTTCAAAGATGTGAGACAATATGTGAAAACATGTGATCGATGTCAAAGGATAGGAAATATATCTAGGAAAGATGAAATGCCTTTCAACTATATATTGGAAGTTGAAATTTTTGATATATGGGGTTTAGACTTTATGGGACCATTTGTATTACATCTAGAAAATTTTATATTTTATTAGCAGTTGATTATGTTTCAAAGTGGATTAAAGTTGCAGCTTTACCTAACTGTGATTCTAAAAGTGTTTCAAAATTTTTAAAGAAAATGATTTTTTCAAGATTTGGAATGCCTAAAGTAATTATCACAGATGGTGGAAGTCATTTCAGAAATATAAGAATTCAATCATTACTAGAAAAATTTGGAATCAAATATAGAATTACAACTGCTTATCACCCACAAACAAGTGGAATGGCTGAAGTGTCAAACAGAGAAATTAAAAGAATTTTAGAGAAGACTGTTAATCCTAAAAGAACTGATTGGGTTGATAGACTTGATTCTGCATTATGGGCTTATATAACAGCTTATAAGAAACCAATCAGAATGTCACCTTACTGGTTTAGTTTATGGTAAACATTGTCACTTACCTGTTGAACTTGAACATAAAGCTTATTGGGCGATAAAGGAGTTTAATTTTGATTTGAATACTGCAGGAGAAAAACGATTATTGCAATTAAATGAGATGGATGAATAAGAAATGAGTCATATGAAAATGCAAAAATTTATAAAGAGAAAATGAAGATATTACATGATAAAAAGATTTCAAGAAAAATATTAGAGCCTGGACAAGAAGTATTATTATTTAATATTCGTTTAAGACTTTTTCCTAGAAAATTAAGATCTAAATGGATGGGACCATATATAATTGAGAAAGTATACCAATATGGAGCTGTGGATATTAAAGAACCCAAAACGGGAAAAAAATTTAAAGTTAACGGATTAAGACTGAAGCCTTATTTGGGAGACATTAAAAAGATTTATAAAGAGGCTTACGAGTTGAGTCTACCTGATTAAAGACTTAATTAGGTCGGGTTGACAACGTTAAACCAAGCGCTTTGTGGGAGGCAACACATAATTATTTTTGTGTGTTTTTACATTTTTAATATAAGGTTATGCCTCGGTCTTAATTAAATTTTATATAACTTTAGAAAATTGGATGTTAACAAGTCTTTATTGACTTAAGTTAAAGATTATTTCGAAGTCTATAAAGTTTGGACTTTGGATCACTCCATTTTGTATGTGAGTAAAAAGGAGATCAAGTTAACCTTCATTATGATTATTTTAATTACTAAGTTTATATTGATCTTATCATTCTAATTTACCTATTCTTGAGATTGAAACTTTGAAATTTGACGTTAGGCGAAACGGAGTCGAACATGGTTCTGGTGCCTAGGCGCCGAAATTTGGCGCCTAAGCGCCAGAGTAAACTGTGTATCGATGGGTCCGGTGCCTAGGCACCAGATTTGGCGCTTAAGCGCCAAAGTTACTCGGTCGTGTAAAAACTGAAAATTTTCAGTTTTTCACACGATTTTCTCCTATAAACTATCCCATCTTCCTCCCCAATCCCTAAGAAACCATAGATACTACCTTTACACTTCATTTGTGAGGAGATAAGAGATGATTTTGAAGAAATGGAGAGAAGAAATCATGGAGAAGAGGCTAGAGATAAGTGTTCTAAGGATCCTCAACTTTTCTTAAATGGTTTCATTGTTGTTAGTTTGGAGAAGTTTTTGAATCGATTAGATAAGTTTGAAGCGGAATTCAAAAGTATTGGAGATCGCCTCCATGAGATGTATCATAAAATCGAGCATCCGGAATGGCAGGCAAAGCTTCAATTCGATCATGTAGCGGCCTATCAAGATGCTCAAGTGGAGATGTATGCGAAGAACAAATGGATCGACGAGAAAATGACTACGGATTTTCCAAGGGCGTTAGTGTTCTTCCCAAGTAGGCCGAGTAATCTTCATTGTGACGAAAATGGAAAATTCAATTTCTAATATTAGATAGTAAATGTGGTTAGATCAAGACTTTATGTAGTGTGTCATTGTATCGATTTGGTAAATTGATTGTGTTGTTTGTGTGTTTGTTTTATTGTTCAATGTGTGTTGTATTTGTTTTAAAATTGTGTTGTTTGATTGTTAGTAAGACTTGAATCTTATTATTATACTTATCTGTATTGTATTGAGCCAAATTGAATATTATGAATGGAATTAGAAGAGTTTGACCTAAACTTATGTTGGATTGATGGATTTAATTTATAATTTTTAAATTTTTTTGGAAAATATTTTGGAAGTTAGAAACTAAAGCAATACTCTCATATGAGTAATTAGAAGTTGAATTTGTGAGTTTTGGTGGAAAATAAAATTTTTAAAGTGATTTTTGTGAAAGGCGAGTCTGGCGCCTAGGCGCCAGAATTCGGCGTCTAAGTGCCAGTTTAGCCTGCAACCTGAAAATCGGGATTTAAACCCCCAAAAGCCATGGATGACGCCTAAGCTTCATCTCCTTCCTCATTTTCGTGAAAATACACCCCCTAGATCCATCTCAAGGTCAAAACGTCACAGTTTTTAGCCCGAAATCACTTGATTTCTTCATCTCGAGGTCAGATCTACCTTCTAATCCATTTATTTTTTATTTCTACCATGCATTTTCCTATTTTTGCTTAAAGCTGAAATTTTGGATAAAAATTTTGACTTTTAGAAATTTCTCCATGGGTTTTTAAACTCATTTTAAGTTTCTCAAGCTTAAAAGAGTTTAGATATTTAATTCCTTAAGAGAGTCGGAATTTAGGTACCGACCTCAAAAGGAGAGAACTGGAATTTAGGTACCAGTCTTGGAAGAGAATCGAAATTTAGGTATCGATCTCGAAAAGAGATGAGAATTGAAATTTAGGTATCAATCTCGAAAAGGGAGTCGGAATTTAGGTACCTACCTCAAAAGGAGAGAACTGGAATTTAGGTACCCGTCTCGAAAGTTTGAAAGAGGACTAGAAGTTAGGCTCTAGCCTTGAAGAGAACTGGAAGTTAGGCTCCAGTCTCGAAGATTTATCTGTATGAAGAGGGACCCAGTCTCATGCCATCAGAACCAAATCGAACAAAGTTCGTGGCTCCGTGTCAATAGAACTAGTCGATCCTCTAAGACACAGAAGAAAGAGAATTGAAAGGAGCTGGTAAGTGTACCAAGCTGAAAAGACTTCACTTAGCAATAAGTCGAGGAAAATATTCGAATTTCAAAAGAGTTTCAAACAGATTTCGATTGAGGAAAGAACTGAAAGGTTTGAATCAGAGGATTCAGATCAGAATTCAATTTGAGATTTAGATTCGTTTTGTTTGTCCTTTAACGATCCCATTTTTTTATTTTTGTTGTTTATTTAGTGTTCATGTGAATTTGAAGTCCATTTTAATATTTAGATTTTTAGGAAAAATTCTCATTTATGTTGTTTTCTTTTCTGTTCTTCGTTCAAAGTTCATTTAACTCTAATGGCGTTTCACAGTCAATTTGCACAAAAAGAGGTGAAGGTAAAATATGACGTAGTCGTTTTCATTCCAACTTGCTGAAAGTACATCATACAACTTGATCTAGTCATGATGACATTTTCCTCAGAAATTTAATGTCTTATACAATTCATGTAAATCCAAAACGGATTGTGTAAGATTCTTGTTGATCCATCCAAAAGCGTCTGTCAAAAATCCATGTCTGAATAGTAAGAAACATGGGCAATAACATCACCTTCCAAGCCATCCTTGGCAGGAATGCCTCATGGATGTGCATTGGAGGTGCGCTATTTCCCATGCAACTCACGTAAGGCCGGAGACTCTCCAATTCTGGATCTGGCTGAAAGTGGTAAGGCATTTTTCTGTCGTCCATTCTTCTAAAAGTAACTGAGATCCGCTCCACAGGCACTCCTGGGATGCAATACTTCGTAACATCTGCTCCATTTCCTTTTATCACCAGGACGGAACCTACCGGTAGTGGTATCTCCACAGACCCTCAGAACTCACCGGGGCCTGCAATCCGAAGGTTAGATCCGAACATGATGTTGCACTGGTTAACGAATGACACTGTGCAGAAGGGTCTAACAAAGTCATGATGGTCTATATGTGGAGGTATGCGGTCGCCTTCCTTGTAGATGTTGATGATGCGAGCTGTTGGGTATGCGATCCGCGAGCAATACCCTCCATGTTATCATCCTTTTCACCATTCTCTTGATGATTCTTGGCATCAGATCCACCTCACTGCGACGGAGTATCCCTGGTGGATTTCCTTTTCTATTTATGGCAAAATTGTAGCAACATCCGCATTGGATTGTAACTCTTCCCTTTCCTGACATCCATTTTCGAGGTTCTGAATATGTCTTTTCTCTCAGGCGGCCAGCTCGTCCCATTTTCTGTAATTCGAGGATGCAATCTACAATTTGTTGTTGCTCATAATTTGAGAAAACATCTGTATGCAGCTCGAGGCCTTCTAAAATGTCGACCCTCTTGTTTCCAATTCTTTCAAAGTATTCAAAAGGTTTTCTTCTCGACTAGTTGCATTTTTCCAGCTCGTATTCCGGGATTATGCGAAGTCCTCGGTGTCTAGTAACATCTTGCGGGATGTATGGCTCAACCCCAGCATGTTCTTCTGCATGTCTCGGCTCCTCGGAGATAGTCTCCGTAGGGACATCCTCCGGGGTTGCTTTCGCAACAAGACTCTTCGGATCTGGTACATATGCTCGACGTCGAGGTACCGACTCTATTTCTGCTTTTCTTGGTATTTCTTTCATCTGTTCCGACCTTCTTAGAGTTGACCTTCTTCTTTCAGGTTCCTGACGAACCGGTCTCCTTGGAGAATTTGCACTAACGGTATCCATTGTCTGTTTATATTGATCTTCTGCTAACTTGGTCAACATTTTGCAAATGCGATGATTCTTATTTCTTCGCTGGGTAGCAGTGAGAGTAGCTCTCCTTACCCCTTGAATTTCTACGGGCGCGGCGCTGACAAGCCTACCCTCTGCTGTGGCAACCACGGACTTAATTTTCTTATCTTCTCCGGTTGCATGCGCGGCGTTTGCTTTTCTTTTCTTGTTGCTGGATTGGCGGATCGGGCCACCCATTTTCATCATCGTCCGATCTGTGAAGTTCTTCTCGATCAGTCGGGATCCAATCATTTTCTTCGTATTGTAAGCCGGCTGGTGTGAAGTACGAGTCAATCTCTATCATCTGCTCCATCCCTCACCCTCATTTCATCGAGTGCTAGACTCACACCATTTCTAAAGTTTAGAACCAACTGCCTGGATTCGACATTTCCTACAAAAAAACAAGGAAAGGATCAGGGGCTGTACTAAGAACAAGAACAATAAGAAAAACACTTAAAAAATCTTATTCACTTCTTTTAAATTTAAAAGAAGTAGGAAGAGATGAGAAAATATCAGGAATTAATGGATTTAAAAGGAAAGATTTGACATTTTATTATTACGATTTCCCATGTTTTCTTTTTTAACATTTTCGTTGATGAGATTTTTTTTATCATCCATTTTATTTTGTTTTGGGTTCGGACCCAGTCGCAAAGTGATTACTTCACCCGTGTTTCTAGAGATAAGATTCTACTTTAGAGGCCACCCTTCGAAACATCAGGTTGCGTAATACTTCTTTAAATATCGTCCATTGATTGGAAGCATGGGTCGTTCTCCATGGCAATTCACAAGCTGGTAGGAACCTCCCGAGTGGACTCGTCTCGACCACGAACGACCCTTCCCATGTTGGTTCGAACTTACCTCCTATCTTGCGGTGTGCGAGGATAGGTCGTGCGAGAACCAAAACCGAGTCACCGACTTTGAAAGTTCTTGGGCGGACCGGTTTATCATGGGCTCGAATCATCTTGGCTTGATACGGTTCCAACCTCGCCGTGCGGAAAGTCTTTTCCCTTCCAAGCTTTCCAATTCTTCCGGTCGTAGTCGACATTTTCTTCGTAGTGATCTTTTACTGCAACACGATTTGGAGTGACGGAAGCCGAACTTCCGGGGGCAAGACGGCCTCGGACCCGTACACTAAAGCGTAAGGTGTGGGCGAGTAGGAGTCCTAAAAGTCGTCCTGTAGGCCCATAAGGCTTCTAACAACTTCTCGTGCCAATTTCTCTTGTTTTCATCCAAAGTTTTCTTTAAAATTTGAACAAGAGTTTTATTGAAAGCCTCGGCCAAGCCGTTTGCTCTTGGGTAGTAGATCGTTGAGTATCGTCAATCAATCCTGTGTCTTCTGACAAAATTTTTGATCTTTGTACTCTTGAATGCAGATCCATTATCTGAAATGATCTGCGCGGTACCCCAAAACGGTAGACGACTTGGTTCTTGAAAAGCGTAGCACGTGGTGTGCCTTCACTTCTCCGAGTGGTATAGCTTACGCCCATTTAGAAAAGTAGTCACGTAGCTGCAGAGAATGAAGTGATGTCCTCTTGAAGAAGGTGGTTCTATCGGACCCACTATATTTGTGCCCCAACACTCAAATGGCCACGACGCGATTGTCGGATGTAGCACATTTGGAGGTTGGTGTAGAACCACTCCGTGCACTTGGCACTGGTGACAAATCTTGGCGACCTTCATGCAGTCGGTCTTCATTGAGGGCTAGTAGTACCCTAGTCTTTTAATCTTCATTTTCATTTTCGGACCCGACTGATGAGCGCCACAAAGTCCTGAATGTACTTCTTTAACAATTTCACGAGCCTCAGACCCGCTCAGGCATCTTAGCCATATCTGATCAAAAGACCTTCTGTATAATGTATTGTTTATTAATGCATAAGACAGAGTTCTTTTCTTGATTTGATGGGCTAATGACTTATTGTCCGATGAGGTTTCCTGTTTGCAAGAAGTCATTAGTGGTCGTCGCCGATCTTACGTATTTCTACATCACTTCTTGCAATTGTTTCTTCCGCTTTTCTTTCGATTTATGTATTGTATCCATGTCGAGTCGTGATAGGACTCGTCGTCCTTGAACTAACACTTCGACCGACTCATCCTATGACGAGGCAAATTCTTTGCGAGGCGAGGTCTAATGCATCGGCGAGAGCATTTTCTTTTACGGGAATCTTGTAGATTGTTACGTTTGGAATTTGTTCCAACAATTTCATGGTATACTAAAAGTACTGCTCGAGTCTTGGCTTTAAAATTCTGTACTGTCCGGCGACCTGTTGAATGATCAACTGAGAATCTCCGTAGATGTTGATGTCCGTTATTCCCATCTTAATGGTTAATTCCAATCCGGTTATAAGGGCTTCGTATTCTGCCTCGTTGTCTGTACATGGTTTTGTTAAGTGGTAGGAGTATTTTAACATCCCCGCTCCGGTGTTATAAAGATTAGTCCGATTCCTGCCTTACCGGGCACTATCGTTTGCAATTCTTTATTCTTCTGTGCTGAGGACACACCGTCGAAGTACAGTTCCCAACGTCGATCATCAGGGTCATCTAGGCTCATTATCTGCTCGTCAGGAAAATCGTCGTCGAGAGGCGAATCCGCCGATAAAGGGTGTGATGTGAGGAAGTCTGCTAGGACTTGCCCCTTTACGGCGCGAAGAGGAACGAAAGTTATGTCAAATTGCAATAGTATCATCGACCACCTGGCAAGTCTGCCAGAAAGCGTCAGTCGGGTCATCAAGTATTACAACGGATTAACTCTCGAAATAAGGTTGACCTTATGAGAAAGCATGTAATGCCCGAGCTTCGTGCGGCGAAGATCGGGGACGACGATGCTTCTCGATAGGAGGATACTTTACTTCGTTGGAATTATACGACGGCTTAAGTAGTAGAGCGCGTTTTCTTTTCCCTCATCATTGACTACAGGCTAGGCTGGGCTCCAGGGAGTCGTCTAAAGCCGCGGTATAAAGTATCAACGGTCTACACGAGGCCGGGGCTGCTAAGACATGAGGTGTCATTAAATATTGTTTAATGTCCTTGAAAGCCAGTCGGCATTTCTCATCCCAAACGAATTTGGCGTCCTTTTTAACTAATGCCGAGAAGGGCTGACACCTACCTGACAAGTTCGAGATAAAGCGTTGAAGATATGCCAACTTCCCTTGAAAGGATCGTAGTTTTTTCAAAGTTTTGGGAGGAGGCATTTCTAAAAGAGCTTTAATCTTTTCCGGATCGATTTCAATCCCGCGATGTCGGACAACAAATCCTAAGAATTTCCACGAGGTGACGCCGAAAGCGCATTTTAAGGGATTCATCTTAAGGTTGTATTGTCTTAGTCGCTCGAAAACAATTCTCAAATCATACAGGTGATCTTCCTTCAGTTTACTTTTGATGACCACATCATCCACGTAGCACTCGACTTGGTTGTGAATGAGATCATAAAAAATCTTCGTCATCGCTCTTTGGTATGTTGCTTCTGCGTTCTTTAGTCCGAATGGCATTACTGTGTAGCAATACACTCCGATCGGCATTCTGAATGCCGTGAGCTTTCGTCTTCTGGTGCCATCTTTATCTGGTTGTATCCTGATGATCCATCCATGAATGAAAATGTTTCATGTGTTGAAGCAATGTCGATCATCAGTTCTGGGATTGGTAGCGGAAATTCATCCTTTGGACATGCTTTATTTAAATCTACGAAGTCTACGCAGATTCGATCGACTATTCTTCTTTCGATCGGTACCACGTTGGCTAACCAAGTAGGGTATTGTTCTTCACGGACAAATTTAGCGTCTATTAGCTTCTTAACTTCGGCTATTACTTGTTGCTCAATTTCTAGACGCATTCTTCTTGGAGCTTGTCTGACTGGAACAACAGTGGGATCTACTCCTAGCCTGTGAACTGCGACTTCTTGAGCTAATCCTGGTATTTTGTCGTAACTCCAAGCAAAACAGTCCTTGAATTCAATTAGTAGCTTGATTATGTCTTCAGAGTCTTCTTTATCGAGTAAGGAGCTAATAAAGGTAGGCCTAGGCTCTTCGCTAGTACCTAAGTTAACTTCCGTTAACTCGTCTATTGTAGATTTGATTTCTTCCTCGAATTCTGGTGGAGCGTCGCCGATTGGTAGATCCTCAAGATCTTCTGAGGCTTCCAAGCACTCTTTATTAGGTTCGCAAGTGACAACCAAGAAAAATCCCGTATCATCAACTGATCCTACTATGCCGAATCCGAGACCATGTTTTGAATTAGGAGGCCGACCGGCATTATTCCATAATTTTCCAAAGTGTTATGATCGGCTTTTTGTCCATTGTCGAGGTAAGACACCACGTTGAATTAAATTTTGAACACAGGGAGAGTACCACTCAAAAGGTAATTCTATTAATTCAGATGAAGTAACATCTTCAATTTGTACATCTTTTTCAGTATTGGAAGAAGAAGCACCACGGTAAAACTTGATTGGTTTAGAACCACCACCATGTACTTCCTTGACCACCATACCCTCGATCTTGTTAGAATGGATCGGGGTCAGGGTCATAATATATACATGATGGTTAATCTTCTCGTACATTGATTTATATTCTTCATTCTTTTCATCTTCGAGAGAGATCTTGAACTGGGGTTTCTTTTGACTTATTGTCGCTGCTTCTTTCTTAATTTCTTCTTCTTCTTCGGAGCTGTTCTCCCAATCAACATCGATGACCGGTTTCTTCTGTCCAACTGTTCCAACATTTCTTCCACTTCCTCGTCCCGGCCTCGACCTCGGGTGCGAGTTACGGAGAAATCTTCACCATCTCACCGTAATGGAGTGGTGAGTAAGCGTTGGACTAGAACTTCAGGTTCTTCATCGTCTCGAATTTCTTTTGCTTCATTTGGTATGGTATTTCTGGAAAAGATTGTTTTCTTCGGAGGCACGTAGTAGGCCGCATCTTCATGAATTCCAATTTCGTGCACAGAGAACGGTTGCAGATCACCTTTGATGCACTGTTCCCCTCCTTCGTAATAATTTATGCATTGGTGCAGAGACGACGGTACCATCCGGTTTTCATGGATCCATGGCCGACCCAGTAGAGCGTTGAACGATGTTTCAGAATCAATTATGTGGAATTTTGCGGTTATTTTTGCTAAATCATCGGTCTTCATTAGTAGTGTTATCGATCCAATAGCTCTTTCTCCTTTTTGATTGAAGCCTCTTAATAGGATCTTGTCTGCTTCAAGGTCGCTAGCATTAATTTCTAAATATGCTAGCGTCCGAAGTTTCATTATGTTGATTGATGCTCCCGGATCAACCAACACTCTGGAGAGAGTAAACTTTTCAATAGTAGTGAAATGTATAACGGTCGGTTGTGATCGATTGTTCCCGATAATGGATTATTGTCCGTGAAGGTAACACCTCGCTGTTCTCTTAACGAGCAAACCTCGTCGAAGGAATCACCGACCATTTGAGCTAAATAAATCTCTGGATCAAGTAAAGCCTTGATCAGAGCCTCTCTCATCTCCTTTGACAGGATCAGAGCATCGTATATGCTTAGTTTGGCTGGTAGCTTCCTAAGATGGGCTAGCACGTTGTAGTCCACTTTATTACCATGTTCCTCGGTTTCTTCCCAAATGGGCAGTTCCTCTGCTGGGGTTGGCTCTTCCTGAGCAACCACCTGCTTTCCTTTATCCTTTGGACCCATTCTCGGGGGTAGAACTTTTCTGCTTCTTAGGTTGACTTCAGTAATCTCTTCTAAATTTTATGTTGAATCTGCCGATGTATCCTCTTGAATTGGAATGTCTGGCTCTTCTGAAGTTGCTTCGGTGTCTGATAACTCCAATTCTATCGCGATTGGAGCTCCTCGAAATTCATAAATGGACTCGTTGCTTGTCGAGCTTTCGTAGCCTCCTTTGTGAACATCTTCTTCGTCGTGGTCGTCGAGGTTGTGTATGATTTGAGAATCGTTATTTGTATTGGAATTGAGATCCGGATTAAGCTGGTTGTCGTTAGTTACGTAATCGTTAGAAACAGTCAAAACGTAGCCAACGCCATAACCCTTATCATTATAAGATCCCGCCGGAGCGAGCAGATAATCATACAGAGTCAGAAGTTCGAGTGATTTCTCCCTCGAATCGGAAACAACCATCCTAGGATAAGTAGCCCCTAGTCTACCCTTCGGAGCCCACAATCTTCTCCTCCTTCCGGGGCGGTTCTTCAATCACAAGTGATAGTGCCGGCTCGACAAGTTTCAAACTCTGAGTTGAAGCGCGTACCGAAGTGGTCTGGATGTGATCCAAAATTTTCTTCGATGATCTTATCCAGACAGTACTCCATCCATCATCAGTCGTGTATGGGTGTTGACCTCATTTTTGATGAGGTCTTCTCTTCTTCTTTTAGTACTTAGGATCTAGCCTTAGGCTTTTCCTTTGACTATCTTAGAGGACTAGAATTGGGACCCACCTTTCAGAAATTCAAACCACCTCTAAACTCCCTGCAAACTCCACAAACTTGACTGTAGACCCCTAATCACCTAGAGGGTTGAAATCAAATGTGGAAGTTTAAAGGATGAGTTCCTATAGGACTCTTTGGCCTTAGGACTACCCACAGGTGGCTCTGGTGCAGTGAAGGGTTGACTTGCACACACACTACACCTACACACTACACTTTCACACACTTCCTAAAAAACACACCCATACCCGAGCTTGACCTCCGACTCATGTAGATGATTCACATGGATGGTCCTCAACCCCTAAGCCCTTGGCTAAGAGGTTAGGAACAACATAGTGAATGCCTCGAATGAGTCCCTTCATGGCTCATATGGGCTTGATATGGCTTCATGGCTCAACAAAAATGATTTTATTCCACTTACATCCACCGATCTTCCATTTTCCAAATTTTTAATTTTTGACCCAGGACTCTACACCTGCCAACCTACCCAAGCACCTGAATAGCCGAAACTTCTCAAAAATTTCCAAATCACCCAAAATTCTCCAAAATCATTCCCAAACATTTCCACGTCACTCAAATTGATCACCTATACCCAAAAATACCAAAATTCCAAAAATACCTCCCAATACCCTCCAGAATACCGAAAATACCCCTCCTAGCGAAAAAATCCAAAAATTCGAGAAAATTCCCAGAAAATTCCAGAAATCCCAAATATTCCCAATTTCATTTTGTTCAACTACACCATGGGCCAATTTTGTCAATTTACCCTACTTTTATCAAAACCCCGAATTTGACCCATTTTAACCCAAAGTAAACCCGATGTCGAACCTAACCTACCCAATTGACCTAAATTCTGGTCCAATTCAATTCTAAACTTCAATTCAACATCCCCAACACCAATCTAGACCAAATCCAAGCTTAATTTGATTGACATTTGGATCTAATTTCACTTTTGGCCTTAAAGCCCAATTTGGACCCATGACCCGAACATGACCCAAACTCACCCAGATTCAACTCAATTAACCCCAAATCTTTTCTAAACCTTCCTTAACATCCCCATAAACAAAACACTAACATGATTTGCCCAAGATTTTGATCCAAACCCCACTCAAATTCAACCCAAAGCTAAAAGGCCCAATTTTGACCTAAACCTAAACCTAGCCCAGAATGAGCCCAAATCCCAAAATCAAAACCTAACCAAAGCCAAAACCTCTTTGAAATACTCCCATAAGCATTTCCCAACATTAATTTTACATCAATTTCAACTCTAGCCCAACATTGGCCCAAGTTAGCCCAATTTGACCTACATAGGCCCACTTACCAATTAAACCCAAATTCAAACCAATTCAAGTCCAAATCACACCAAATTGACTCCAAACCACTCATGACACATCCCTAAACCAAACTCAACAATTATTTGGCCCAACCTCTTTACAAAATTTCTATCCATAAATTCATTTTCAAACCTAAAAGCCCACTTCCCTAAACCTTCCTAAAAGCCCATTTCCACCAAATACAAAAGCCCAAAATTGGCCCTAAAGCCCACATGACATTTCCATTTGCCACCCATTTAATCAAAGCCATTCCCTAAGTTCTAATCACATCATCAAATAATTCCAAATTAAGCCTCATGCCAAATTACCCCTAAATGTCAAATATTTCTAAAACCCTTTTTTCATGAAACAAGTCGACTTTTTTCAAGCCAAATGCAAGCCATGCAAGCCATAGACAAGCCACATGAAGCCATGAGGGCTTTGACTTGTCATTAGTCCATTTATGGCAAGAAGAGGGGATCCTTTCCTAATCCTTCTTAAACCCTTTTTACCTTAAGCATGTCACACACTAAACCATGCTTAGCCACCTCACCATGGATGGAGACTTCACCACTCCATGGCAGTGACCCAAGTGACTCTTTTCGGCCCAAAGCCGGACCTTGGGTGGTGCACCTAGCCCAAAAGGATGGGTTGACCCAAACCTAGCCAAAATGGCCTCCTCCCCATTCCATTCCAAGCCATCTCCTTTACACTTGGCCATTGCCAATTGCTTGCACAAACACCCGACCACGACCCACCGACCACGAGGGTGACCCTTGCCTGCCGGCCAGCAACCCCAGCCGCCGGAAAACACCATGACCGAAAGCTCACATGTGAGCCAACATTGAAATTCTCCCTTGCTGAGCTGCCCCATGCCTAGTGGTCACCATGGCTGTTCTTCTCCTCACCAGAGCAGCTGATCCCAAGCCCTAACTCCCCCTGGGAGGCCCTCCACCCTCTCCTATTTAAACACCACCCCCTCACGGCCATGAAAAAGAGTTGCAAAAACCTTGCCGAAACTCTGCCAAAATTGTTCCAAACCCTTCTCCACCCTTAGAGCACTTGATCCCCAGTGAGATCCCCCTGCCATTTCTTCTCTGAGAGCTCGATTTCGGAGTTGAAATTCCACCCAAAACCAGGACACTTCTCCACGGTGAGCCAATCCCCAAATTGATTGGTTCTACACCTTCACCGGACCGAGGGAAGGTGTCCACCAGCAAAAGCCCCATCTCCGGAGCCACCCGGTTGCTCCGGCCTCCAAGCTTTGTGATCGGGCTTGGTCGAAATCACATCTAGACAATTCACCGGACCGGGAGACTTCATGCGGAGCTTCGCCGGGATCCAATCGAAGGTGCAACAACTCTCGGATCGAAGCCACACTTCTGCGAGCAAAGGTATGAACTAATTATTCATCTCGAGCTTCGGAGATTCTCCATTTCAAATGCCTTAATTTCAATGCATGATAACCGTATAGATGTGTTCGTCTCTTCGAGACGAATCCATAGAGCATAAGAACATGAAAATCCGTTGAGTATCGAGTGAGATCTTAGGGATTTAGTGTGGACGGCTCTCGGGTGAGGACGCTCGGGGACGATGAACGGATGCGCGTCCATTTAATACACGCGCGGACGGACGGCTCGGATGGCGTCGGACCGGGAGACGGTACGAGAACCGCGGGGCCCGGGCTGCCGACTCGGATGGCGGCGTCGAATGGGAGCGCGACGCGTGTGAGTTCGGAGATGCCGAGGATGCGCTGGCGCCGCGTGGATAAATAGAAAAATAGGGTATTTTTCTATTTATTTAATTCCCTAAACTTGGAAAATTCATAACTTTGTGTAGGAAAATCATAAAAATAAAATAAAAATACCCTCTTGCTCAGTGAACAGAGGAGAATAATGTGGAAAAGAAATTAATTAATTTTGTCCAGTATTTTATTTTTAGTAATTTATTTACTCTCTGCATACATTTAATTCTCCATACATGTATACAATTCACCATGGCATGAGACCATAGGGCTTTTGAAGCCTCTGAATTTGGGAACATTCCCTGAATTTTTCAAAGTCAGAGGCCATCCCTATGAAGAGTTATTGATTTTTCAAATCCATGTCACTCGTTTTGAGTATTTTAATTCCAATAAATAGCATGTTGTGAAATAAATTCTAGGAAAATTTGGTGATGTTCCTTATGACCGAGAGAACCCTAGGAAAAATAGGTTTTGAGTTATTTCATTTCAGACAACCCTAATTGGCTTAAACACCCAAAATAGGTCTCTAATTAATTAGAGTTAACCATAGATCAAATTGACTTGAAATCAATTCTCCACTGACCTTTAGGATCAGAGGAACCTACCATAAAAATTTGAGGTCAATTGGACTTGGTTAGCCCCACTAATTGGGTTGATTAAGCCACTTAGTCATTTTAAACTTTAAAAATTCATAACTTTCAAAATATCTTTCAAAAATTCACCAAATTGGTTTTGGAGTCTCTCTGATATCAGGGAGTTTAATAAAATTAAAATTTCAATTTTCTAAAAAAGTTGATTTTTAATATTATTTTAATATTTTTAAATAATTAAAAAATAATAAAAATCACAAAAATAATAAAATTCACCAAAATGTCACATTTTGAATTTTAATCACTTAGGAACAAACCCCATATTTTTCTTAGGCCTATTTGGTGAGATATTAATTTTAAAGCTCTAGGGTAATTTTAAAATTAAAAAAAATGTATTTTCTAGCATTTTCACTAAAATAATTATAATAAATCAAAGAAAAATCATAAAATTGTAAAATTTGGTTCTCTGGAATCCTTGATATCAGAGAGAATTTTAAAAATTATAAAATTCATTTTTCAACTTATATTTTATTTTCAAATTAATTAATACTCCAGAGCTTAAAATAATTATAATAAAAATAATATAATTTAAAAAATCACCAAAATTAGTCCAAGTGGTCCTCTGGTCATTAGGAATGTCCCCTAATTTTCTTAAGGACAGAAACTTTCCCTTGGTCATGTTATCAAATTTTCTTTGAAAATCTCTATTTTCCACTAAAAATAATTATATAAATAAATTAAGTACAGAAAAATCACATTTTCTCCTCTCATGTCTTTATTGACATATGAGTGAAGTCACATAAAAATTTCAAGTCCATTTGAGTTCAATTTAGTGGGTTATGAAATTATTAAGCTTAAAGAGCAAAATGGTAATTAAAACTTTAATCCTTAATTAAAACTTTAGGTTTAATAAAAAATTAACAAGTAAAATATTTGATCCTAATCTGATTTGGATGATTGAAATTTAAATAATTAAAGGATAGAAACTCATTGAGCAATTTAAAATGATTAAACCTTAATTAAATAATTGATTAAATTTGGAAGAATAATAAAATTGGAATTATTAAAATAGGGATATTATTAGGAAGAGATTTATTCTTTAATTTAAAAATCCCTAAATTAATCATCTTATTAATATTCAACTCTTAATTAAAATGATAACTCAAATTTAAAATATTAAAAGACTTAATCATTAAACTAAAATTAAATCATTAAACTCTTTCAAAAATTTCAATTAAAATTAAATTAAATTAAATTAAAAATTAAATTAAATTAAGTAAATTAAATTAAAATTAAATTAAATTAAATTAAGATTAAAAGTTGAATTAAATTAAATTAAATTAAATTAAATTAAATTAAATTAAATTAAATTAAATTAAATTAAATTAAATTAAATTAAATTAAAAATTAAATCAAATCAAACTAAATTGAATTAAATTGAATTAAATTAAATTAAATTAAAAATTAAATTAAATTAAATTAAGTTGAATTAAATAACATCACCTAAGACATAAAGAAGTAAATCTAAAATAACTTGAACACTTATTCCAAACTTAAATCATTAATTTGAACTTAAGTTTGAATTATAAACCATTTGAACACCAATTTACCCTCAAGAGCTTTAGTTATCATAACTCCTAAATAGAATATTAAATGAAATGTTACTTCACTTATAGGACATTCAAATATCCTAGTTCACTGAGCAAGTTAACAAAACTTGAAAACCTAGGACGATCGATTCATTTACATAATTAAATTCTCTTGGACTTAAAACAATCCTAGAAATATTAAAAAGATGTTTAGGATCCTTCCTAAGCACTTCCTCAATATGATAGGATATTTATAAGAACAATTGAACTTAGTTATTCTTTGATGAAGAAAATCGTCCTCAAACTAAAAACACAAAGAACCTAGACGTCATAGGGAATGACTAGCTATAGGATTAGGAACTTGGTAGAAAACCATAACCCCTTCCCTTAGCTTTACCTAGGAAATTGCTATGAATGCTTAAATGCTCTAAATTGTATTTTAAGTGCAGCTTGGGATGACGGGAAGACCCTCCAAGTACGCTTTTATTTTATTGCAATTTATTTTATTGCAATTTATTTAATCGCATCGCACTTATTTTTCTTGCATGATAAACAACAGTTGCATGAAAACCTACACCTTTAGGACGAAACCAAAAGCCGAAACCCATAACTAAATTAAAAGACACTACAAGATAAAATTTACCTCCACAACATTTCAAAATATAAGACAACTCAAAATTTAATCACAAACGGAACACAAAACTACAATTACAACTAAATTAAAACGTCTTGTTGGATGATCGGGAATACCTCGGATGATGTAACCTACGTGTTGCTAACGGGATTTCCCACGGTCTAAATGAAAGTGTGGAACTCATTCGATTGAGTTTAGCAAATTCATCTGGACTAAGTGAATCCGATAAAAATAATGATGCGGAAGGATGGAACCGTGGGATCTTAACCGGTGTTGTTATAATCAACTTTAAGATTTGTTTTAATTAAAACACAAAAAACACTTGGAAATTAAGACTTCTCTAAACCAAAACACTTTTCTCATCTCCTGATTTATGATTTCTAAAACTAAACCTCTGCAACAACAAGGAGCTCGGAGCATGGTGGGCAGCACGGCCATCGTCGTCAGCAAAACTTGAATCTACTTCAGCAAAACTTTCCTAGAATTAAACAACAAAGCCATAGGACTTCGAGGTGGTTTGCCTAGTGCAACATAAATCCTCAACTCTTCGTTAGGCATTTGCATTGCAAATTAAGCCCTAACCGGTCTTAGGACTCCGAGGTAGTCGTCCGATACGATATAAACCCTCACATCTTCCAGGCTATTTGTATGATTCTATCATATGAATATAAGTCCTAATTAATTAAAATTGGCAAGATTAAAACATTAAATAAACATTAGGACTTTCCTAAATTCAAGCCAAACAATAGGGTAGTCGGGAAATTATCGAAGTTCACTTCGAATCCGTAATTTCTCCTACTTTTCTTCCTTTGAATTCCCAAAATAAAATGCTCCAAACTTGATCCATTCCCTATTGAGATTCAAAAATTCAATCCTTTGAAAACTTAAACTTTGAAATTCTTGAGAGCAGAATTATTGATTATTATCGAGAGTTTTCTTAGGTGATTCCCGTCACTTAAGATGTAATTAACTATAGGGGCTTGCCCTTATAGGGAATTTTAAAGAACCTGAGTAATATAAACCCTGTTTAATATTTTCATATTAAGCGAGGGAATTTGTCGGCTTATAAAATTGGTTCGCAGACCAAACGGATGTCACAAACCTTTCTAGTTTATCTAACCGAGCCCCACCATCAAGCAGTGTACGGTTTGCGGTGCGGTGCTCGTTTATATAAACTATTTGGGATGTGAGATCGGTTTGATTTCATATCTTAAAATCTTCAAATTTAAAATTATTTTCAAAATCAAATACTACTTTTTTAAATTATTTATCTAAACTAAATTTAAAATTCGCCGACAACTTCTGTTAGGCGACCCCTTTTTAAAACATCACACAATCTAAAAATAGTGCCGACAATGGGTTTATCGGAACAATGGGATCCGTGGAAATAACGTTGACGAAACCTCCTTTATGGGGTTCCTTCATGTATTCCTTTGGGATCGTTATGTTGTTGACCTCATTTTTGATGAGGTCTTCCCTTCTTCTCTTTAGTACTTAGGATCTAGCCTTAGGCTTTTCCTTTGACTATCTTAGAGGACTAGAATTGGGACCCACCACCTAGAAATTCAAACCACTTCTTAACTCCCTGCAAACTCCACAAATTTGACTGTATACCCCTAATCACCTAGAGGGTTGAAATCAAATGTGGAAGTTTAAAGGATGAGTTCCTATAGGACTCTTTGGCCTTAGGATTGCCCTGGGTGGCCTGGTCTAGTGAAGGGTTGACTTGCACACACACTACACCTGTGCACTACACTTTCACACACCTCTTAAAATCACACCCCTATACCTAACTTGACCTCCTGACTCATAAAGGTGATTCACATGGATGGTCCTTAACCCCTAAGCCCTTGGCTAAGAGGGTTAGGAACAACATGGTGAATGCCTCAAATGAGACCCTTCATGGCTCATGTGGGCTTGATGTGGCTTCATGGCTCAACCAAAATGATTTTATTCCACTTACATTCACCTAATCTTCCATTTTCCAAATTTTCAATTTTTGACCCTGAGGACCCTACACCCACCAACCCTACCAAATGCCCTTGAAACTACCCAAAATCCTCCAAAATTTCCAAATTACCCAAAATTCCTCAAAACCATTCCTAAACATTTCCACATCACTCAAATTGACCATTCATAGCCAAAAATACCAAAAAATTCCAAGAATACCTCCCAATACCCTCCAAATACCCAAAATACCCTTCTTAGCCAAAAAATCCAAAAATTCAGAAAATTCCCAAAAAATTCCAGAAAATCCCAAATATTCCCAATTTCATTTTGTTCAACTACACCATGGGCCAATTTTGTCAATTTACCCCACTTTTATCAAAACCCCAATTTGACCCATTTTAACCCAAAGTAAACCCAATGTCAAACCAAACCTACCCAATTGACCCAAATTCTGGTCCAATTCAATTCTAAACTTCAATTCAACATCCCCAACACCAATCTAGACCAAAGCCAAGCTTAATTTGATTGAAATTTGGGTCCAATTTCACTTTTGGCCTTAAAGCCCAATTTGGACCTATGACCCAAACCTAACCCAAACTCACCCAATTCAACTCCAATTAACCCCAAATCTTTTCCAAAACTTTCTTAACATCCCCATGAACAAAACACTAACATGATTTGCTCAAAATTTAGACCCAAACCCCACTCAAATTCAACCCAAAATCAAAAAGCCCAATTTTGACCTAAACCTAAACCTAGCCCAAATGAGCCCAAATCCTAAAATCAAAACCTAACCAAAGCCAAAACCTCTTTGAGACACTTCCATAAACATTTCCCAACATTAATTTTACATCAATTTCAACTCTAGCCTAACCTTGGCCCATGGTAGCCCATTTTGGCCCACCTTAGCCTCTTTACCAAAAAGGCCCGTATCCAAACCAATTCAAACCCAAATCACCTCAAATTTGTTTCAAACCACTCATGAAGCATCCCTAAACCAAACTCAACAATTATTTGGCCCAAGCCTTTACCAAAATTTCATCCCAAAATCCATTTTAAAATTCAAAAGCCCACTTTCCTAAACCATTTTAAAAGCCCATACTTTACCACATCCAAAGGCCCAAAATTGGTCCCAAAGCCTATATGACATTTCCCCTCATCATCCATTTGATCAATATCACCCCTAAGTTTCAAAATCATCAATTAAACCATTCCAAATCAAGCCACATGTCAAATTATCCCCTAAATGTCAAATATTTCTAAAACCCTTTTCATGAAACAAATCGACCTTTTCCCAAGCCAAATGGAGCCATGAACAAGCCATTCTCGAAGCCACATGAAGCCATGAGGGCTTTGACTTGTCATTAGTCCATTTATGGCAAGAAGAGGGGGTTCTTTCTTAAACCTCCTTTAACCTTTTTTTACCTTAAGCATGTCACACACTAAACCATGCTTAGCCACCTCACCATGGATGGAGACTTCACCACTCCATGGCAGTGACCTAATCTGATCCTCTCAGCCCAAAATCAGGCCATGGGGAGGTGCACCCAACCCAAACCAATGGGTTGACCAAATTGAAGCCAAAATGACCCCTTCCCCATTCCATTTTGATTCAACCACTTTACACATGGCAGACCACCAATTGCCTTCACAAACATCGAAGCCACGACCACTTGACCACGAGGGTGACCCATGCTCGCTGGCCGGCCACCCCGGTCGCCGGAAAACACCATGGCCGAAAGCTCACATATGAGCCAACATTGGAATTCTCCATTGTTGACTTGTCCCAACCCGAATGGATAGCATGGTTGTTCTTCCCTTGACCTAAGCAGTGATCCCAACCATTAAACCCCCACAGGAGAGCCTCCAGCCATGCCTATTTAAACACCACCCCCTCACGGCCATAAAAGGAGAGTTGCAAAAACCTTGCCAAAACTCTGCCAAAATTGTTCCAGACCCCTCCTCATACACAGAGCACTTGATCCCCAGTGAGATCCCCCTGCCATTTCTTCTCTGTGAGCTCAATTTCGGAGTTGAAATCCAAGCCCAAAACCAGGACACTCCTCCACGAGTGAGCCAATCCCCAAATTGATTGTCTCTACACCTTCACCGGACCAAGGGAAGGTATCCACCGATAAAAGCCCCATCTCCGGGTCACCCGGTTGCTCCGGCCTCCAAGCTTTGTGATCGGGCTGTGGTCGAAGTCCAACCTAGACAATTCACCGGACCAGGAGACTTCATCCGGAGCTTGCTAGGACCCGATCGAAGGTGCGAGCAACTCTCGGATCGAAGCCACACTTCTCCGAGCAAAGGTATGAGCTAATTCTTCATCCCGAGCTTCGGAGATTCTCCATTTCAAATGCCTTAATTTCAATGCATGTTTACCGTATGGATGTGTTCGTCTCTTCGAAGACGAATCCATAGAGCATAAGAACACGAAAATCCATTGAGAATCGAGTGAGTTCTTAGGGTTAGAGTGTGGACGGTCACGGGATCACACCGGTCATGGACGATGAACGGATGCCGTCCATTTAATAAACGCGCGCACGGACGGCGGGGATCGCGCCGGATGAGAAGGCGGAGCGATACAGCGGGTCCCGGGAGCGCTGACGCGGATGGCGGCGTCGAATGGAATCGTGACGCGTGTGCCTTCGGAGACGTTAAGGTTGACGCGGCGCCGCGTCACTTAAGTAGATAAATAGGGATATTTTCTATTTATTTAATTCCCAGAACTTTAAAAATTCATAACTTTGTGTAGAAAAATCACAAAAATAAAATAAAAATACCCTCTTGCTCAATGAACAGAGGAGAATAATGTGGAAAAGAAATTAATTAATTTTGTCCAGTATTTTATTTTTAATTAATTATTTACTCCCTGCATTGTTTTAATTCTCCATGCATGTATACAATTCACCATGGCATGAGACTATAGGGCTTTTGAAGCCTGCTGAACTTAGGAACATTCCCTGAATTTTCCAAGGTCGAGGCCATCTCTGTGAAAAGTTATTGATTTTTCAAATGCATGTTGCTGCTTTAAGTATTTTAATTTCAAAAATTAGCATGTTGTGAAATAAATTCTAGGAAAATTTGGTGATGTTCCTTATGACCGGAGAACCCTAGGAAAAATAGGATTTGAGTTAATTCACTTAGATTAACCCTAATTGGCTTAAACACCCAAAATAGGTTTCTAATTAATTAGAGTTAACCATAGATCAAATTGACTTGAAATCAATTCTCCACTGACCTTTAGGATCAGAGGAACCCATCATAAAAATTTGAGGTCAATTGGACTTGGTTAGCCCCACTAATTGGGTTAATTAAGCCACTTAGTCATTTTAAATTTTAAAAATTCATAACTTTCAAAATATCTTTCAAAAATTCACCAAATTGGTTTTGGAGTCTCTACGATATCAGGGCAGTTTAAGAAAATTAAAATTTCAATTTTCTAAAAAAGTTGATTTTTAATATTATTTTAATATTTTTAATAATTAAAAAATAATAAAAATCACAAAAATAATAAAATTCACCAAAATGTCATATTTTGAATTTCAATCACTTAGGAACAAGTCCCATATTTTTCCTAGGTCTATTTAGTGAGATATTAATTTTTAAAGCTCTAGAGTAATTTTAAAATTAAAAAATGTATTTTCTAGCATTTTCACCAAAATAATTATAATAAATCAAAGGAAAATCAAAAAATTGTAAAGTTTTGTTCTCTGGAATCCTTGATATCAGAGAGAATTTTAAAAATTATAAATTTTTTTTTTCAACATTTATTTTATTTTTAAATTAATTAATACTCCAGAACTTAGAATAATTCTAATAAATAAAATATAATTCAAAAAATTACAAAATTTGGTCCAAGTGGTCCTCTGGTCATTAGGAATGTCCCCTAATTTTCTTAAGGACAGAAACTTTCCCTTGGTCATATTATTGAATTTTCCTTGGAAATTTCTATTTTCTACAAAAAATAATTATATAAATAAATTAAATACAGGAAAATCACATTTTCTCCTCTCATGTCTTTATTGACACATAAATGAAGTCACATAAAAATTTCAAGTTCATTTGAGTTCAATTTAGTGAGTTATGAAATTATTAAGCTTGAAGGGCAAAATGGTAATTAAAATTTTAACCCTTAATTAAAACTTTAGGTTTAATAAAAATTAACAAGTAAAATATTTGATCCTAATCTGATTTGGATGATTGAAATTTAATAATTAAAGGGTAGAAACCCATTAAGCATTTTAAAATGATTAAACTTTAATTAAATAATTAATTGAATTTGGAAGAATAATAAAATTGGAATTATTAAAATAGGGATATTATTAGGAAGAGGTTTATTCTTTAATTTAAAAATCCCTAAATTAATCATCTCATTAATATTCAACTCTTAATTAAAATGATAACTCAAATTTAAAATATTAAAAGACTTAATCATTAAACTAAAATTAAATCATTAAACTCTTTCAAAAAAATTTTCAATTAAATTAAATTAAATTAAAATTAAATTAAATTAAATAAACAAATTAAATTAAATTAAATGAATTAAATACATTAAATTAAATAAATTAAATTAAATTAAATTAAATAAAATTAAATAAATAAATTAAAATTAAATTAAATTAAATAAATAAATTAAATTAAATTAAATAAATTAAATTAAATTAAAATTAAATTAAAATTAAATTAAGAAATTAAATCAAATAAACTAAATTAAATTGAATTAAATTAAATCAAATCAAACTAAATTAAATTGAATTAAATTAAATTAAATTAAATTAAATTAAATTAAGTTGAATTAAATAACCTCACTTAAGACATGAAGAAATAAATCTAAAATAACTTGAACACTATTCCAAACTTAAATCATTAATTTGAACTTAAATTTGAATCACAAATCATTAAATATCATTTTGCCCTTAGGAGCTTTAGTTATCATAACTCCTAAATAGAATATAAAATGAAATGTTACTTCACTTATAGGATATTCAAATGTCCTAGTTCACTGAGTAAGTTAACAAAAAAATCGAAAACCTCGGACGATCGATTCACTTACACAATTAAATTCATTTGGACTTAAAACAATCCTAAGAATATTGAAAAGATGTTTAAGATTCTTCTTAAGCACTTCCTCAATATGATAGGATGTTGATAAGAACAATTGAACTTAATTGTTCTTTGATGAAGAAAATCGTCTTCAAACTAAAAACACAAAGAACCTAGACGTCATAGGAAATGACTAGCTATAGGATTAGGAATTTGGTAGAAAACCATAACCCTTACCTTAGCTCTACCTAGGAACCCGCTTAAATATTCTAATCGTGTTTTAAGTGCGGCTTGGGATGACGGGAAGACCCTCCAGGGTACGCTTTTATTTTATTGCAATTTATTTTACCGAAATTTATTTAATCGCATCGCACTTACTTTTCTTGCATGATAAACAACAGTTGCATGAAAACCTACACCTTTAGGACAGAAACCAAAGCCGAAACCCAAAACTAAAATAAAAGACACTACAAGATAAAATTCACCTCCACAACATTTCAAAATATAAAACAACTCAAAATTTAATCACAAACAGAACACAAAACTACAATTACAACTAAATTAAAACGTCCTGTTGGATGATCGGGAATACCTCGGATGATGTAACCTACGTGTTGCTAACGGGATTTCCCACGGTCTAAATGAAAGTGTGGAACTCATTCGGTTGAGTTTAGCAAATTCATACGGACTAAGTGAATCCTATAAAAATAATGTTGCCGGAAGGATGGAACCGTGGGATCTTAACCGGTGTCGTTATAATAAACTTTAAGATTTGTTTTAATTAAAACACAAAAAACACTTGGAAATTAAAACTTCTCTAAACCAGAACACTTCTCCCATCTCTTGATTTATGATTTCTAAAACTAAACCTCTGCAACAACAAGGAGCTCGGAGCATGGTGGGCAGCACGGCCATCGTCGTCAGCAAAACTTGAACCTACATCAACAAAACTTTCCTAGAATTAAATAACAAAGCCATAGGACTTCGAGGTAGTCTGCCTAGTGCAACATAAATCCTCGACTCTTCGTTAGGCATCCGCATTGCAAATTAAGCCCTAACCGGTCTTAGGATTCCGAGGTAGTCGTCCGATACGACATAAACCCTCATATCTTCTAGGCAATTTGTATGATTCTATCATATAAATATAAGCCCTAATTAACTAAATTGGCAAGATTAAAACATTAAATAAACATTAGGACTTTCCTAAATCCAAGCCAAACAATAGGATAGTCGGGAGATTACCGAAGTCCGCTTCGGATCCGTAATTTCTCCTACTTTTCTTCCTTTGAATTTCCAAGAATAAAATGTTCTAAATTTGATCCATTCCCTATTGAAATTTCCAAAATTCAATCCTTTTGAAAACTTAAACTTTGAAATTCTTGAGAGCAGAATTATTGATTATTATCGAGAGTTTTCTTAGGTGATTCCCGTCACTTAAGATGTAATTAACTATAGGGGCTTGCCCTTATAGGGAACTTTAAGAACCTGGGTAATATAAACCCTGTTTAATAGTTTCATATTAAGCGGGGAATTTGTCGGCTTATAAAATTGGTTCGCGGACCAAACGGATGTCACAAATCTTCTAGTTTATTTAACCGAGCCCCACCGTCAAGCGGTGTGTCTATCCTTAGGGATAGATACACGGTTTGCGGTGCGGTGCTCGTTTATATAAACTATTTGGGATGTGAGATCGGTTTGATTTCATATCTTAAAATCTTCAAATTTAAAATTATTTTCAAAATCAAATATTACTTTCTAAATTATATCTATATTTAAATTTAAAATTCGCCGACAACTTCTGTAGGCGACCCCTTTTCAAAATAAAACACATAACCTAAAAATATGCCGACATATGTTCCCTCTCCGGAGATTGTCATCAAGCCAACTCTTGAAAGTGATGCAATCTTCTATCTTGTGTCCGAGTATCTGGTGGTAAGGGCAATAGTTCGGATGATCTTTCTTATTGACTTTCTCCGGCTTCTTGGGCTCTGGCAGCTGAAAATCCGATGTCTTCATTAAGCTGCGGAACATCTTCGCTACTGCTTCAGTTTTGAATGGATATTCTCTATTTAGAAGTTCTCTTAATGTACGCGATGAACGAGGCTGTTGTTCATAATGCTGAGGCAACTGATAGCTCGGATGAGGCTGCTGATAGGTCCGTTGCGGTGGTTGATAACTAGACTGTGGCCGCTCTGACTGTATCTGAACCGGCTGTTTGCCCTTATCTACTACCGCGACTATTCCAGATTTCTTTTCGAATGTTTTCACGGGCTTCTGCTTATCGTTCTTGTCCACGAAACTTAACTGCTTTGCCTCTTCTTGCAAGCTCCCGGCCTTGCTAAGAAACTTCTTGAAAGTCTTGATTGTAAATCCTTTAAGGAGAAGTGCTATCGGGCCATGGCTACTTTTAAGTATAATGCCGACTGCATGTTGTTCTTGAAGCTGTGGTTCACACTTCATGCTTAAGTTTCTCCATCGAAGTATGTAATCCACTAAAGTCTCGTTCGGCTTCTGTTGCTTCACCACTAGATCACCGATAGTGATGTGGTGCAGAGCCCCAACAAATCGTTTAACGAAGAGATTCTCTAGTTCTGAAAAGGCCTTTAATGAACCGTTCAGCAATTCTGCGTACCAGTCGAAGGCAATCCCTGACAAACTCCTGATGAACTGGCGGAAGAGTAGAGCGTCACTTCCACCGGCATTGCAGCAACTAGCACGAAAATGTGCGACATGCTACCGAGGGTTTCCCGTTCCATTAAAAGTAATAAACAGAGGTGGTACGAAGCCTTTTGGGTATTGGACGACATCGAATTCTTCGGGGTAAGGTCTACCCTTCTGAATAGATGCTCCACTCTTGGATTGTGTTAGGGCTTCTCACACCTGTTGTTCTACCATGCTCTTAATGTCCTTTTCTGGAATCATGCTTTGTGCAGGATCTTTCTTTGGTTGTTTGTCTCCGTTGACGGATGTGATCTCCTTTCCTCCATCTGTAATATGGATAATTTCTGGGGGTGTCTCTTTCGAGGTTGTACACGACTCGTAGAGTGGCTAAGGCAGCAGCCATCTCTTCCATCCTCTTTGCCATCTGGGAAATTGTGTCATCTCTTTCCTGAAGCTGTGCCCTCATTACTTCCGGTTCATCTCTTTCTGCAGTTGCCAGACCATGTTGATCTCGGCATACTCCTCATCCATAAAATCTAATGAGTCAACTTCATCTTCTAGTTTTTCTTCTCTTTCTTTTTCTAACCGTCGGATGTCGGTCCTTAATTTGTCCATGGCATCCTCTATTGGCCTTTTCCACACTGTCTCGCAGTTGTCTCGTGACGGTTGTTGAACTTCCTTTCCGGGAGTCCCCTTTATTGCAGTAGCACTTTCTTCTGATTCAAGTCTCTGTTGGCATCATTTTTTTTATATATTACATGCATGGGATGTCCATTCGAGCATACCAGGGTCGACAGGTGTTACTCGATGCGTCGTGTGAGAAATTAGCTCAAATTGGCTCATCCACCTGCGAGCTTGTTCAGCTGACCTCGAACGATGAAACGGACCACGCGAGTTTGTAGCTAGTCCGCCCTACGAACGGTGGAGAGTTTCCCCTACGAGAAATCGGAGCGGGAAACCCTCTACATAGCAAAGCCAAAACTGGAGGCGGCGATGCCGCAGATCCAAGTGCGTCAACCCTTGGTACGTATGTGAGGTCGTTAGGACGAGTTCGATATGCCGTCGAGCGTTGGGGTTGTGTTGCATGTGCATTGTCCATCTTGTTGCATTTTTGCATGTGGTCATTTGTTGCATTTGCACTGCACTTATATGATTCTCCCTAGTGAGAATTATTCCACCTCCGGGTCACTGCCTCCTCGGCATACCTATCCTTTGGGCCGCTGCCTTCACGGCATGCCCGCTCTTTCCGAGTCACTGCCTTCCCGGTATACTCACCCTCACCACTTTGGTGCATCCTCTTTGCATGTAGCATCCTCGCATTTTGCATGATGTGTGTGCTTGCCTTTTTGGGCGCCCGTTGTGATTGCTTCGTACTTCGGTCAAGCAGTCACAATGTGGGCTTCTTGCATGACTGTTTGCTTACCCATTTCTCGACGGCTTGTCCTACTCGTTAGGAGAGTGACCGTGTGTCGGTCGCGATGCCTTAACGAGCATTGCTTGTTGGGTTGATCCCAACGAGCAATGCGAGTTAAGTCATCAGGATCGACACAAGTATGACTGTGCTAAGGATCCATTGGATTTAACTTGTGTCACTCCTTTTCGTGACGCCCTTTAGATCCTTCGGATCTTTAGGATGGGGCCGGTATGGCGACCCCGTCAAAGTCATACTAAACCCAGACTTACCCTGCACTTAGGTACTAGGTTTGTGCACTTTCGTTAGATGGTGTGCTAAGTAGGACTTAGGTTGCTAGGTAGTCTTTTTGATGCCTGGCTATTGTTCTTTGATGGATTGGTTGCCCTAGCCAGGTATCTTTCTTCTGCACTTTGCCTGTGATGTGATTGCATGCTGCATATGTATGGTAGTGTGTTAGGGCGCTTTTTTTGCAGGGAGCCATGCTTATTTATACACACACACAGGTACCACTATGGGGGGAGCAAGTGATGATTTCTAATCCTTTTACTTGCAGGTGCTATTAGCTCCCCCATTTATAAAGCATGGCTCATTATACGTCATTTGCATGTGAGCTTTCCCGCTAACACTTGTTTTCATGCGGGATTGAGTCTTTTTATTTTCCTTTGTACTTTTAGAGTCTAGGAGAGTCCTGTAGCAGAAATAAGATACGGGCACGGGTTCCGAGGCGTTTTTTCGCGGAAACCACGTGGAGGGGACTAGGAGCAGATGCTCGTGCCCCGTATCTTAATTCTGCATTTTTATATTGATGTATAGAATTAGGACCGGGCATGTATATGCGGAGACCGGCCGCATTTTTCTTTTTCTGGATTATGTTGCCGGTCCAGCGGCATTTTGGCCTCTTTTATTTTATTATGGAGTGCTTTCTTTCTTGCTTTTATTGCATATTTGCATGCCACATGTGTTTTCCTTGTTTCTTTACGTGATGCGGGATTTCACGATATCATTTAGGCTCTTTAAGGACCCTAAAATTATAAACTTTATATGTTAAAAATCCTAATAAAATATTCAAGATAAATGAATTTTAGGATTAAAATATTCAAGATTTTAAAATATGCACTTTTACTTTCTTGCATGGCCTTCGGGCCGGATTTTAAATGGGTTGCATTGCATGGCTATCACCCAAGTCATACTAATAGGGCCTCAACATTACTTAAGGACCGCTCTAGATAACTGCATTCATATTTGCATGTCCCGAGGAGGAGTCCCCGTGCTTCTCCGATATGACTGGCCCAACATACCTTTATAGGTGGTTGTCTAGTGCGCCTAGGGTGTTAGAAGGCTCCCCGACCCAGGCGGGGTGTAAGTCATTTTGTTTGGAGCGTTTGCAGCTTTGTAGTTGAACCTCCATCTCTCTTCCTTTCCTGAGGCATCTTGTCACTTTGGCAGGTGTAAGACCCACCTCTTGGTGCCCCAGCTTATAGTCATAGGATAGAGTTTCCTTCCTTTGACCTTAGGGCTACCGAGGTCCCCGTGGATAATGCAATTCTTGGATTGCTGACCGGGGATCTCAGGATGTGTTGGGTCGACTACCTTCACGTTCGGGTAGACTTAGGGTCCTACTGCTTTGGATGATGGGTCTGTGGTACCCTGACTTGGCTACCTCTACCCCTTTAGGATTACTCCTTCCTTCCTTTGACTACCCCTGTTGAGCCCTCTCGCTCCTTGACTTCGTTGATATCATTTTGACGGCCCGATGCCGATGAGCTACCGCACGTTTGGGATACGACGATTTGTCCTCTGCCCTTATGGCCCGGATGTGCTTTGACGTGTTGGGATACCCCCGTCAAGATGATTTAGGTTATTCTGTGGGTTTCGTATGCTGATGAGCCGCTACCCCATTTGGGATGTGAGAGACTCACTCTCTGCCTGATGGCTTAGCGAGAGCTTTGAAGCATCGAGACTTTCCCACACGGAATAATCTCCCTTTGATTGCCTATACCCAGGTCTATGTTAATATAAAGCGAAACTCCTTTTATCGAGAGTATTCTTGGGTATCCCCCAAGATGTAATTATTTAGTAAGAATACGTTCCTTTGGGAGTGCTCTTGACCCAGAACAGGTACATACACTCGACTCTCTGGTTGTGGGTAGTCTACGTAGATACTTCTTTCGCGGATATTGGTTCAAGGTGCCTCTGCCCGATCTTGTTTGGGCGGACATGCTTGACTTATCCTTGCGAGGTTTATCGCACGTAGACTCTCCATGTTTTTCTTTTCTCTTGTTTGTCACTTTGTCGTATGTCCCTTCTTAATCGGTTCCTCTCCTCTTCGAATCACTTATTTGATTCGGGAGGGAGATTTATTCGAATAGTGAAAGTATACGACGACTGACAAGCTGGCGACTCCTTTTAAAATAAAAAAAAGAGAAAAGAATGGCGAAAACAAAGCCGGCGACTCCGGCGGGGATGAGTCTCTCTCTCCATACTTGGAGTTTTCGCTTATGAGTCTTGTGGATCCCAGCGTATTCGCAAAACTGGCGACTCCGCTGGGGAGAATTCTCTCTCTCCATACTTGGAGTTTCGCTTTTTCTGGGGTTATAGCCTCTCTCCATACTTGGAGTTTCGCTCATATTATCGTGACCTGGTTCTCTTCCTTCGAGTCACAGTTGAGCCTTTTGTGAGACCTTGGTTTTCAGTCCATGTATCAGTTGCTAGAGGTAGCAACTCGATGCATTCTGTCCCTTCTCTCACCCTCGACATTTCGGTTGCTGCATTATCGCATGCATCGATGTCGTTGTAGTTTTGTGATTGGTTTCTTGACATTTCCTTATTTTTTATCATTGTCCCTTTTTGCCCCGCTACGCGGAAGAGCAAAAAGATGGATATGATCGTTGCCGCCAGGGAGAACTCTTTCCCCTCTCCTCAAGCGTTTCTGTGCTCCTGTCATAACCTTCAGTTCCTTCGAGCACCCCTGTGGGGTTACCTTACGTAATCCTACGCCCTTTGAGACATTTTGCTCTGTGCCCTCCCCCTTAAAAGGAGAGACGTGCACATTGAGTCTTTCATACGCCATTTGAGGCATTTTCTCTATGCACTTCCCCCTTTAAGGGGGAGACGTGCATATTGAGTTGTTCTTACGCTCTCTCAGACGTTTTGCTCTATGCCCTCCCTTTTTAAAAGGGGAGACGTGCATATTGAGTTGTTCCTGCACTATCTGAGGCATTTTCCTCCGTGTCCTCCCCTTTAAAGGGGAGTCGTACACATTTAGCTGTTTTTGCTGTGGTGGCTCGCGTCGCGTTCGCTTCTTTTACAAAAAGAGGACGACGCTCGATAGTGATGCGCCGCCGCACTTGACGGTCTTTTCTAAACTTGTCCCTCCGTGTTCTCACATGTCTCTTTGCCATAGGCAGGTGAGTTTTCTTTTAGCGATGGGTTTGTCACTACTCGTCGTCGTTGTGACATTTGTCCCGACTCTCTTTCTGTTCCAGTTTTCCCTGAGGATCCACCTGTCCCTCGATTAGGCAGGAAGGCCATGAGGACCAGAAATAGATTGCTGCAAATTTAGTAGCATTGCTCGTATCAGGTTTCTATACCTATTCTGACTCCCAATTAGGAGGTGTCTTCGGCCCCCGTTTTGAGTCATGTTTGCTACTGTCCCCGTTGAGCGGACCACGTCCTCATTGGACATTTGCTACATGCCCTCCTTTGAAAAGGAGTTGTGCATGTAGTACTACTTTCATTGTAGCAACTTGTATCAGTTTTAATTTTCCCTCGAGGAAAGGACTAGTGTCAGATGGCGATGTGCTACAACGCTCTTTCCTGTTTACTAGCCTCTATTCTAGTCCATCCATATGTTGAGGATTTCCATTCTCGCAGATGTTGCACTATCTAAGAGTGTTAGAGTTACCTGTTATGGTGCCGTCATCTGGCGGTGTGGACCGGGTCCCCGCCATGATTTGTCTTGGTTCCGGCCCGAGATTTATACTTAAATCTTGAAGGTTGAGAATCACCTTTTCTCCTCCTCCGACGTTGTGGACCATGTCAACGCCACGACACGTTTTGGTTCTGGCTCGGGATGGTGCTAAATCCAGTCGGCCGAGAATCTATTTTTCCGTCCCCTGGCGGTGTGGTATGTCCCCGCCATGACTTATTTCGGTTATAGCATGGGATGACGCTAATATCCCGTCAGTTGAGAATCATTTTCTCTCCTCTGTCTGATTATGTGGACTACACTCCAGTCGGGTTAGCTTGGGATTCTTCCCTCCTCCGGATGCAAGTCATTCTCACATTGCACTCTGACTTAGAAGATCTAGGAGCATCTTCCTCTTTGAGGGGAAATGTTTTTGCTGGTTTGACGATTGTCCCAGCCCCAGTCGTTCTGGTTTCTCTGAGGTCTTGCTCGTCCCTACATTAGGCAAGGGCGTCCAGAAGAATAGGAACAGAATGCTGCAACCATAGTGGCTGATTCAGCCACAGGTCTCTTTACCTGTTGAGACTCTAGTTTCCTCTTTGAGAGGGCATGGTCCTATTTCTAGAGATGAGTTCCTTGCTTAGATCTCTGAAATATCTCAGCATGTTGTGTAAGAACTCATCTACTTACCATACTCCCATGATTCTCATAGTAGGAGACCGAGATATACCTCTCAGTCCATTACGAGATCTGGATGTTTGCCATCTGTTGTGTAGGACATGAGACTCGCCGAGGAGTTGCATGGAACCCTTGGCATGGTATTTAGTGTCACTTACCAGATGTTGTGTCAGGTATCATTGATGATCCTGTTGGAGCGGCTTTAGCCCATACATGATGTGCTAACTCTTTCCTGAAATCATGAGGAAAATTTTGTGGCTTCCTTTTCATCGCGCTAGATGAATTTGTCCTATGTCGATAAAGGGAGATCGGGGGCATACCCCGTCGATTCTCACCTTTTTTTTGGGACAAAAGTTGATCATCGTCCTTCGGAGAATATCCATTGGGTTAAGCAAATTCTTGCCACCATGTCTCTTGATATTCCGACGCTACATGTAGAATGACTTTCCACATTTGACAGCGAGGAGTTTACTTGCCTTTGCTTTGAAGAGTGCTTTATTCGACCTCTTTCATTTATTAAGCAAGGCTATAGTTGAAGTTTTATACTTCGATTGGGGGACACCCAAAAAAAAATCTTTTGTTGATAACATGTTGTATTGACTAGTCCATTTTGCTAGACTTAGTCGATCCATGTTTAGCTGGGATGCACATCTCCCAGGCTGTTTGAGAGTGCCTCATTTGATTTAAGCTATGTTTACCTTTTGCCTAAGCTCTTGATGAGAGCATTTCTTTGCTACGACCACTTATGTCTAAGCATTTGATTTAGTCAGTCTACTTTGAACTTGACTAGGATTTGGTGCCTCACATATCTAGGACCTTATTGACTTTTTAGTATGTTCTTTGTGAGAAAGCATCACTGTGAGATGGATTCATCTCCTATATCCAACCTCATGGATATTTTGTTTGGCTTGGTTGATTCTTATCACCATGTTAATATTCATGTTGAACTGATTAAAACACTTTGTCATGATAATTCAGTCCATGACTCATCAGGATACCTTGATATCCGACACTACTGGTTAGACCTCTCTGCTTATCTAACCGAGATATACTTTGATCAAGAGGCAGTGGCTTCTTATCCCTGTACCTCTTGATGTTCCAGCTCCATTTACAGAGGCCGTTGAGACGCTTCCGAAGGGAACTGTGCTCCTTAGTTGATCTTATCTTGGATTTTCCTTCGATGTTTCTTGAGGTTGAATCTATGATAGATCCTGAGGATGGGTTTAAGCCATACCATGTATGCACCTTCTTAGGATTTGCTGATCTTCATGGTTCGGGGGATTTGAATTATGTCTTGATGACCAAATCCCTTACTTTAATGAACTTTCACCTAAGTCCTGAGAACACCTCAGAGTGACTAGATGGGTGTCATTGAGATGTGAGTAGTTTCAGAGACTATTTAGATCTCTTACTTTTCCATTCAGCTAGACCGATGGAAGCTTGACAAGTAATGTACCATAAAATTCTAAGAATCTTTCTTCAGGAGATTTTTGAGTCAGAGTAAATTACTTTATAACAAAAGAAGCTCACCAGATATAGTAATTCTTAGGAGAGATAAAAAAAGTGTGAAAGGCTTCAAAAAAAAAAAAAAGAAAAAAGATTGAAAAAAAAATGATCAACACTCCTGAGAAGAAGCTTGAGGTGAGTGGGAAATCAAAAATTTTGATATAAAGAACCTTTTGATTTCAAAATTCTCCTGGTAAGATCCTTAGAATATTAAGGTTCAGATAATTGCTTAAGTGACATTGGGATGACTGATAAATTAGTAATGGATTTAAAGACATCTCCAAAATGAAAACATTTTCTTTACACCCGGATACGAATGATGAGGCCTATCTAGGCTAAGGGTGAAAATAATTAAAGGACGGGGACTAGGGAAGAGTACTTAAGGAAAATCCCACTGGACTCGAATTTTGCAAATCTCATATTTTGCATGGTATATCTGGTCATGAGTCTAGGATGCTTACTTGAGAGCTCCACTTACCAGATTGAGTTGGCATGTCACGCCAAATCATTCCCCATAACGACTTATGTTGAGAATAAAAAAATATAATAATAATATTTAATGCCAATAAAAAAATATAAATGGCATAGAAGGCTCTCAATATCTTTGTGGGCATGTTGTACGACATACCGTACACCCACATTATATCACGCTTGATGCGTTGACCCTCTCGGTCCGGCAGTCCTTCCTTGGAAGTTGACTCTCTTTTTGTGTGTGGACTTTTCACCCACCACCCTTATGCACTATGTGTCAACCCTCTGGGTCCGGCGACCCTTCCTTTGGATGAAAGGCTTGCCATCTTGTGGGCTCTTCACCCACCATCTTTACGCTTTATGCGTCTACCCTCTGGGTCCGGCAGTCCTTCCTTGGAAGTTGACTCTCCTTCTTGTGTGTGGACTCTTCACCCACCACCCTTTCGTACTATGTGGCGACCCTCTGTATTTGGTGGCCCTTCCTTTGGAAGAAAGGCTTGCCATCTTGTGGGCTTTTTACCCACCTTCTTGTACACTTTATGTGTTGACCTTCGGGTTCCTGGCAGTCTTTCCTTCGGAAGTTGACTAGCCTTCTTTGTGGGTATGTTGTACGACACTGTACATCCACCCATTCCTTTGCTTCATTGCAAGTAAGAGAGGTCTTGTGCATCTCTTAAAGCCGATTCTTCGAATTGCTAAACGGATAAAGTGGAAGTCTTACGAGCGGCTTATACACAGTGCAACCGGTAATCGGTGTAAGAGAAGCCAAGTACTTCTCTTATCTTTTCTCTTTGGCTCCTCGCTTTGAGTGGGTTCGAGCAAGTGTGTCCCACTCATCATAAATGAGTGGGGTAGATACATTCGTCCCTCTCGTCACAGTGAGAGTGGAAGATACCCTCTTTTTGGAGGATTTGAGGATAGCTTTATGGTTATCATATCTTGCAATTATGGTTATCATATCTTGCTTAGCTAATCTTCGCAATATCTCGATTGACAGGAGTCAATTTCGATTGATATTTGCCTTATGCAGGAAATTCATGCCCTTTCCTAGCATTCTTGTTTGGTTACCCATTCTACATAGGGTCCGAACTGAGCACCTTTTTACGGATATGCTTGGGCCCACTCACTTCGGATGAGTGTGGTGTATTCCCTCTTAAGGGATATGTTTTGATCTTCAGGCTAAATATCATTTGGTTGGTTCGCTCTATTTTGCCCAACCTTTCTAAGGTGTCTCGGCCGACGGAGGTCAAGTTCGATTGATGCCTCTTTTGTGCGGGAAAGCCATACTTCTTTCCTCGACTCCTCTATTCGGTCGAGCACCTCGTGTGGGTCCGAATTAGAGTCTCCCGCTCATTTCGAATGAGTGCGGCATTTTCCCTCTTAGGAGGATGTTTTTGGGTTGGTCTGAGATCCATGCACCCATGCGGTTGGAATGCTATATTTTTTTTACCAACCACTCTTGGATACTGTGGTAATTCCCCATTGGAATTCATTCTACCAAATTTCCGGTAGCAGTATCGTATAAGGTTGGTATGTTCTAACCATCCACCCTCTTTGATATGCCTGACTCGGTCAATTTTCATTGTCTTGTTGGAGCGGCATGTTGTATCGATTTTAGACTTCGTTTATTGTCTATTCGATCCATGTCCCTTGTCAGTTTCACTTTTGATGCATGACATTTACCTCAGTATTTTCCCTGACGAGAATTGCCTTAGCTAGTTCTTGTAGAAAATATCTGTTGAGCTCTCCTCAGCGACAGCTACTTCGCTAGTTCTGAGGGCCCTTTTAGCGAGACTTACTTCGCTAATGCTTGCTTAAAGCACCCTACATTTGGACTTGTGAGTCCACCTCGATGATATTTCGATTGACTTGGTTGGTTTGGTCCGCCCCATCGAATGACATGTTGTATCAGTCGCTCAGTTGATCCATGTCTACACCGGGATATTTGATACCTCCCCAGCATAATTACTTTGCTAAATGGGAGAATCCCCAATGAAATTTGTCTTGCTAGTGCTTACATAAAAACACTTCTGTGGTTAGACCATTTCGGTTACCTAACCCCGTTAATTTTTTCGATTATTTGGTTAGTTTTGTCTGCCACATCGAGTAACATGTTGCATCGGCCTTATCGCCGATCCATGTTTAGTTGGATCGCTCCATGCATCCAACATATACTTTGAGCACGATACCTCTGGCTATTTTAGCCATATGGTTGCTCATTTGATGCATAGGCAGGATACCTCTCCCCTGTCCTATTTGATATTTTCGACTACTTTGGTTGGTTCTATCCGCCATGTCGAGTGACATGTTGCATCGGTCTTACTACTGATCCATGTCCTGTCAGAGTACTCTGACATCCGACTATACTTTGAGCATCTTGCCTCAGGTTGTTTCACCTTAGGGCTGCTCGTTTGATGTGTAGGCAAGACACATAGCTCTTGTCCTTTTTAGTATTTGACCAGGACACATAGCTCCTGTGTCATCTGATACATTTAACCAGGATACATACCTCCTGTGTTATTTGATATGTTTGGCCGGAATACATACTTCCTGCACCATTTGATATGAGAAGTAGGATACATACCTCCTACTCTACTTGATGTGTAGTCAGGATACATATCTCCTAGACTACCTCGATCGGGATATATACCTTCCTGATCATTTGATGTTCCGATCAATGGAACTGTTGCCTTCACTTGGCTGAACCTTGATGATAAGACCTCATTATGAGGCACGTCGGGTTATGTAGTCATTTGTCTTTGAGGTTTCTCGAACCGCATGCCTTATTTCGGCTGGTTCTTTTATGAGAGCGTTTTTCGGCTTTACATAGCCATATACCTTGATGTTCCTCGAGCCATGTGACACTTTAGTCGGCTCTATTACGAGGACATTTCGTCCTTTGACATTTTGGTCCCGTAGTCGTTTGATATGACATTTCTCGAGCCATATGACGCTCTAGTCAGCTCTTATGAGAATATATTATCATATCATTAGCCTTTCGATACTTCTCGGATCACGTCCCTTTTGGGCCGGTTCATTTATGAGAGTATCCCGTCTTTGGACGCTTTCGGCTTTCTAGCCATGTTCCTCGAGCCATATGACACTTTAGTCGGCTCTGTTACGAGGACATCCCGTCTTTTGACATTTTTGGCTCTATAGCCATTTAATACGACACATCTCGAGCTATATGGCGCTCTAGTCAGCTCTTATGAGGACATATTGTCGTATCCGACTAATTAGCCTTTCGATACTTCTCGGACCACATGTCCCTTTAGGGCCGGTTCATTTGCGAGAGTATCCCTTCTTCAGACTTTCTTTGGGTTATGCCTCTTTGGCCTCTGAACCCACCCCTAGGTTATGCCTTTAAGGCCTCTGAACATATTTTTGTGGTTATGCCTTTATGGCCCCTGAACCACTATGCTTGGTCATGCCTTCACGGCCTCTGAACCACACCTCTATCTTTTTCCTTTTGGGTCAACCCTAGTTTATACTCACTTGTTTGATCGCCACCTCTGATCAGGATATGTTGTGCTTTATAGCCACCTGATTAAAGTTATGGGTGTTTCGTCTCAAGGAGATCATTAGACTCACAATCGGGGTCTCTTTCAGAGGAAACATAACAGGAGATTTGGTCACACAAGATGACTGATTTTTCTCCCCTACTGTTTCGAATGTGGTCAGGTACGGGATTTTCGTCGATTCTGTTGTTTCGAATGAGGTCAAACAGATTGATTTTGCCGTTTCGAATGAGGTCAGGCAAACCCCTAGCCAAACATGTCCAGTTTATCTGGCCTGGCTGGGTCCTTTCTCTCCTACTATTTCGAATGTGGTCAGGTACGAGATTTTCATCGATTCTGTTGTTTCGAATGAGGTCAAACAGATCGATATTGTCGTTTCGAATGAGGTCAGGCAAATCTTTCCTCAGTCATACCATGTCCAGTTGATCTGGCCTGGCTGAGCTCTTCGGTGGACAGTTAGCTTCGACTGCTGACCACCACCCCCAACCATACCCTGCCCAGTTTTTCTGGCCTGGTTGGTATCCTTTGTGGTTATGCCTTTACGACCTCTTAACCACCCCCTAGGTTATGCCTTTACGGCCTCTGAACCTATTTTCGTGTTTATGCCTCTACGACCTCTGAACCACCCCCCTAGGTTATGCCTTTACGACATCTGAACCTAGTATTGTGGTTATGCCATTACGGCATCTGAACCACCCCTTTTAGGTTATGCCTTTACGGCCTACGAACCTATTTCGGCGATTGACCGGTCACGACGGGTTAGCCGCACCCTCGACCATACCATGTCCGATCTATCCGGCTCGGTCGAGTTTTCTTGTACTCTTTTCTTGGGATGTCACCTCGACTACCAAGAGATGCTCTCTTTTAAGGATGCTTCCAACAAGTGCACTGTGCCTCAGCGGTACACCACACTTGTTGGGGGTCCTTTGTTGGCATCATTTTTTTTATATATTACATGCATGAGATGTCCATTCGAGCATACCAGGGTCGACAGGTGTTACTCGATGCGTCGTGCGAGAAATTAGCTCAAATTGACTCATCCACCTGCGAGCTTGTTCAGATGACCTCGAACGATGAAATGGACCACGCGCGTGTGTCCGGGACATCGATATTACCTAGGGAGGACGTTTATTTTGCTACGGCTTTGCGGGCGGGGTAAAAAAAATTGTGCAAATTATTGTTTTAGCCCGATCATCAAAAAGTCACTCGAACGACTCCAGATGACGAAACGGATCGCACGATTGTGTCCGGGACGTCGATTTTACCTACGGATGATGTTCAATTTGCTACGACACCGCGGGCAGGCTTAAAATACGCGAATTATTCTTTTTTGGCCAAATTACTCAGAAAGTGGCCCGAACGGCTCCGAACGACCCCGGATGACGAAACGGACTGCGCCATTGAATCCGGAACGTCGATTTTAGCTAAGAGGGACATTTGTTTCGCTGCGAGTACGTGCACGGATTAAAAATACGCAAAGGATAATTATAATAATAATATTATTATTATTATCATTATTATAATAATAATAATATTATTATTTTAACATATAAAAAAAAACCTACGCTGAATCCCTGTCCCCCCGATCCTATCTATCGCGACAGCCGCCAGCCCCTTTCGCGAACCCTAGCCCGAACTCCGTCGCTAGCCTCGCCGGCCAGTGCTCCTCGCCGGCGAACTCGGGCGCCGAAGCTTTCCTCCACGCCGCCGGAGCCTGAAATCGGGGCCTCTTCCTCGTCGCGCCGTCAGCCGCTCGGGCCACCTGCTTCGCATTCGAAGCCCACTGTCCGGTGCTCCTCGCCGGCGGACTCCGACGCCGATGTCTCTCACTTGCAGGTAGCGTCCCCTCTAGCCTCCGGCGAAGCCCAGCGTCCAACCATCCTCCTCCTCCTCTTCCTCTTGGCCGAGCTTTTTCCTTTCACGGATCGAACTCGCCGGACCTCTTCCACGCCTGATTTTTGCCTCGCCGGAATCGCATCTACGCCGGAGAAAATCAGCGAGGTGAAACTCCAGATTTTGGGTTCTCCTTTGCATTTCCTCCGTTCTCGGTGCTCGCCGCCGACGAGCTAGCCTCTACGCGTCACCGTCCTACCTTCCCGGCGACCGGATACTTCGCCGGACCACCTCGGCGTTGCGGGACAGCGAATGTCGTCGTTGTTCGAGGAGGCTCGGACTTCTTTTACCTCATGTTTTCTCCTCTTTCGCCGGCGTCGAGTGACCCCTTCGCGAAGGTATATGTGCCGTCTCGTATTTTTCTATGTTAAAATTATTTATTTTGGGTATTTTGCATACCTCTTGCCCTCATTGCGTCTTTTTCTCGTTCCCCGCATGCTCGACGAGGTACATATTGCGAGGTGTGTCGGCACGTGGATCGAACACCGGCAGTTCGCCGGAAACGTGGGCTCTCCATCAGCATAAAGAGAACGCGTCTTCAACCTTCGCGGCGGTGAGATTTTCTTATCCCTTAGCCAGCCCTAGGTTTAGTCCAGGTCTAGGCGTGTGGGTTCGATCGCCCACACGGGGTGCGTGCACCAGCGTGGGTTGGCGTGTCGACATGCCTGTGTGATGGATCTTTGATTTACCTAGAGTGAGCCGTAGGTTAGGAATCCTATGCGTTGGCCAGTCCTATTCGTAGCCGAGCGATTTCCTGTTGTAAGCTTTAGGCCTTAGTCCTGCTGGGTTGGAATCCCAATTTCCCACGGTTTTGGCGCTCCTAATCTCCCTTGGAGGGATTAGTTGAGTTCGATCTTAGAGGACGGGAAAAGCTTTGTAGCTAGTCCATCCTATAAGATCGGGGTGTTCGTAGAGCGGAAAAAGTTTTGTAGCTAGTTCGCCCTACGAACGGTGGAGAGTTTCCCCTATGAGAAATCGGAGCGGGAAACCCTCTACATACCAAAGCCAAAACTTGAGGCGGCGATGCCGCAGATCCAAGTGCGTCAACCCTTGGTACCTATGTGAGGTCGTTAGGACGAGTTCGATATGCCGTCGAGCGTTGGGGTTGTGTTGCATGTGCATTGTCCATCTTGTTGCATTTTTGCATGTGGTCATTTGTTGCATTTGCACTGCACTTATATGATTCTCCCTAGTGAGAATTATTCCACCTCCGGGTCACTGCCTCCTCGGCATACGTATCCTTTGGGCCGCTGCCTTCACGGCATGCCCGCTCTTTCCGAGTCACTGCCTTCCCGGTATACTCACCCTCACCACTTTGGTGCATCCTCTTTGCATGTAGCATCCTCGCATTTTGCATGATGTGTGTGCTTGCCTTTTTGGGCGCCCGTTGTGATTGCTTCGTACTTCGGTCAAGCAGTCACAATGTGGGCTTCTTGCATATTTGTTGCTTACCCATTTCTCGACGGCTTGTCCTACTCGTTAGGAGAGTGACCGTGTGTCGGTCGCGATGCCTTAACGAACATTGCTTGTTGGGTTGATCCCAACGAGCAATGCGAGTTAAGTCATCGGGATCGACACAAGTATGGCATGTCTAAGGATCCATTGGATCTAACTTGTGTCACTCCTTTTCGTGACGCCCTTTAGATCCTTTGGATCTTTAGGATGGGGCCGGTATGGCGACCCCGTCAAAGTCATACTAAACCCAGACTTACCCTGCACTTAGGCACTAGGTTTGTGCACATTCGTTAGATGGTGTGCTAGGCTAGGACTTAGGTTGCTAGGTAGTCTTTTTGATACCTGGCTATTGTTCTTTGATGGATTGGTTGCCACTAGCCGGGTATCTTTCTTCTGCACTTTGCTGTGATGTGATTGCATGCTTGCATATGTATGGTAGTGTGTTAAGGCGCTTTTTTTGCGGGGAGCCATGCTTATTTATACACACACACGGGTACCACTATGGGGGAGCAAGTGATGATTTCTAATCCTTTTACTTGCGAGTGCTTATTAGCTCCCCCATTTATAAAGCATGGCTCATTATACGTCATTTGCATGTGAGCTTTCCCGCTAACACTTGTTTTCATGCGGGATTGAGTCATTTTATTTTCCTTTGTACTTTTAGAGTCTAGGAGAGTCATGTAGCAGAAATAAGATACGGGCACGGGTTCGAGGCGTTTTGCGCGGGAACCACGTGGAGGGGACTAGGAGCGGATGCTCCTGCCCGTATCTTAATTCTGCATTTTTATATTGATGTATAGAATTAGGACCTGGGCATGTATATGCGGAGTCCGGCCGCATTTTTCTTTTTACTGGATTATGTTGCCGGTCCGAGCGGCATTTTGGCCTCTTTTATTTTATTATGGAGTGCTTTCTTTCTTGCTTTTATTGCATATTTGCATGCATGCATGTGTTTTCCTTGTTTCTTTACGTGATGCGGGATTTCACGATATCATTTAGGCTCTTTAAGGACCCTAAAATTATAAACTTTATATGTTAAAAATCCTAATAAAATATTCGAGATAAATGAATTTTAGGATTAAAATATTCAAGATTTTAAAATATGCACTTTTACTTTCTTGCATGGCCTTCGGGCTAGATTTTAAATGGGTTGCATTGCATGGCTATCACCCAAGTCATACTAATAGGGCCTCCACATTACTTAAGGACCGCTCTAGATAACTGCATTCATATTTGCATGTCCCGAGGAGGAGTCCCCGTGCTTCTCCAATCTGACTGGCCCAACATACCTTTATAGGTGGTTGTCTAGTGCGCCTAGGGTGTTAGAAGGCTCCCCGACCCAGACGGGGTGTAAGTCCTTTTGTTTGGAGCGTTTGCAGCTTTGTAGCTGAACCTCCATCTCTCTTCCTTTCTCGAGGCATCTTGTCACTTTGGCAGGTGTAAGACCCACCTCTTGGAGCCCCAGCTTATAGTCATAGGATAGAGTTTCCTTCCTTTGACCTTAGGGCTACCGAGGTCCCCGTGGATAATGAAATTCTTGGATTGTTGACCGGGGATCTCAGGATGTGTTGGGTCGACTACCTTCACGTTCGGGTAGACTTAGGGTCCTACTGCTTTGGATGGCGGGTTTGTGGTACCCTGACTTGGCTACCTCTACCCCTTTAGGATTACTCCTTCCTTCCTTTGACTACCCCTGTTGAGCCCTCTCGCTCCTTGACTTCGTTCATATCATTTTGACGGCCCGATGCCTGGATGAGTCGCCGCCTGGTTTGGGAAACGACGATTTGTCCTCTCGCCCTTATGGCCCGGATGTGCTTTGACGTGTTGGGATACCCACGTCAAGATGATTTAGGTTATTCTGTGGGTTTCGTATGCTGATGAGCCGCTACCCCATTTGGGATGTGAGAGACTCACTCTCTGCCTGATGGCTTAGCGAGAGCTTTGAAGCGTCGAGACTTTCCCACACGGAATAATCTCCCTTTGATTGCCTATACCCCAGGTCTATGATAATATAAAGCGAAACTCCTTTTATCGAGAGTATTCTTGGGTATCCCCCAAGATGTAATTAACCGAGTAGGAATACGTTCCTCCGGGAGTGCTCTTGACCCCAGAACAGGTACATACACTTGACTCTCTGGTTATGGGTAGTCTACGTAGATACTTCTTTCGCGGATATTGGTTCAAGGTGCCTCTGCCCGATCTTGTTTGGGCGGACATGCTTGACTTATCCTTGCGAGGTTTATCGCACGTAGACTCTCCATGTTTTCTTTTCTCTTGTTTGTCACTTTGTCGTATGTCCCTTCTTAATCGGTTCCTCTCCTCTTCGAATCACTTATTTGATTTGGGAGGGAGATTTATTCGAATAGTGGAAGTATACGACGACTGACAAGCTGGCGACTCCTTTTAAAATAAAAAAAAGAGAAAAGAATGGCGAAAACAGTCTCCTGACAAGACTTTTCTCCTCAGTACATTATTTTGGTCTTAGCTCGCCAGTAGTAGGTCGCCATACCATCCTTCTTGCGGTCCACCCCACCTCAGAAAAGAGGTAAAAGGATCTTGGAACCTCTATGTTTAGAGGTGTCTAAACAGTGGCTCCTAAATCTGAGAGGAGTTGGCTATACTCGTTCAAGACAGAAATGAACGGGGTATTCCAATGGAAGAATGGTAGTTTTGGTCTACTAAGGATATGGACTCACTATCGATTTATGAAAGAAAAACCATCTAATCAAAAATGGCGAGAGGAACTAGCCCCCAGCGGAGTCGCCAGAAGCTGTTGGCATATTTTTAGGTTGTGTTTTGAAAAGGGGGTCGCCTACAGAAGTTGTAAGCGAATTTTAAATTTTAAATTTAATTTAAATATATATATATAATTTAGAAAGTCGTATTTGATTTTTGAAAATAATTTTAAATTTGAAAATTTTAAGATAGGAAATCAAACCGATCTCACATCCCAAATAGTTTATATAAACGAGCACCACATCACAAACCGTTTATTTATCCCGAAGAATAGAAACACTGCTTGATGATGGGGCTCGATTAAATAAACTAAAAGATTTGTGACATCTGTTTGGTCTGCGAACCAATTTTATAAGCCGACAAGTTCCCCTGCTTAATATAAAGGAATTAAGTAGGGTTTATATTACCTGGGTTCTTAAAGTTCCCTATAAAGGCAAGCCCCTATAGTTAATTACATCTTAAATGACGGGAATCATTTAAGAAAACTCTCGATAATGATTAGTGGTTTTGCTCTCAAGAATTTTAAAGTTTAAGGTTTTCAAAGGATTATGTTTTGGAAATTTCAATAGGGAATGGATTAAGTTTGGAACAGTTAATTTCAGGAGTCCAAAGGAAGAAAAGTAGGAGAAGTTGAGGATTTAAGTAGAATCTTGGCAACTTCCCAGACTATCTTATTGTTTTGCATTAATTTGAGAGTTTATTTAATGTTTCAATCCTGCCAATTTTAATTAATTAGGACTTATATTTGTATGATATGATCATACAAATAGCCTCGAAGATGTGAAGGTTTATGTCGTACCAAACGACTACCTCGGAGTCCTAAGACCGGTTAGGGCTTAATTTGCATAACATGATTATGCAAATGCCTAACGAAGAGTTGAAGATTTATGTTGCACTAGGCAAACTACCTCGAAGTCCTACGACTTGGTTATTTAAACTAAAGAAAGGTTTTGTTGAAGTAGACCCGAGTTCTGCTGACGACGATGGCCGTGCTGCCCACCATGCTCCGAGCTCCTTGTTGTTGCAGAGGTTTAGTTTTAGAAGATGAAAATCAAGAGATGAGAGAAGTGTTTTGGTTTAGAGAAAATCTTAAAATCCAAGTGTTTTTAATATTTTAATTAAAACAAATCTTAAAGTTGTTTAAACAGAACCGATAAAGATCCCACGGTTTCGTCATCCCGGCACCGTTATTTTCATCAAATTCACTTAGTCCAGATGAATTTGCTAAACTCAACTGAATGAATTCCATACTTTCATTTAAACCGTGGGAAATCCCGTTAACAACACTTGGGTTACATCATCCGAGGTATTCCCGATCATTCAATGAGACGTTTTAATTTAGTTATAGTTTTAGTTTTGTTGTTTTGTTTGTGATTGAATTTTGAGTTGTTTTATATTTTGAAATGTTGTGGCGGTGAATTTTATCTTGCAATGACTTTTAATTTAGTTTTGGTTTCAGTTCAGGGACTATCCTAAAGGATTTTTTGGTTTTCATGCAACAGTCTTATTTAACATGCAAGAAAAGTAAATTACAGTGCATGTAAGTAAATTGCAATAAAGTAAATTGCAATAAAATAAAAGCGTACGTGGAGGGTCTTCCCGTCATCCCAAGCTGCACTTAAAACACATGTTAAAGCATTTAAATATTTCAACAGATACCTAGGTAAACTAAGGGAAGGGTTTTGGTTGTCTACCAAATTCCTAATCCTATAACTAGTTATCTCCTATGACGTCTAGGTTCTTGGTTTGGTTTAAGGATGATTTTCTTCATCAAAGAACCATTAAATTCAGTTGATCTTCTAAAACATCCCGTTTTATTGAGGAAGTGCTTAGGATGAGTCCTAAACATCTTTTCAATACTTCTGGGATTATTTTGAGTCCAAGTAAATTTAGTTGCACATATGAATTAATCATCCAGGAGTTTAGTTAAACTTTGTCTCTTGCTCAGTGAACTTGGGTAGTTGATTACCCGATGAATGAAGTGATATTTCACTTAATACTCTATTTAAGAGTTATAATAATTAAAACCTTTAAGGGCAAGTTGGTTTATCGAGAATTTTAATCATTCTTAATTTAAAGTTTAAGTTAATGGTTTAAAGTGTTTTAATTTAATTATGAGGTTTTAATTAATAATTTTAAGTTTGGAATAGTTTTCAAATTATTTTAGATTTAATTTAAATCATTACATTTTCAATTATCTTGGTATTTCAAGTTGATGTTCATGTTTTAAATTTACTTAGATAGAAAGAGGTGTTGAAATTATTGATATATTTTGATTTAACTCTTAATGATTTCATTTAGGTTTGTTGTTAAATGATTTTTAATTTAATTTAATTTAATTTAATTTTAATTTAATTTAAATTTATTTAATTTTTTTAAATTTTATTTAATTTTAATTTAATTTTAATTTAATTTAAATTTAAATTTAAATTTAATTTAATTTAAATTTAATATAATTTAATTTAATATAATTTAATTTAATTTAATTTTAATTTTAGTTTAACTTTAATTTTAATTTTAATTTAATTTAATTTGATTTTAGTTTTAATTTTAGTTTCAATATTTTAAATTTAATTTAATTTAATTTTAGCTTTAATTGTTAATTTGATTATTATTTTAATTTTTAATTAAGGACTAAATATTGTTAAAGTGACTTATTTAGGGATTTTTAAATTAAAGAATAAATATCCTCTTCATAATATCCCTATTTTAATAATCCAAATTTTAAATATATTCTTTCCAAAATTTGAATTATTTAATTAATTAAAGTTTCATTTTGATATTTTCAAAGTGTTTAATGGGTTTCTACCCCTTAATTTCCCTAAGTTTCAATCATCCAAGAGAAAGTTAAAATAAAATATTTTACCCCCCATTTTGATTAAACCTAATGTTTTAATTAAGGGTTAAAATTTTTTAATTACCTTTATGCCCTTTTAAGCTTATTTATTTTATAACTCACTAAATTGAGCTCAAATGAATTTAAAATTTTTATGTCACCTCACTCACATGTCAATTAATACATTAGAGGAGAAAATGTGATTTTTCTGAATTTAATTTATTTATATAATTATTTTTAGTAGAAAATAGGGTTTTCAAAGAAAATTCAATAACATGACAAAGGAAAGGTTTCTGTTCTTAAGAAAATTATGGAATGTTCCTAATGACTAGAGGACCACTTGGACCAAATTTTGTGATTTTTTGAATTATATTTTATTTATTATAATTATTTTGAGTTTTAGAGTATTAATTAATTTTAAAATAAAATAAAATTTGAAAAATAGATTTTATATTTTTTTAAAATTTCTCTGACCTCAAAAAGTCTAGAAAAATAAATTTTATAATTTTCTGATTTTTTCTTTGATTTATTAGAATTATTTTAGTGAAAAAGGTTGAAAATTCATTTTTTAATATTAAAAATTACATTAAGCCTTTAAAATTCAATATCTTATCCTAGGGACTTAGGAAAAATATTTGGTTTATTCCCAAATGATTAAGAGTCAAAATGTGACATTTTTATGATTTTTAATATTTTTATTATTTTTATTATTATTTTAATTATTAAAATATTAAAATATTGTGAAAAATCAACTTTTTTAGAAAATTCCAATTTTAATTTTCCTGAACTCCCCTGATATCAGAGAAGCTCCAAAACCATTTTTGTGAATTTTTGAAAAGTATTTTTTGAGTTATGAATTTTTAAAGTTCCATTTTTCTTATGAGGCTTAATCAATCCGTTTGGTGGGGTTAATCAAGTCCAATTGATTTCAAAATTTAATGTAAGGTTCCTCTAACCCTAAAGAATAATGGAGAATTGTTTTCAAGTCAATTTGATGTGTGGTTCACCCTAATTAATTCAAATTCAATTTTAGGGGTTTTGGCCAATTAAGGTTATTATGAATGAATTAACTCAAAATATATTTTTCATAGGGTCCCCTAGTCCTAAGAAACATCACCAAATTTTTCTAGAATTTATTTTACAAAATGCTAATTATTGGAATTAAAATACCTAAAACAGTGACAAGAACTTGAAAAATCAACAACTTTTCACAGAGATGGCCTCTAACCTTGAAAAATTCAGGGAATGTTCTCAAGATCAGAGGCTTCAAAAGCCCTATGGTCTCATGCCATGGTGAAATGTCTATGCAAATTGATAATCAAAACATTGAAAACAGTAAATAAATTATTAAAAATAAAATACTCATCCAATTAACTTGATTTCTTTTCCACATTATTCTCCTCTGTTCACTGAGCAAGATGGTACTTTTATTTTATTTTTTTGATTTTTCTATGCAAAGATATGAATTTTTAAAGTTCAGGGCATTTAAATAATTCAAAAATACCCTAATTTCCTACTTATCCACGCGGCACCGCGTCAAACTCGGCGACTCAGAAAGCCCACGCGTCGCGGCGCGGTTCGGCGTCGTCATCGACTCGGCTCTCCGAGGGCCCGCGGTTCACGTACCATTGCGGCTGTCCGGCAGATCTCGGCCGTCCGCTCGATACACGCGCGATCCAACGACTCTCGGTCATCGTCTACGGCCGGTGCGCCGTGGCCAGTCCACACTCGAACCACAATATCTCTCTCGATTCTCAATGGATTTTCAAGTTCTTATACTCTATCGATTCATCTTGAAGAGACGAACACATCCATAAGGTTTATAGGCTATGAAATCAACCCAAACAAAATGGAGAATTGTTGGAAGCTCGGGAGGAAGAATGAGTTCATACCTTTGCTCAGAGAAGTGAAGCTTCGATCTGAGAGTTGTGTCACCTTTGATTGAGTCCGGGCAAGCTCCGGATGAAGTCTCTGGCTGCGGGAATTGTCTAAGTATGAAAGTGACCAAGGCCGATCACAAAGCTTGGAGGTTGGAAGCGATGGCTGGCTCTGGTGAGGAGGCTTTTGTTCGGGGAACTTCTCCTCTTGGTGCGAGTGAAGGTGTAGGGACAATCAATTTGAAGATTGGCTCGCTGTGGTGAAGTGTCCTATTTTTTAGGTGGATTTTCGACTCATAAATTGAGCTCGCGAGAGAGGGTTTTAGGGGCTGGATTTCGGTGGGGATCAAGTTCTCTATGTACGGGAGAGGGATGCAGAGTGATTTTGACGAGTTTTGGTAAGGTTTGGTTCAACACCTTCTTTAGCCGAGAGGTGGTGGTGTTTAAATAGAGGTGGTGGAGGGCTTCCCGGGGGCGATTGGAGGGCTGGGATCGGTTGCTCGGGGGAGGAGAAGAACGGCCATGGTGTCCATTTGGGTTGGGACAGCTCAGCCAGTGGGTTTGAATTTTTTGAAGCCAAATAAGGCTCTCGGCCTGGTGTTTTCCGGCGGCTGTGGTGGTTGGCTGGCCAGGCATGGGTCACCCTCAGGGTCAGGGAGGTCAGTGCTTGAGTTTGGTGCCAATAATTGGCTTTGGACATGTGTAAAAGAGTTGGATTGAAATAGCATGGGGAGAAGGTCATTTTGGGTTCAAATGGGTCAACCCATGGTTTTGGGCTAGGTACACCACCCAAGGCTTGGATTTAGGCTGAAAAGGTTCATTTGGGCCAGCCAAGATGAAATGGTATAGTCTCCATCAAGGATTTGGTGGCTAACTTGGTTTAGTGTGTATCATGGATGAGGTTAAAAAGGCTTAAGGAAGGATTAAGAAAGGGGCCCCTCCATTTGCCATAAATGGTTTGGTGTTGTGGAAAGTGGCTTCAAAGGCTTGCATATGGCTTATGCATGACTTCATGGCTCCATGTGGCTTAGGGATGGCTTGGCTCATTTACATGGAAATGGATTTTGGGATTTTTGATGAATTTAGGGGAAATTGGCATGAGGCTTAATTTAGGATAATTTGATGATGAGTTTGAAACTTAGGGAATGATTTAAATCAAAGGGATGATGAGAGGAAATCTCATGTGGGCTTTGGAATGGATTTTGGGCTTTTTGAATTTTGGTGAAAATGGGCTTTTAAAAGCTTTATGGAAGTGGTTTTTTAGATTTTAAAATGAGCTTTTGGGTGAAAGTTTTGTGAAGGACCATGCCAAATAAATGTTGGGTTTAGTTTAGGGATGTGTCATGAGTGGTTTGGAACAAGTTTAAAGTGATTTTGAATTGAATTGGGTTTAATGTGGGTCTTTCAGTAAAGGGGCTAAAGTGGGTCAAATTGGGCTAACTTGGTTTAAGGTTGGGCTAAATTTGGATTTGATCTAAAATTAATGTTGAGAAATGTTTATGGGAATGTCACAAAGAGTTTTCAACTTTTGTTGGGCTTTGATTTTGGGATTTGGGTCCATTTGGGTTAGGTTTGGGCTTAAGTCAATTTAAGGGATTTTAGTTTTGGGTTAGGTTTGGGTGGAGTTTTAGGTTCAAATTTTAGGCAAATCAAGTTATTTTTTGTTTATGGGGGTGTTAGGAAGGCCTTAGAAAAGATTTGGGTCCCATTGGAGTTGAATTGGATTGGTTTGAGCTAGGTTTAGGTCATGGGCCAAAATTGGGCCTTAGGCTTCAAATTGAAATTGGGCCCAAATGTCAATCAAATTAGACTTGGATTTGGTCTAAAATGATGTTGGGGATATTGAATTGAAGTTTAGAATTGAATTGGACCAAAATTGAGGTTAATTGGGGTGGTTTGGTTTGACGTTGGGTTCACTTGGGTTAAAAATGGGTCAAATTGGGAGTTTTGGTAAAAGTGGGGTAAATTGGCAAAATTGGCCCATGGTGTAGTTGAACAAAATGAAATTGGGAATATTTGGGATTTTCTAGAATTTTTTTGGTATTTTTCTGAATTTTTGGATTTTTGGGGTAAAAGGGTATTTTGGTAATTTGGGGGGGGGGGTTTGGGGGTATTTTTGGAAATTTTGGTATTTTTGGCCAAAGATGGTCAATTTGAATGGTGGTAAGTGTTTAGGAATGATTTTGAGGGATCTTGGGTAATTTAGGCAATTTTGCAAATTTTGGGTCACTTCAAGGACATTTGGTAGGTTTGGTGGGTCCGGGGCCCTGGGGTCAAAAATTGAAACTTTGAAAAAGGAAGATTGATCAAATGTGAGTGAAATGGGATCATTTTGGTTGAGCCATGAAGCCATATTAAGCCCATATGAGCCATAAGAGGACTCATTTGGGGCATTCACTATGTTGTTCCTAACCCTCTTAGCCAGGGGCTTAGGGGTTAAGGACCATCCATATGAATTACCTACATGAGTCAGGAAGTCAAGTTGGGTGAGAGTGTGGTTTTAGAACTTGGAATGTGTGTGAGAGTGTAGTTTATATGCAAGTCAACCCTCACCAGACCAGGCCATCAAGGTATTCCTAAGGCGAAAAGTCTTATAGGGAACTCATCCTTTAAACCTCCACATTTGATTTGAACCCTCTAGGTGATTAGGGGTCTAAAATCAAGCTTGTGGGGTTTGCAGGGAGTTAAGAAGTAGTGTGAATTTCTAAATGGTGGGTTCCATTTCTATTCCTCTAAGATTAGTCAAAGGAAAAGCCTAAGGCTATATCCTAAGTACTAAAGAGAGAAGCAAAAGACCTCATCAAAAATGAGGTCAACATGCATGAGCAATGAAGTTATTACTGACATTTCAGAGGAGAAGCTGAAGACTACAAAGCCTATTGGGCAGGAGAGTGTTAGTATTTATGATTGTCTTCACGGGAAGAGATCTACTGCTCCTTCTACTTCTGTACCTACTCCAGGTAGAGCTTCTACTTCTAGACTTCTACTTCTACTGCTGAGCCACCATCTAGTTTCTGGGAATCCATGCATGATCAATTTCTGGAGCAGCAAAATGAGTTATTTCTAACTCACAGCAGAGTAGATACTATAGGCAAGAAGATTGATCATCTATCTGAATATACCTAAAGGAAGAGTGATTATGATGCTGAGTATTCGGAGTCTTTAGTTAGATTCTTGAAGGGTGAGCATGATGTTCAGTTCCCTACCTGTCCTAGATTTTCACCGTATGTTGATCCAAAGGATGTGGAATTTTCTTTTGGTGATGACGATGACGAGGCTACAGATAGTGATTAGTAGCTTGATTTACCTCTTGAGATGAGTTGATTATGTTTTTAGTTTATTTCTTGTTTGTTAGTACTGATTAGTTTGTTGTTAGTTAGTGTCGATTTATTTAAGTAACTTTGTGTGGAGACTGTTTTTAGAGTATCTAGTGTGATATGTGTTTAAGACTGAAATATGAATGAATTTTTTTTTATTTTCTATGATAAGTGTTTATTTCTGTTTCAGCCTACTGTTTAGTATTCTTGAATAGTTAGTGATGTTGTTTTGTTTCTGTTATTGTGATCACTATAGTCGTTTAATTTAGCTAATGATATAAAAATTGAGCCTGCTTACTTTTATATATGTTTCATTATTTCAGTAATATTCATAAAAAACATGTGTAGAAGTAAATTTTTCTTCTTATACTGTTTTTACATACTTATAAAAATTCCTTTCTTTCTCTCATACTTAAAAATTTTTCATAATATACCAAAACTTAAGTTTGGGGGAAGGGAAAATACATGCAAATTTAAATTTTGTTTGTCCTTAAGTGCTAATATTTTCTAAAAAAATATATTAACATAACATATGGAATGAAAAATCTATTTAAGATCACTTAAATTTTTGAAATTATAAATAATTTAGTAGACTTAACTAAAATTTTAATAACTTTGATTGATTTTAAAAATAGAATTATTCAACTTAAAGAAGAGTAAGATTAAGAATTTTTTCTTTTCATGGTAGCGATAATTGAATTTTAGAAGTATTAAGATATCAAGAATTATAACTTGAGAAAGAAAAAGATTAAAAGTCTTTTTTTTTTTAAATTATTCATGTTATAGTAATTAAGTGAAGATGTATAAGTTTATAAATATAAGTTAAGGATAGTGAAGTTCAAAATCATTAACAGGCTATCTAGATACAGTAATCCTCACTTAAAAAAAAAGTGAGGAGAAGCTTGAGGAGATGCCTAATCAAAAATTGGCTTCACTTGAATTATCTTATAAGAAGAAAACTAATTACTTATTTTACTTAATTTTTATATACATGCATCTTTATTAGAAAAGATTTTTCATGAAGATCTCTTTCTTGTAAATAATTTATGTGATCTTAATATAATAAACTACAATTATTTTCGAAGTGAATGAAAAATTTTTGAAGTCTTACAATTTGGTAGTTAAATATTCTTCAAATTCTTAAAATTAAACTTTGTTAGTGAAATTTAGTTAAGGATTTACTAAAGCCTTTATAAAATCAAAAATTACAAGGAATCTTAAATATTTACTTTTTATTCCAAATGTTATACATTTTATATAGTAAAAAGGGTTACTTGAGGACAAGTAACGCTTAAGTTTGATGGATTTTGATCCATGAAAAAAATACCTATTTTTATGCCTTGATTTTTATCAAAATTTTAAGGATATTATGCTTTAATGAAAGGTATTTTTGTGTTTTTGGATGTAGGTGATGCAAAAATATTTAAAAAGGAAAAAAGGATGAAAAATGAGCAAAAAGGAGCAAAAATAGAGCCAAAATGCAAAATTGCCAAAATAATGGGTCTGGGTCCTAGGCGCCAGAATCCGGCGCCTAAGCGCTAGCTCGATACCAAATCCGTGACGGTTTTTGTAACTACTTTGGGCGGTAATTTTGACGGTTAGAGCGGTTATTGGACCATCTAGAAGATTGACAGTTATTCCTGGATTATAAGACATGTGATACATTGCATCTAGACGCTTGAAAACAGTTTGGATCGCGAAGAGGTGCGATCAAAAGTGAAGAGGTGTGAAGAACTGGACGCGAAGTCCGGCGCCTAGGCGCCAGATGCCGACGCCTAGGCACCAGATGCCGGCGCCTAGGTGCTAGATACAGTTTCTAGAAGATTCATTGAACTTGGACATATTTTGAAGAGGTGCCTTAGGCAACCCTTGAAGCCTATAAATAGGAGGCCATTTCTTCAGAAAGAGGCACCCAATCAGAGAGAGCCCAAAATTAGAGAGCCCCAAAAGCGAAGAGGTTCCTAATTAGAGAGAAATTTTAAGGGCCCCCCTTTTAGTTTTCTTTCATTTATAAATTAGTGAGTTTATTTTTTTTAGAGTTTGTATTGAGAGTTTGGTAGAGTTGGTGCTTTTGAAGTCTATTTCACTTTGGAGTCAGTAGGAATCAGAGGCTCAGTTGGAGAAACACTTGAGATAAGTATTTGTAATTTTATTCAAAGTTTTATTTATATGTTTTGTTATTTAGATTCAATGTGTTCTGAGTAGTTACTTTACTTTCTCCTTTCAATTATGAAAAGATAAATAAGATAATATAAAATTTGTTGGAGAATTAGAAACTAAAATATTGTTTTAATGTTGTGATGATATTAATACCAGATCTTAATTTACTATTTAAATTGGCCATTTAAGTTGTTAAAATCTGTTGAAGAATTTTGAGACCTAGAAGGAGATGAATTCTTAACTAGTAGATATCACATGAATCCTTGGGTAGTCGAAGGCCTTGAGCGGGTTATTCAAGGTGAAGTGCAAATAAATAGGAAAATATTACTCAATGGGCGTAGAATTAATAAGTTTTTAGAGTGACAGACTAAATTCTTATAATTTGGCTTATAGAGAGGGAACGGGTCACTAGTAGGGTCGACCATAGCCACCCTTGGACATCTAGTAGTGTGAGCCTAGATTAACCCATTCTACTAACATTACATCCAGACCTGATCTATAGATTAATCAATGTTCTTTATACTATCGAGCGAAGGTAAAGAATAAGAATGCTTCTATTTGGCACAATACCATAAATTTATATTCTCCACGTATATTACATTATCTAAAAAAGTCTTGGATTAATTGAAAGGAAGAAAGTTGTTTGCTTGTTATTATTTACATCACTTATTATTTTAGTACTGCTTACTTTCTGCATTTAGTAAATTAAATATTAAAACTTTAAAAGAAATACATAAAAATAAAATTAAAATATTTAAAAGTCTATAAACCTCATCGTGGGATCGATACTGGGGTCTTTATTTAAAGCCATATATTACTTGAAACGATACATATACTTGCGTAATACCTCTAGTGTGTAAAATATTTTCCATTAAATTATATTTATATACACTAGCCACTATTATTATTTGGGTCAAAGTATTGGCTATAACATATTTTTGAAAGCATAAATTACTGCATTGTTCGCGGATCGAGGTCAGTGTGCTACTTTTAATGGCCCTCTTTTAATTATTTCCTTTAAATGGGTCTTGCTAAAATTATAAATATCCATGTTATGTTTTATATAAAATACTCTTTACTTCTAATATTTTATTTTTTTATAGTAAATTCTCTTTATTTGCCCGTGATTTTTTCCACATTGGATTTTTTTACCTAAAATTTGCATGCTCTTTATTTAGTTTATTTTATTATTTGTTGTATCGATTAAATATCAAGTCATAATAAGTAGTATCAAAACCAGTTCTGATTTTGATGCTAACAACAATAAAATATGGTATCCCTCTTTCAAATCGCAACACTATATTTTTTTCTTTAGCATGTTAAGATGAGAACAATTTTATAATAGATGGATTTATACAATGTCATCCTTAGGTTTGGAAAGATGCTCTCATCTTGAATGCTAAAGAAACATTCTCAAATTCTTCTTGATCTTTGAAATCATATTCAACATGATGTTTTGAAGGAGAAGACCGTCGTTGCATTGTAGATGTTAGGAATTATATTAGGAAATAATTTATTTCTGCATGAAGTTATAAGGAATAAATTATTTCATTAGATTAAGAAGATTTTTTATATTTATTTCCTTTGATTATGAATTATTTAATCGAGTTTATTTAATATTCTAGTTTATTTAATCGAGCCCCATCATTAAGCAGTGTGTCTATTCTTCGGGATAGATACACGGTTTGTGACGCGGTGCTCGTTTATATAAACTATTTGGGATGTGAGATCGGTTTAATTTCATATCTTAAAGTTTTTCAAACTTAAAATTATTTTCAAAAAATCAAATACTACTTTTCAAATTATATATTTAAATTAAACCTAAAAAATACGCCGACAACTTTCTGGCGACTCCGCTGGGGACTAGTTCCTCTCTCTATTTTGATCGGATGGTTTGCTTTCATAAATCGGTAATAAGTCCATGCCCCTAGTGGATCAGACTACCATTCTTCCGTTGACATATCTTGTTTATTTCTGTCTGGAACAAGTATGATCAACTCTTCTCAGATTTTGGAGCCACTGTTGAGACATTCCTAAACAGAGAGGTTCCGAAATCCTCATTTTGTTACCTCTCCAGAGAGGCGAGGTAGACCCCCAATAGGTGTTAGTTTAGGAGCGGTCCTTCGGATTAGGAAATCTACGAGATTTTTCCTTCCTTTCTAAGATCTGGATTGGGTCCTTTAACCTCTCTAATCTCCTCTCATTTTTTTAATGAATAAATTAACCTCCTAACAAACAAACTCTTTTCTAAATCGTAAATGCATAAATAAAACTTAAATAAATTGTGTTCGGACTCTTTTCAATTTCTTTTTTCTTTTTGTCTTGACGAAGGAAGCATAATTCAGGACTGATAATCGAAACTTTGCAGAAGATGCCTACACCGAAATTGATCTTCTCTTTCACCAACGGGTTAGACTTAGCTGTCTACCAAGACGAACTGCCTAGCGATGCAATCATCCGTTTCGGACAAGGGTTTGACAATACGAACGTTAAGTTTGCCGATGTTACTCTTTTCGCACTGATGAACAAAGTGCCTGAGACTGAAGAGCCTGTGATTGAGTTTAACTTGAAGTCGACTCAAGAATTCCCTCCCCTGTAGAGGGCCCCAGTTGAGAGGAACACTGCTGTTCACAGGAAGTTGATTGCTACCCCCAGAACTGTCGTCTCTACCCCCACCGGTCTGGTCATTACTGCACCTACCCCGATTCCTGCCAAACTGAAAGGAGAGAAAGTACAAGTCAGTTATGAGCTCGTCACCGTGGAGGGTTCAGACTTCGCTGCGATACCGTATGTTTTCGAGATAGGGTCCGGTTCGAAGTATAGGACCTTAACTCGGACACAGAGGAGGAATAAAAACAGGAAGTTTGCTAAGATCAAGAAGGTCAGAGAAGCTGAAGCCGCCTGTCTTGAAGAAATCCCTGAAGAGAAAGAGGAAGAACTGCCGGAATACTTACCACTGTTCGAAGGAAATAGATTCCACCCTCTCTCTGATGCATCTGATGAAGTAGATGCCAGAAAGATCACCGCTGCGTTACCTCGGCCTGCATATTACAGTGACAGTAAGAAGAAGAAGAGCAAGGCTACACCACTTGCCCGATTGCATTCGGTAGTCGAGAAATTAGCCAAAAAAGAAGGATGTCCTGTATCAGAGATTCTGAGAAGAATGGGATGAGTGCCAGTTAAGTCTCGCCTCGGTCTGCGAGAAGAGCCTGCTATTGTCCCTGAAAGACTAAAGAAAAAGGTACGAGCTAGCAAGGGAGGCTTACCCGTTGTTGTATCAGGTGTCCATATCAAGGAGGACACCACCTACTTACGCACGCCGAACGAGACCGGCCGGTCCTGAGGCCTTCACTGCACAAGAAGGATGGTGTGGCCACCTATTGTTGCCGAACCAATACCAACGAGAACATTACGGAAAGAAGTCTCGGCGAAGATCCCGGATACGAAGAAAGTGCCGCGATAAAAGAAACTCTCGAAAGAGAGGTTCAACGGTCGTCTCCGACAACCATGAGATCGTTCGAAAAGGCCACTTGAGGATGCCATAGGGCAACTAAGAATGGACATCGACGGCTAGCAAGAAGAAGAGGAGAAGAATTAAGGGACGAAGTGGATTCGTCGAGAATTCATGGATGAAGAGTATGTTGAGGTCAACATAGTTGAGACACGAGCATCATCAACTTCGCAGGGAGTTCCGCCAGCTTTAGAAAGAGATGAGCAGAGTTTATGAGAGCACAGCTTCGGGAAAGAGATGATACGATTTCCCAGATGGCAAAAAAGAAGGAAGAGATGGAAGCCGCCTTAGCCTCTCTCCAGAGTCAGGCCCAGCCTTAAAAAGAGATACCCCCGGAGGTCATCCATATTACAGATAGAGGAAAAGAGATTACATCTGTTAACGAAGATGATCAGCTGAAGAAAGATTCTACACAGAACATGATTCCCGAAAAGGATATTAAGAGCATGGTAGAACAGCAGGTGCGAGAAGCCTTAGCTCAATCTAAGAATGGAGCATCTATTCAGACGGGTAGACCTTACCCTGAAGAATTTGATGCAGTCCAATACCTGAAGGGCTTTATACCACCTCTGTTTAAGACTTTCGATGGAACGGGAAACCTCCGGCAACATGTAGCACACTTTTGTGCCAGTTGCTGCAATGCCGGCGGGAGCGACACTTTGCTTTTCTGACAGTTCGTCAGCAGTTTGTCGAGGATCGCCTTCGGCGGGTATGCGGAATTTCCGAATGGATCAGTCAAGACTTTTGCAGAATTGGAAAATCTCTTCGTTAAGCGGTTTGCCGGAGCTCAGCACCACATCACTATCGGTGATCTAGTGGTGGAGCGACAGAAACCAAACAAAACTTTGGTGGATTATATACTTTGATGGAGGAACCTGAGCATGAAGTGTGAACTACAGCTCCAGGAACAGCATGTGGTCGGTATTCTGCTTAAGAGTATCCATGGCCCGATAGCACTTCTCCTTAAGGAATTCACCATTAAGACTTTCGAGAAGTTGCTTAGCAAGGCCGGGAGCTTGCAGGAGAAAGCGAAACAGCTAAGTTTCGTCGACCAGACTGACAAGCAGAAGCCCGTGAAAGAATTCGAGAAGAAATCAGGAACCGTCAGAGCAGTGGACAAAGGTAAACAGCCAGTGCAAATACGACCAGAGCAACCACAGCCGAGTTATCAACCACCGCAATAGACTTATCAACACCCTCAGCAGAATTATCAGCCTCGGCACGGTTTTCGGCCTCGGCGGAGTTATCGGTCGCCGCGGTACGATCGGCCGCCGCCTCGTCCGCTCCGATCCCCGACGAAACTTTTGAACAAAGAATACCCCTTCAAGAGCGAGGCGGTGGCTAAGATGTTTCGCGGTTTGATGAAGACGCCCGACTTTCGGTTGCCGAGCCCGGGAAGCCCGAGGAAGTCGACAAGAAGGATCATCCAAACTCGTCCCTACTACAGGATGCTCGGACATAAAATCGAAGACTGCTTCACTTTTAAGAACTAGCTGGAAGATAATCTTCGGAGAGGGAACATAACGATCCCAAAGGAATACATGAAGGAACCCCAAAAAGGAGGTTACGTCAATGTTATCTCGACAAAGCCTATTGTTCCGATCGACCCGTACACGACCAACGATAGATGGAATACAGTTTGGAAGAAGTCATCAAAGAAAATTTTGGATAACATCCAGACCGCTTCGGTGTGCGCTTCAACTCAAAGTTTGAAACATGCTAAGCCGGCACTATCACTAGTGATTGAAGAACAGTCCCAGGAGGAGGAGAAGATCATGGAAGAAGAGAAGACTGAGGTTCCGAGAGGTAGACTAGGGCCTAATTTTTCTAGGATGGTTGTTTCTGATTCAGGGAAAAAATTCCTCGAACCTCTGACTCTGTATGATTATTTGCTTGCCCCAACAGGATCTTGTAATGATAAGAGTTATGGTGTTGGCTACGTTTTGACTGTTTCTAACAATTACGTAACTAACGACAACCAACCTAATCCGAATCTCGATTTCGATACGAATAACGATTCTCAAATCATACAAAACCTAGATAACCACGACGAAGAGGAGGACATTCACAAGGATGGCTACAAAAATTCAATAGGTGACGAGTCTATTTGTGAATTCCGAGGAGCTCCGATCACGATAGAGTTAGAATTGTCAGACGCCGAGGCGACTTTAGAAGGGTCAGTCGTTCCGATTCAAGAAGAGACACCGGTAGATTTAGAGGAAATTACCGAAGTCAATCTGAGAAGCGGAAAGGTTCTACCTCCGAGATTGGGTCCAAAGGACAAGGGAAAGCAGGTGGTTGCTCAGGAAGAGTCAACCCCAGCAGAAGAATTGCTCATTCGAGAAGAAATTGAACAGCCTGGTAACAAAATGGACTATAATGTGCTAGCCCATCTTAGGAAGTTACCGGCCGAACTAAGCATCTACGACACTCGATCTCGTCGAAAGGAGATGAGAGAATCTCTGAGTCGAGGCCTTGCTTGATCCAGAAATTTGCTTAGCTCAAATGGTGGTAATTCCTTCGACGAGGTTTGCTCATTGAAAGGACAGCGCAGTGTTATCTTCACGGACAATGATTTACTACTTGGAACAGTAGATCACAACCGACCGTTGTACATTTCAGTCAGTATTGGAAAGTTCACACTCTCCAGGGTGCTAGTTGATCCAGAAGCATCAATTAATATAATGAATCTTCGAATGCTAGCCTATTTAGAGATTAATGCTCGTGATCTCGAGGCAGACAAGATGATGCTAAGAGGCTTCAACCAGAAAGGAGAAAGAGCTCTTGGATCGATAACACTGTTAATGAAGATCGGTGAATTAGCCAGGACAACCGCTAAGTTCCACATAATTGATTTTGAGACATCATTCAACGCTCTATTGGGCCGGCCATGGATCCATGAGAACCGGATGGAACCGTCGTCTCTACACCAGTGTATAAAGTACTATGAAGGAGGACAAGAACAGTGTATCAAAGGTGATTTGCAACCGTTCTTCGTGCATGAAATCGGAATCCACGAAGATGCAGCCTACTACGCACCCCCAAAGAAAATTATCTTCTCCAGAAATGCCATACCAAATCAAGAAAAAGAAGCACGAGACGACAAAGAACCTGAAATTCTAGCTCAACAGTTACTCACCACTCCCTTACGACGAGATGGTGAAGGTTTCTCCAGAAATTGCACCCGAGGTCGAGGCCAGGGACGAGGTCGAGGAAGAAATGGTGGAACAGTTGAATAGAAGAAACCGATCATCGATGTTGATTGGGAGAATAGCTCTGAAGAAGAAGAAGAAATCAAGAAAGAAGCGACAACGATAAACCAAAGGAAACCCCGAGTTCAAGATCTCTGTCGAAGATGAAAAGAATGAAGAATACAAAGCGATGTACGAGAAGATTAACCACTATGTGCATACTTATGACCACGACCCGGATCCATTCCAATAAGATCGAGGGTATGGTGGTCAGGAAGTGCATGGTGGTGGTGCTAAGCCGATTAAGTTCTACCGTGGTGCTTCTTCTTCCAAAACTGAAAATGATATACAATTTGAAGATGTTACTTCTTCTAAATTAATCGAATTGTCGTTTGAGTGGTATTCTCCCTGTGTTCAAAATTTAATTCAACGCGATATTTTGCCTAAGCAATGGTCAAAAGGCCAATCACAACGCTTTGAAAAGTTATGGAACAATGTCAGTCGGCCTCCCAATTCAAAGCATGGTCTTGGATTCGGCACAGTAGGATTAGTTGATGATATAGGATTTTTCTTGGTTGTCACTAGTGAGCCTAATAAAGACTGCTTGGAAACCTCAGATAATCTTGAAGATCTACCAATTGGAGACGCTCCACCAGAATTTGAGGAAGAAATTAAATCTACAATAAATGAGTTAATGGAAGTTAACATAGGTACTAGCGAAGAGCCTAGGACGACCTTTGTTAGCTCCTTACTCAATAAAGAAGATTCTGAAGAAATAATCAAGCTATTAATGGAATTCAAGGATTGTTTTGCTTGGAGTTATGACGAAATGCCAGGATTAGCTCAAGAGGTCGCAGTTCACAAGTTAGGAGTGGATCACACTGCCGTTCCAGTCAGACAAGCTTCCAGAAGAATGCGTCTAGAGATTGAACAACAAGTTATAGCTGAAGTTAAGAAGCTAATAGATGCTAAATTTGTCCATGAAGAACAATACCCAACTTGGTTAGCCAACGTGGTACCAGTCAGAAAGAAGAATGGTCAGATCAGAATTTGTGTGGATTTCAGAGACTTGAATAAAGCATGCCCGAAGGACGAGTTTGCGCTACCGATTCCAGAATTAATGATCGACATCGCGTCAACACATGAAATCTTCTATTTCATGGATGGATCTTCAGGATAAAACTAGATAAAGATGGCACCAGAAGATGAAAAGCTCACATTCTTCAGAACGCCAATCGGAATATACTGCTACACAGTAATGCCTTTCGGATTGAAGAACGTAGGAGCAATTTACCAAAGAGCAATGACGAGGATTTTTTATGATCTCATTCACAACAAAGTCGAGTGCTACGTGGATGATGTGGTCATCAAGAGCAAACTGAAGGAAGATCACATGTATGATTTGAGAATTGTTTTCGAGCGATTAAGACAATTTAACCTTAAGATGAATCCCTTAAAATGCGCTTTCGGCGTCACCTCCGGGAAATTCTTAGGATTTGTTGTTCGACATCGCGGAATTGAAGTCGATCCGGAGAAGATTAAAGCTATCTTAGAAATGCCTCCTCCCAAAACCTTGAAGCAATTACGATCCTTTCAAGGAAAATTGGCATATCTTCGACGCTTTATCTCGAACTTGTCAGGTAGGTGTCAGCCCTTCTCGGCAATAATTAAAAAGGACGCCAAGTTCGTTTGGGAAGAGAAATGTAGCGGGCCTTCGAGGACATTAAGCAATATTTAATGACACCTCCTGTCTTAGCAGCCCCAGTTTAGGGTAGACTGTAATACTTTATACCGCAGCTTTAGACGACTCCCTTGGAGCCCTGTTAGCCCAGGTCAATGACGAGGGAAAAGAAAACACACTCTACTACTTAAGTCATCGTCTGATTCCGATGGAAGTAAAGTATCCTCCGATTGAGAAGCATTGTTTGGCCCTGATCTTCGCTGCTCAAAATCTCAGGCAATACATGCTTTCTCATAAGGTCAACCTTATTTCGAAAGTTAATCCGTTGCAATATTTGATGAACCGACCAACACTTTCCGGCAGACTTGCCAGGTGGTCGATGATACTATTGCAATTCGATATAACTTTCATCCCTCTTCGTGCCATAAAAGGACAAGTCACAACAGACTTCCTCGCAGCACATCCTTTGCCGGCAGAATAGCCTCTCAATGACGACTTGCCAGACGAACAGATAATGAGCCTAGAAGACCCCGTTGATTAGCATTGGGAATTGTACTTTGATGGAGCATCTTCAGCACAAAAAGACAGAGAATCGCAAACGATAGTGCCCGGTAAGGCAGGAATCGAACTAATCTTTATAACACCGGAGCGGGGGATGTTAAGATACTCCTACCACCTAACAGAACCATGTACAAATAACGAAGCAGAATACGAAGCCCTCATAACAGGATTAGAATTAACCATTCAGATGGGTATAACAGATATCAACATCTACGGAGATTCACAGTTGATCATTCAGCAGATCGCCGGACAGTACAGAATTCTGAAACCAAGGCTCGAGCAATACTTCCAGTATGCCATGAAACTATTGGAGCAAATTCCGAATGTAGCAATCTACAAGATTCCCAGAAAAGAAAATGCTCTTGCAGATGCGTTAGTCCGCCTCGCAAAAGAGTTTGCATGCTTACAAGATGAATCACTTGAAGTGTCAGTTCAGGGACGTCAGGTCCTCTCACGACATGAACACGATACACAAATCAGAAAAAGAAGAAGAAACAGTTGCAGCAGTAACAGAAAATGCAGAAGACTGGCATCCACCATTAGTAGATTACCTGCAAACAGGAAACCTACCAGACGATAAGTCATTAGCCCATCAAATCAAGAAAAGAACTCTGTCTTACGCATTAATAAACAATACGTTATACAGAAGGTCTTTTGACCAGATGTGGCTAAGGTGCCTAAGCGGGTCCGAGGCTCGTGAAATTGTTAAAGAAGTACACACAGGACTTTGTGGTGCTCATCAGTCAGGTCCGAAGATGAAAATGAAGATTAAAAGACAAGTGTACCACTGGCCCTCAATGATGTCCGATTGCATGAAGGTCGCCAAGAGTTGTCACCAGTGCCAAGTGCATGGAGTGGTTCTACATCAACCTCCAAATGTGCTACAACCGACAATCACGTTGTGGCCATTTGAATGTTGGGGCACATATATTGTGGGTCCGATAGAACCGCCTTCTTCAAGAGGACATCACTTCATTCTTGCAGCTACAGACTACTTTTCTAAGTGGGCAGAAGTAGTATCGCTCAGGGAGGTGAAGGCACATCACGTGCTACAGTTCTTCAAGAATCAGGTCTTCTACCGCTTTGGGGTACTACGCAGAATTATCTCAGACAATGGGTCTGCGTTTAGAAGCACGAAGATCAACAGTTTTGTCAGAAGGCATGGGATTGATTGGCGCTATTCAACGATCTATTACCCAAGAGCGAACGGCTTGGCCGAGGCTTTTAATAAAACTCTCGTCCAAATCTTAAAGAAAACTTTGGACGACAACAAAAGAAATTGGCACGAGAAGTTGTTGGAAGCCTTATGGGCCTACAGAATGACTTTCAGGACTCCTACTCAGTCTACGCCCTACGCTCTAGTGTACAAGTCCAAGGCAGTTCTACCCTTGGAAGTTCGGCTCCTATCACTCAGAATTGCAGTTGCGAACAAGATCACTACAGAAGAAAATGCTAGACTACGGCTGGAAGAATTGGAAAACTTGAAAGGAAAGCAACTTGCAGCGCAACAGAATCTGGAAATGTATTAGGCTAAGATGATCCAGGCCCACGACAAACTGGTCCGCCCAAGGACATTCAAAGTCGGTGACTTGGTCCTAGTTCTCATAAGGCCTATTCTTGCGCACCGCAAGATAGGAGGTAAATTTGAGCCGACTTAGGAGGGGTCGTTCGTGGTCGAGACAGTCTACTCAGGAGGTTTTTACCAGCTTGTGAATTGTCGTGGAGAACGAGTTATGCTTCCAATCAATGGAAGATATTTGAAGAAGTATTACAATACCTGATGTTTCGAAGGATGAATCCTCATTCCTAGAAGCACGGGCACAGTAATTACTTATGACTGGGTTCGAACCTGAAATAAAATGAAAAAGAAAATGAATGATAAAAATCATTAAAAAAATGTGTTAAAGGAAAAAATATGCAATTGAAGTAATAATAAAATTTTGACTCTTCCTTTCAAGACGAGCTCACTCCTGATCTTTTCTTATCTTCTCTTACTCTTATAAAATTCGAAATAATTAAATAAGAATTCTTTAATTAATAAGTAAATTTTCTAATTGTTCTCGTCCTGAGTACAGCCCCTAATCCTTTCCTTGTTTTCTTTTCAGGGAAATTTCGAACGGTCGGCTGTTCCTGAACTTTAAGGATGGCGTAAGTCTTGCACTTAACAAAGAAGAGCTGAAAGCTAATGCTGTGATAGAGGTTGGCTCGGACCTTGTACAGCTGGAGTTGGAATATGTGGAAACTGCTTGGACTGCTGTGGATCCCGAGCAGTTCCGTGGGAAGAAAGTGATGAGGCTCAACAAGCAGGCTCCCCAAGCTGCAAACAAGAAGAGGAAGATCAATATGATCGAGGAAAACAAGATGAAATCAGTTATAACGTCCGCAGGAGGAAAGCTTGTCAGTGCTGCCCCTACTGAGGTTCAGGGAGAGAGGAGAGCCATCCTGACCCCAACTAAGAGAAGAAACAAGAATCACCGTATCGCCAAGATGCTGAAGAAATTAACAGAAGAGCAGAACAAGGATGAAGCCCCGACGGCCGTAGCAATTACCCCAAGGAGGCCAGTCCTTAGGAGCACCATAACAGAGTTCGTTCCGGAGAAGGTTACTACAGAGCCTACACCTGAGATAGTGACGATCCCAAGAGAGTGTGACGGTGTGGAGCCATATATCCCACAGTACGTCACTAGACCCCGGCAGCTGCAGATAATTTCAGAGCACGAATTGGAAATGATCCAGAGGGTGCGGAAGCAGAATTTTGAATACTTTCAGAGAATCAGAGGCAGATATGTCAACATCCTGGAAGGACTAGAGTTACATACATATGTTTTCTCTCACTACGAGCAGAGTGAAATTGTAGACTACGTCAATGAGCTGAAGAAACAAGGTCGTGCAGGACGATTACGTAGCAGGACCCACTCCGAGCCAAAGAAATGGAAAAGAGGTAAGGGGAGGATTACAATTCAATTTGGATGTTGTTACAACTTCACTGATGACAAGAAAGGAAATCTGTCAGGGATACTCTGCTACGATGAAGTGGATCCAATGCTAGTTTTAATTAAGAAAATGATAAAAAGGATGGTGGCTTGGCGAGTCCTACCTGCTGATTGCATACCGAACAGCTGTATTATCAACATCTATGCAGAAGGAGACTGCATTCCACCTCACATAGATCATCATGATTTTTTAAGGCCCTTTTGTACAGTTTCCTTCATCAACCAATGCAACATTATGTTCGGGACAAAACTCTAGATAATAGGCCCCGGAGAATTCCGAGGGCCGGTGGAGATACCTCTACCGGTAGGCTCTGTTCTCGTACTATAAGGAAATGGTGCAGATGTAGCGAAGCACTGCATACCGGGAGTTCCCTACGAGTTAGTCTCCATCACCCTCAGAAGGATGGATGAGAGTAAAATTCCGGTCTACTTCCAGCCAGATCCAGAATTAGAGAATTTGCAGCCCTACGAGCTGTAGGCTACATAGTAGTAGCACACCTCTAAAATACACTTACGTGGGATTCTCCTCCGGAAAGTGGCTTAGAAGGTGATGTTATTACCTATGTAGTTTACTTTTCAGACATGGATGAATCGAACAGACAATTTTGTCAGAGTACACAGAGATATCAATGCAGTACTGTGTTCAGATATATATATGAACTTTTGTAAAAGTTTGTTTTCAGAAGGATGTCATCAGAAATGTTTTGATGGAATCACCTGATGTATCTTCGACATTTTAGTGGAGATGAACTTTGTGTTTTACCTTCATTTTTGTGCAATTGATTGCAAACACCACCAGATCTGAGTTTAACTCGGTTTATAAAGAAAGTTGGACGAAGAACGATTTGAATGAAATAATAACAAACAAAATAAAATTTGAATTCAAAGTATGAATAAAACACAAACCAAAACTTAAAACACATCAACTTAAAACTTCAAGATGTGAACCAAGTAAATCAATGAAAATCCGAATCAAAGTGAAATTTCAATCAAAAATGAAACTTAAAAAATTAAATCACTAAATGCAATGAATAATGAAAACGAAGCTCCGGATCCGATATCCCTGTTGACCTCATTTTTGATGAGGTCTTCTCTTCTTCTTTTAGTGCTTAGGATCTAGCCTTAGGCTTTTCCTTTGACTATCTTAGAGGACTAGAATTGGGATCCACCATCTAGAATTTCAAACCACTTCTTAAGTCCCCGCAAACTCCACAAACTTGATTGTAGACCCCTAATCACCTAGAGGGTTGAGATCAAATGTGGAAGTTTAAAGGATGAGTTCCTATAGGACTCTTTGGCCTTAGGATTGCCACAGGTGGCTCAGTGCAGTGAAGGGTTGACTTACACACACACTACACCTATACACTACACTTTCACACACCTCCTAAAACCATACACATACCCAACTTGATCTCTGACTCATGCGAGGTGATTCACATGGATGGTCTTTAACCCCTAAGCCCTTGGTAAGAGGGTTAGGAACAACATAGTGAATGCCTCAAATGAGTCCCTTCATGGCTCATATGGGCTTGATGTGGCTTCATGGCTCAACCAAAATGATTTTATTCCACTTATATTTACCCAATCTTCAATTTTCCAAATTTTCGATTTTTGACCCCGGGACCCTACACACGTCTAACCTACAAAATGCCTTGAAACTACCCAAAATCTCCAAAATCACCTAAATTACCCAAAATTCCTCAAGACCAATCCTAAACATTTCCCCCCACTCAAATTGATCATCCATAACCAAAAATACCAAAAATTCCAAAAATACCTCCCAATACCCTCCAAATACCCAAAATACCCCTCTTAGTCGAAAAAATCCAAAAATTCAGAAAATTCCCAGAAAATTCCACAAAATCCTAAATATTCCTAATTTCATTTTGTTCAACTACACCATGGGCCAATTTTGTCAATTTACCCCACTTTTATCTAAACCCCCGATTTGACCATTTTAACCCAAAGTAAACCCGATGTCGAACCTAACCTGCCCAATTGACCCAAATTCTGGTCCAATTCAATTCTAAACTTCAATTTAACATCCCCAACACCAATATAGACCAAATCCAAGCCCAATTTGATTGGCATTGGGATCAATTTCACTTTTGGCCTTGAAGCCGAATTTGGACCCATGACCCAAACTTAGCCCAAACTCATCCAATCCAACTCCAATTAACCCCAAATCTTTTCTAAACCCTCCTTGACATCCCCATAAACAAAACACTAACATGATTTGCCCAAAATTTAGACCCAAACCCCACTTAAATTCAACCCAAAATCAAAAAGCCCAATTTTGACCTAAGCCCAAACTTAACCCGAATGAGCCCAAACCCCAAAATCAAAGCCCAACCAAAGTCAAAACCTCTTTGGAACATTCCCATAAACATTTCCCAACATTAATTTTACATCAATTTCAACCCTAGCCCAACATTGGCCCATGCTAGCCCATTTTGGCCCACCTTAGCCTCTTTACCAAAAAGCCATATCCAACCCAATTTAAACCCAAATCACCTCAAATTTGTTTCAAACCACTCATGACACATCCACTAAACCAAACTCAACAATTATTTGGCCCAAGCCTTTACCAAAATTTCATCCCAAAATCCATTTTAAAATTCAAAAGCCCACTTTCCTAAACCATTTAAAAGCCCATCTAAAACCATTTCAATGAGCCTAAAATCTACCCTAAAGCCCACATGACATTTCCATTTGCCATCCACTTAATCAAAGCCATTCCCTAAGTTCTAATCACATCATCAAATAATTCCAAATCAAGCCTCATGACAAATCACCCCTAAATACCAAAATTTTTCTTAAATCCATTTCCATGAAATTGACTTGACTTTTCCGAAGCGAAGGTGAGCCATGAAGCCATGCATGAGCCACATGGAAGCCATGAGAGCCTCTTTACATGTCACCATGCCATTTTGGGCAAAAGGAGGAGACTCTTTCCTTAATTCCTAAAGGTGATTAACCACTCCCATGATTCCACTTAAATCTTGCTTAAGCTTAATTGTACTTGGATGGTGACCATTCCCCACTGATTAAGGCTGACCTAAATCACTTTCTATTCAGCCTAAACAAAGCCTTGGGTGGTGCACCTAGCCCAAATGGATGGGTTGACCAATTTCAAGCCAAAGTGGCCTCTCCCCATACCATTTTAATCCGAACACTTTACACATGTCCAAGCCGATTGACTTCACCATTGCCGAAGCCACGACCTCCACAGTCGAGATGGTGACCCATGCTGCCGGCCGGCCGCTTGGATCGCCGGAAAACACCATACCGAGAGCTCACATGTGAGCCAACTTTGGAATTCCACCTTGCTTGAGCTGCCCCATGCCCGATGGCCACCATGGCTGTTCTTCCCATGACCGAAGCGGTGATCCCGACCCTTGGCCATCCACGGGAGGCTCTCCGGCCACCTCTGTTAAACACGACCCCCTCGCGGCCATGAGAAGAGAGTTGCACAAACCTTGCCAAAACTGCGCCAAAATTGTTCCGAGACCCTTCTCCACCCTTAGAGCGAGTTGATCCCCGGTGTCGATTTGCCCAATCCCCGCTGATAAAACTCGATTTCGCAGCCGAAATTCCACCCAAAACCGGGACACTTCTCCACGGTGAGCCAATCCCCAAATTGATTGGTTCTACACCTTCACTAGACCAAGGGAAGGTGTCCACCGACAAAAGCCCCATCTCCGAGGCCACCCGGTTGCTCCGGCCTCCGAGCTTTGTGATCGAGTCGTGGTCGAAGTCCAACTTAGACAATTCACGAGACCGGGAGACTTCATGCGGAGCTTGCTAGGATCCGATCGAAGGTGCAACAACTCTCGGATCGAAGCCACACTTCTGCGAGCAAAGGTATGAGCTAATTCTTCATCCCGAGCTTCTGGAGATTCTCCATTTCAAATGCTTTAATTTCAATGCATGATAACCAGTATAGATGTGTTCGTCTCTTCGAGACGAATCCATAGAGCATAAGAACATGAAAATCCATTGAGTATCGAGTGAGATATTAGGGATTTAGTGTGGACGGCTCTCGGGTGAGGACACTTGGGGACGATGAACGGATGCCATCCATTTAATACACACGCGGACGGACGGCCAGGATCACGCCGGATGAGGAGACGGAACGATACGGCGGGCCCGGGACGGGCGGCTCGGATGGCGGCGCCCAATCACGGCGCGACACGTACCCCTTCGGAGCTGCCAGATGTTTCGGCGGCGCCGCGTGGATAAGTAGATAAATAGGGTATTTAATGTATTTATTAAATATCAGAAACTTAAAAAATTCATAACTTTGTGTAGGAAAATCAGAAAAATAAAATAAAAATACCCTCTTGCTCAGTGAACAGAGGAGAATAATGTGGAAAAGAAATCATCTAATTTCATCAAGTATTTTATTTTTTATAATTTATTTACTCTCTGCATACATTTAATTCTCCATGCATGTATACAATTCACCATGGCATGAGACCATAGGGCTTTTGAAGCCTCTGAATTTGGGAACATTCCCTGAATTTTCCAAAGTCGAGGCCATCCCTATGAAGAGTTATTGATTTTTCAAATTCATGTCACTGTTTTGAGTATTTTAATTCCAATAAATAGCATGTTGTGAAATAAATTCTAGAAAAATTTGGTGATGTTCCTTATGACCGAGAGAACCCTAGGAAAAATAGGTTTTGAGTTAGTTCATTTTAGACAACCACTAATTGGCTTAAACACTCAAAATAGGTCTCTGATTAATTAGAGCTAATCATACATCAAATTGACTTCAAATTAATTCTCCATTGACCTTTAGGATCAGAAGAACCCACCATAAAAATTTGAGGTCAATTGGACTTGGTTAGCCTTATTAATTGGGTTGATTAAGCCACTTAGTCATTTTAAACTTTAAAAATTCATAACTTTCAAAATATCTTTCAAAAATTCACCAAATTGGTTTTAGAGCCTCTCTGATATCAGGGGAATTTAAGAAAATTAAAATTTCAATTTTCTAAAAAAGTTGATTTTTAATATTATTTTAATATTTTTAATAATTAAAAAATAATAAAAATCACAAAAATAATAAAATTCACCAAAATGTCACATTTTGAATTTTAATCACTTAGGAACAAACCCCATATTTTTCTTAGGTCTATTTGGTGAGATATTAATTTTTAAAGCTCTAGGGTAATTTTAAAATTAAAAAAATGTATTTTCTAGCATTTTCACTAAAAAAATTATAATAAATCATAGAAAAATCATAAAATTGCAAAATTTGCTTCTCTGATTTCCTTGATATCAGAGAGATTTTTGAAAAACATAAAATTCATTTTTCAACATTTATTTTATTTTTAAATTAATTAACACTCCAGAACTTAAAATATTTATAATAAAAATAATATAATTCAAAAAATCACCAAAATTGGTCCAAGTGGTCCCCTAGTCATTAGGAATGTCTCCTAATTTTCTTAAGGACAAAAACTTTCCCTTGGTCATGTTATTAAATTTTCCTTGGAAATCTCTATTTTCTACCAAAAATAATTATATAAATAAATTAAATACAGAAAAATCACATTTTCTCCTCTCATGTCTTTATTGACATATGAGTGAAGTCACATAAAAATTTCAAGTTCATTTGAGTTCAATTTAGTGAGTTATGAAATTATTAAGCTTAAAGGGTAAAGTGGTAATTAAATTTTTTTTAATCCTTAATTAAAACTTTAGGTTTAATAAAAAAATTAACAAGTAAAATATTTGATCCTAATCTGATTTGGATGATTGAAATTTAATAATTGAAGGGTAGAAACCCATTAAGCAATTTAAAATGATTAAACTTTAATTAAATAATTGATTAAATTTGGAAGAATAATAAAATTAGAATTATTAAAATAGGGATATTATTAGGAAGAGATTTATTCTTTAATTTAAAAAATCCCTAAATTAATCATTTCATTAATGTTTAATTCCTAATTAAAATGATAATTCAAATTTAAAATATTAAAAGACTTAATCATTAAACTAAAATTAAATTATTGAACTCTTTTAAAATTTTAATTAAAATTAAAATGAATAAAATTAAATTAAAAAATTAAATTAAATCAAATTAAATCAAATTAAAAAATTAAATTAAAAATTAAATTAAATTAAAAATTAAATTAAATTAAATTAAATTAAATTAAAAATTAAATTAAATTAAATTAAATTAAATTAAATTAAAAATTAAATCAAATTAAATAAATTAAATTAAATTAAATTAAATTAAATCAAATTAAATAAAAAAATTAAATTAAATCAAATTAATTTAATGCAACATCAAATCGAAACTAAATTGAATTAAATTGAATTAAATTAAATTAAATTAAATTAAATTAAATTAAATTAAATTAAGTTGAATTAAATAACATCACCTAAGACATAAAGAAATAAGCACTAAAATAACTTGAACAACTATTCCAAACTTAAACCCTTGATTGAAATTAAGTTAAATCACAAACCATTTGAACACCAATTTATCCTCAAAAGCTTTAGTTATCATAACTCCTAAACAGAATATTAATTGAAATATTACTTCACTTATAGGACATTCAAATATCCTAGTTCAGCTGAGCGAGTTAACAAAACTTGAAAACCTCGAACGATCGATTCATTTACATAATTAAATTCATTTGGACTTAAAACAATCCTAGAAATATTGAAAAGATGTTTAAGATTCTTCTTAAGCACTTCCTCGATATGATAGGATATTTATAAGAACAATTGAACTTAGTTGTTCTTTGATGAAGAAAATCGTCTTGAACCGAAAACACGAGGAACTCAGACGTCATAGGAAATGACTAGGTATAGGATTAGGAATTTGGTAGAAAACCATAACCCTTACCTTAGCTTTACTAGGAACTTGCTTAAATGTTCTAATCGTGTTTTAAGTGCGGCTCGGAATGACGGGAAGACCCTCAGGGTACGCTTTTATTTTATCGCGATTTACTTTCCTGCAATTTACTTTCTTGCAATTTACTTTATTGCGAATGCACTTTACTTTTCTTGCATGATAAAACAACTGTTGCATGAAAACCCACACCTTTAGGATAGTCCCTAAAACTGAAACCAAAACTAAGTTAAAAGTCATTGCAAGATAAAATTCACCGCCACAACATTTCAAAATATAAAGCAACTCAAAATTTAATCACAAACAGAATACAAAACTACAATTACAAGCTGAATTAAAACGTCTGTTGGATGATCGGGAATACCTCGGATGATGTAACCTACGTGTTCTTAACGGGATTTCCACGGTCTAAATGAAAGTGTGGAACTCATTCGGTTGAGTTTAGCAAATTCATACGGACTAAGTGAATCCGATAAAAATAATGATGCGGAAGGATGGAACCATGGGATCTTAACAGGTGTCGTTATAATCGACTTTAAGATTTGTTTTAATTAAAACACAAAAACACTTGGAAATTAAGACTTCTCTAAACAAAAACACTTTTCTCATCCCACGATTTATGATTTCTAAAACTAAACCTCTGCAACGACAAGGAGCTCGGAGCATGGTGGGCGGCACGACCATCGTCGTCGGCAAAACTTGAACCTACTTCAGCAAAACTTTCCTAGAATTAAACAACAAAGCCATAGGACTTCGAGGTAGTTTTCACTAGTGCAACATAAATCCTCGACTCTTCGTTAGGCATTTGCATTGCAAATTAAGCCACTAACAGGTCTTAGGATTCCGAGGTAGTCGTCCGATACGACATAAACCCTCATATCTTCTAGAGCTATTTGTATGATTACTATCATATAAATATAAGCCTAATTAATCAAAATTGGCGAGATTAAAACATTAAATAAACATTAGGACTTTCCTAAATCCAAGCCGAACAATAGGATAGTCGGGAGATTATCGAAGTTCACTTCGAATCCGTAATTTCTCATACCTTTCTTCCTTTGAATTCCCAAAATAAAATGTTCCAAACTTGATCGATTCCTTATTGAGATTCAAAATTCAATCCTTTGAAAACTTAAACTTTGAAATTCTTGAGAGCGAGATTATTGATTATTATCGAGAGTTTTCTTAGGTGATTCCGTCACTTAAGATGTAATTAACTATAGGGGCTTGCCCTTATAGGAATTTTAAGAACCTGAGTAATATAAACCCTGCTTAATTCATTTATATTAAGCGGGAGAATTTGTCGGCTTATAAAATTGGTTCGCGAGACCAAACGGACGTCACAAATCTTCTAGTTTATTTAATCGAGCCCCATCATCGAGCGATGTGTCTATTCTTCGGGATAGATACACGGTCTGTGATGTGATGCTCGTTTATATAAACTATTTGGGACGTGAGATCGGTTTGATTTCATATCTTAAAATTTTCAAATTTAAAATTATTTTCAAAATCAAATACTACTTTCTAAATTATATCTATATTTAAATTAAATTTAAAATTCGCCGACAATTTCTGTAGGCGACCCCTTTTAAAAAATACAACACTCAACCTAAAAATATGCCGACAATCCCCAGCCTCTGGCTGTTCTCGAAATCTTTTGGACTCTCTGCGATTTCTCCCCTCTTTTGAGAAGGTCGCTGAGTCTACTGACACAGAACCACGAGATTCCTGATTTGGTTCTGATGGCGTGGATTCACTTCCTTTACCAAACTTTCAACCTTTGATGAAATCCTTCGGGACGTGAAACACTTTCATGTCCCATTCCAATCATCTATTGCTCTTCTAATCATTGAAGTCTTCACGAATCAACCTTTCGAGACTGGTACCTAAATTTCAATTCTCTCCTTTCGAGGTCGGTACCAAATTCCGACTCTCTTTCGAGGTTGATACCAAATTTCAATCCTCTTTTTCGAGACTGGTACCAAATTCCATTTCTCTCCTATCGAGGTCGGTACCTAAATTTCGACTCTCTTTTCGAGATCGATACCTAAATTTCGATTCCCTTGCGAGACTGGTACCTAAATTCCAGTTCTCTCCTTTTGAGGTTGGTACCTAAATTCTGACTCTCTTTTCGAGATCGATACCTAAATTTCGATTCTCATTCCGAGACTGGTACCTAAATTCCAATTCTCATCCTTTGTGAGGTCGGTACCTAAATTCTGACTCTCTTTTCGAGATCGATACCTAAATTTTGATTCTCATTCCGAGACTGGTACCTAAATTCCAGTTCTCTCCTTTCGAGGTTGGTACCTAAATTTCGACTCTCTTTTTGAGATTGATACCTAAATTTCAATTCTCACTCTTTTCGAGATCGATGCCTAAATTTTGATTCTCTTGCGAGACTGGTACCTAAATCCCAGTTCTCTCCTCTCGAGGTCGGTATCTAAATTCCGATTCTCTTTTTGAGATTGATACCTAAATTTCAATTCTCACTCTTTCGAGATCAGTACCTAAATTCTGATTCTCATCCTTTGTGAGGTCGGTACCTAAATTCCGACTCTCTTTCCGAGATCAGTACCTAAATTCTGATTCTCATCCTTTGTGAGGTCGGTACCTAAATTCCAACTCTCCTTCGAGATCAGTACCTAAATTCTGATTCTCATCCTTTGTGAGGTCGGTACCTAAATTCCGACTCTCTTTTTGGGATTAATACTTAAATTTCAATTCTCATCTCTTTCAAGATCAGTACCTAAATTCTGATTCTCATCCTTTGTGAGGTCGGTACCTAAATTCTGACTCTCTTTTTGAGATTGATACTTAAATTTCAATTCTCATCCCTTTCGAGATCAGTACCTAAATTCTGATTCTCATCCTTTGTGAGGTCGGTACCTAAATTCTGATTCTCTCTCCGAGGCTGGTACTTAAATTCCGGTCCTCATCCCTTTCGATCAATACCTAAATTTTGATCTTCTTTCCGAGGTTGGAGCCTAAATTCCAACTCTCCTCGTCGAGACTAGAGCCTAAATTCTAGTTCTCTTTCAAATTTCGAGGTTAGAACCTAGGTTCCGATTCTCATTCCAAATTCTGAATCTCAACGAAATCCACCTTAAAATCAATCTTAAATCGAACTTTAACTAAAATTGAAACTCAAATCAATTTGAAACTCAAACTCAAACTTAAAATTTGAAATAAAAATGAAACGAATCTAAAATCCGGTCTCTCCAGATCTTGTGATTTGGAATCCACCTCCTTTTCCCCAGCGATAGTTCGGGAATCTTCGGTTTTGGAGATTTACCGAGCACTCCCCAGCGGAATTGTTCTACGCTTTGTTCTAAGTGTGTCACTTAGACGTCTGTGTTGGTTTTGTTGATCTCTTCGGTCAACGCCAATACGTGCGGTGTGCTTGGTTAACACACCACACCTATTGGGGGTCCATTTGTTGACCTCATTTTTGGTGAGGTCTTTTCTCTCCTTAGTGTTTCTTAGGATCTAGCCATAAGGTTTTCTCCTTGACTATCCTAGAGGACTAGAATTGCGACCCTCCCTTTAGCAATTCAGCTACTTCTTGACTCCTCTTGGGATCCCACTTGGATGGTTGAAAACCTCTAAATCACCTTAGAAGGTTAAGACCACCATATGGAGAACCAATAGTGAGCTCCTATAAGGTTGTTCGAAGCCTTAGGACTACCACAGGTGGCACAGTCTGGTGAGGTACGCTTACACACCTTTGCACTCTCACACACACCATCCTTACCCGATTCTCCCCACTGGTTCATTAGAGCACTCATGTGGCTAAGTCCGAACCCACTAGCTCTTTGGCTAAAAGGGTTGGGAACAACCCATGAGATGTTCAGGGTGGATATTTCTTGGTCCATGGCTCACTTTAAGCTTCATCATGATCAAAATTCAACTTTTGCCAAAATGCCTGGTTTTGACATTGGGTCCTTCAAACCTACCTAAAATTACCTAATTGCCCCAAATTTTCCAAAATTCCCCAAAAATTACCCATAATTCCCAAAAATCATTTTGAAACAACCCCCACCTTTTAAATTCACCAAAATACCCTAATACCCTCTAAATAACCTCTTGATACCCTAAAATCCCCTTTTAGCCAAAAAATCTAAAAATTCCAAAAATTCCCAGAAAATTCCAAAAAATCCCAAATATTCCCAATTTCATTTTGTTCTACTACACCATAAGCCAATTTTTCCAACATAACCCACTTTTATCAAAATCCTCAAATTGACCTATTTTTAACCTAAATGGACCCAATGTCACACCAAACTAACCCATTTGACCTCAATTTTGCCCAATTTCAATCTTAAACTTTCCATAACATGCCCATAAAACCTATGCAACCTTCAATTTCCCTAATTTGAGCCTAAGCGTAACCTAAATCTATTTGAAAACCAAAATACCCCCATTTTAGCCTAAAGTGAATCCATGCCCTAAACCTACCAAATTGATTAGCCAAACCCTAAAATTTCTTCCCAATTGATGTTGGGAACTCTTCAATACATTACCCTAGACCATTTTAAACTTTCAATTGGGTCTAAACCCCACCTTAACCTAACTTGGACCCAAGTTGATTCAACCTTGCCTAAATTGCCCAAAATCCCAAAATCCACTAAATTGACCCTTCAATTGAACCCAAAACCTCTCCATGTCTTCATGAAACTTCTTCATGGCAATCATCTCTTCAAAATTTCTCAAGACACTTGAACCTAAATCAAAACCAAACTCAAGTTAGCTTCAACCCGAACCCAGTGAGCTAATTTGAACCCATGACCAAACTAGTCAAATTAAACCAAATGTGGCTAAACCAACCTATCCACAACCACTAAGTAAACCCTAGGAACCACCCTAGATCCACCTAACCCAAACTAAGTGAGCCATGGACCAAGGGTCCCCCATTTTAAGGGATCTCTTCCCTTAAATGGAAAAATCCACCTTTTGCCTCACCCCAAATCCCCCCTTGCCTGGTTTATCACCATTAAACCCTACTCCTTGGTTGAACTGACCCATGGACAGCTCCCTTGTCCTTGCCGGCCGGCCTAGCAGCTGGAGGGGTCAGGCGAGAGCCACCACCAAGTGAAACTCACCCGAGACTCACCCGATTGGCCACCTCGGCCGATTCGAGCTTTGGAGCTCCACTGCCCTCCACTAGCGAGTGGAATTCACCCATCAATTGAGCCCTAGCTCAGCCCAATGGCCCTGGCCATTTAAACACCTCTTCTCGGCCATGAGAAAGGTGCTGAAAGGTGTTGAATTTTTTCTCAACAGAAGCCCTCCAAAATTGCTCCCAGAGCTCCTCCTAGTCAAGAGAAGCTCATCCCCACTATTCTCCTACCCTGAATCCCCCGAGTGAGCCCGATTTCTCGAGTTGAAAATCGAGCCGAGAAACGAGGACACTCTCTGAAACTTCACCAAATCCAGGCCACCCAGTTGCTCCAGCCTCCAAGCTTTGTGATCGAGCCTGGTCGAAGTCATACACAGGCAATTCACCATAGCTCCAGGCTTCATCCCTAGCTTCCTTGGACTCCAAAGAACGTGCCAAGCCTCTGCGATAGAAGCTTCACTTCTCAGAGCCAAGGTATTGCCCTCTTCTTCCTCCCGAAGCTTCCAGCAATTCTTCATTTCATTCAAGTCAATTTCAATGCATGTTAACCGTATGGATGTGTTCGTCTTCTCAAGACGAATCCATAGAGCATAAGAACTCGAAAATTCGTTGACAAACAAGAGAGATATTAGGGTTAGAAGGTAGACGGTCATGGGTGCACACCAGTCGGAGACGATGATCGACCACCGTTCGATCGATTGTGTATCGGTTGAATGGCGGAGATCAAGTCAGACCAGAAGACGGAGCGGGACAGCAGGACGCGTGGCTGCTGACTCAGGTGGCGGCGTCGAATGGGAGCGCGAAACGTAGGGCTTCGGAGCTGCCGAGGTTGACGCGGCGCTGACTGGTTTAAGTAGGAAATTAGGATATTTTTTATTTATTTAAATACCAGAAACTTAAAAAATTCATATCTTTGCATAGAAAAATCATAAAAATAAAAGAAAAATACCCTCTTGCTCAGTGAACAGAGGAGAATAATTTGAAAAAGAATTGAGTTAATTTGATGAGTATTTTATTTTTAATTAATTATTTACTCATTTCAGTATTTTAATTCTCCATTTGCATAGACATTTCACCATGGCATGAGACCATAGGGCTTTTGAAGCCTCTGACATGGGGAACATTCCCTGATTTTTTCAAGGTCAGAGGCTAACCCTATGACAAGTTATGTATTTTTCAAGTTTATGTCACTATTTTTTATATTTTAATTCAAAAAATTAGCATGTTGTTTAGAAAATTCTAGAAAATTTTGGTGAAGTTCCTTAGGACAGAGGACCCTAGGATAATTATGGTTTGATAACGTTCATTAAAAATAATCCTAATTGGCCTAATCACTCTAAATTGAACTCTAATTAATTAGAGTTAATCACACATTAAAATAACTTTAAAATAATTCTCCACTGATCTTTAGGATCAGGGGAACCTCACGTAAAAATTTGAAATCAATTGGAAATGTTTAACCCTATTAAATTGATCAATTAAGCCACATAATCAAAATTAAACTTTAAAAATTCATAACTCCAAAAATACATTTAAAAAATTTACCAAATTGATTTTGAGACTTCTCTGATATTAGAGGAGTCTAAGAAAAATAAAATTGGAATTTTCTAAAAATTTTCATTTTTAAGCATATTTTAATATTTTTAATAATTAAAAAATAATAAAAATTACAAAAATAATAAAAATCATAAAAATGTCATATTTGGTCCCCTAATCACTTAGGAATAAACCAAATATTTTTCCCAAGTCTCAAAGTAAAGATATTGAATTTTAAATGCTTAAGACAATTTTTAATATTAAAAATGGATTTTTTAACCTTTTCACTAAATTAATTCTAATAAATCAAAGAAAAATCAAAAAATTATAGAATTTATTTCTCTGAACTCCTTGAGGTCAGAGAGATTTATGAAAAATATAAAAATTAAATTTCAATCTTTATTTTATTTTATAATTAATTAACACTCCAAAATTTAAAATAATTATAATAAATAAAATATAATTTGAAAAATCACCAAAATTGGTCCAAGTGGTCCTCTAGTCATTAGAAACATCCCATAATTTTTTAAGGATAGAAACTTTACCTTGGTCTTGTTGGTGAATTTTCTTTGAAAACCCTTATTTTCCATTAAAAATAATTATATAAATAAATTAGATTAAGAAAAATCACATTTTCTCCTCTAATGTCTTAATTGACATGTGAGTGAAGTGGCATAAAAATCTCAAGTTCATTTAAGCTTAATTTAATGAATTATAAAATAAATAAGCTTAAAGGGGCATAAAGGTAATTAAAAGATTTCAACCCCTAATTAAAACTTTAGGTGTAATCAAAATGGGGGTAAAATATCTGATTTTAATTTTCTCTTAGATGCTTAAAATCAAAGGGTAGGAACTCATTAATCACTTTAATAAACCAAAAATGAAACTTTAATTAATTAATTAATTTAAATTTTGGAAAATTAATTGAAATTGGATTATTGAAATAGAGATATAACTTAAGAGGATATTGATTCTTTAATTTAAAAATACCTAAATAAATCAATTAATAATACTTAACTCTTAAACCTAAGAGGATAAGTGGAATTAATAATTAAATGATTAAAATTAAATAATTCTTAATTTAATTAAAACCTACATCGTTAAATAATTTAATAATTGATTAGAACCTAAAATGTTAAATGATTAAAAAAGTAAATTAAAATATTTGAAACGAATTTAAAATCATTTCAAAACAAACTTAAATCAAATTACAAATTTTAAATAATTCTAAGACCACTTACCTTAAAATATAATGTAAAAATTAAATTAATTAATATAATTAATCCAAATTAAATCATCAAAATTTAATAAATAATTTGAACATCTCTTTTGATCTAAGTTAATCTAAAAATTGAATTAACATAAAATATTGATATCATTTATAAAAAGTTTAACTTAAATGAATCAAACATCATTCTAAACTTAAATCATTGATTAAAATTTCATAATTAAATCACATTAAAGTAAATCATCAACTTTAACTCCAAATCATTAAAATCTTTAACAAATTAACTTGCCCTTGAAAGCTTTAAATTACTATAACTATTAAATGCAGCGTTGAGTGAAATGCCACTTCACTCATAGGATAATCGAACATCACTAATTCACACGACGAGGGAATAAAACTTAAGCTAAACCCTTGGATGATTAATTCACACTGTGTAATTAAATTCACTTGGACTCAAGTATCCAGCAGGTATTGAAATGATGTTTAGGATTTATTCTAAGCACTTCCTCAATACGATGGGTACTTTTAAAGAACAATTGAACTTAATTGTTCTTTGGTGAAGAAAATCATCCTTAACCAAAATCAAGAACCTAGACGTCATAGGAAATGACTAGCTATAGGATAAGGATTTTGGTAGAAAACCAAAACCCTTCCTTTAGTCTTTACCTAGGTACTTGTTGAAACACTTAAATGCTTTAATATGTGTTTTAAAGTGTAGCTTGGAATGACGGGAAGACCCTCAGAGTACGCTTTTATGTTATTGCGATTACTTTATTGCATTTTCTTTACCTACACTGTTGTCTTTACTTTTCTTGCATGTTAAACAAGACGTTGCATGAAAACCAAAACCTTTAGGATAGTCCACTGAGACGAAACCAAAACTAAATTAAAAGTCACTACGAGATAAAATCCACCTCCACAACATTCAAAATATAAAACAACTCGAAATTTAATCACGAAACGAACAACAAAACTATAACTTTAACTAAATTAAAACGTCTTGTTGGATGATCGGGAATACCTCGATGATGTAACCTACGTGTTGCTAACGAGATTTCCACGGTCTAAATGAAAGTGTGTAACTCATTCAGTTGAGTTTGCAAATTCATACGGACTAAGTGAATGCGAAAAAAATAACGATGCTGGAAGGATGGAACCGTGGGATCTTAACCGGAGTTGTTATAATCAACTTTAAGATTTCTCTAATAAAACATTAAAGACATTTAAATTTTAAGATTTCTCTAAACCAAAACACTTCTCTCATCCTTTAATTTATGACTTCTAAAACTAAACCTCTGCAACAACAAGGAGCTTGGATCATAGTGGGCAGCACGGCCATCGTCATCAATGAAAACATGTGGCTACTTCGACGAAAACCTTTCCTTAGAATTAAACAACCAAACCATAGGATTTCGAGGTAGTTTGCCTAGTGCAACATAAATCCTCAACTCTTCGTTAGGCATTTGCATAATCATATTATGCAAATTAAACCCTAACTGGTCTTAGGACTCCGAGGTACGACATAAACCCTCACATCTTCAAGGCTATTTGTATGATCATATCATATGAATATAAGTCCTAATTAATTAAAATTGGCAGGATTGAAACATTAAATAATTCTCCCAAATTGAAGCAAAACAATAGGATAGTTTGGGAAGTTGCCGAGATTCTTCTTGGATCCTCGGCTTCTCTACTTCTCTTCCTTTGGATTCTTGAAATAAAGCTGTTCCAAATTTGAGCTAATCTCTTTTGAAATTCCAAAATTCAATCCTTTGAAAACCTTAAACTTTGAAATTCTTGAGAGCAAATCCATCGATCATTATCGAGAGTTTTCTTAAATGATTCCGTCATTTAAGATGTAATTAACTATAGGGGCTTGCCCTTATAGGGAACTTTAAGAACCCAGGTAATATAAACCCTGCTTAATTTCTTTATATTAAGCAGGGGAATTTGTCGGCTTATAAAATTGGTTCGCAGACCAAACAAATGTCACAAATCTTCTAGTTTATTTAATCGAGCCCCATCATTAAGCAGTGTGTCTATTCTTCGGGATAGATACACGGTTTGTGACGCGGTGCTCATTTATATAAACTATTTGGGATGTGAGATCGGTTTAATTTCATATCTTAAAATTTTTCAAACTTAAAATTATTTTCAAAAAATCAAATACTACTTTTAAAATTATATATTTAAATTAAACCTAAAAAATACGCCGACACATGGAAAAAGGCCAATTGGATGCAAATGAGTATACAAAACCAAACTTCGTGCAGATGGGACAGTTGAACTCTACAAGGCCAGATTAGTGGCAAAAGGGTATAATCAAATTGAAGGGCTAGATAACCAGGAAACCTTTGCCTCTATAGCAAAGCTTGTAACTGTTCGCCTACTCATTGCGCTAGCTTCAACCAAGAAATGACATCTCCACCAACTAGATGTCAATAATGCTTTCTTGCATGGGGATCTTGACGAAGACGTATATATGTCGCTACCTCCTCACCTCAGATGAAAGGGGGAGACTCAAGTTTGTAAACTCCACAAATCACTATATGGCCTCAAACAAGCTTCACGACAATGGTTCATCAAGATTTCAACCGCTCTAAAGCAAGCCAATTTTATGCAATCAAATGCAGATTATTCCTTGTTTGTCCGTTCCCATAATGGTAAATTCATCGCCCTTCTTATATATGTAAATGATGTCATCATTGTAGGGAACGGTTGTTGGCTGCTGAAAGGAGATTTAGGTTGTTTTATTTTAAAAAAGTAAAAAGTAAATTTAGATTTAATTTAATATATGAATATATCGTGACTTTGAAAATAGTATGTTAAATTTTTGAAAAGTGAGAAAGAATGAATCTCATTCATTTGGTAGTTTTAGATAAACGAGCACCATACCACAAGGAATGCACTTATCCCGAGGGACAGGCGCACTGCTCGACGATAGGGCTCGATTAAATAAACTGTTGAATTCATGACATCCGTTCCAATCTGCGAACCACTTTTATAAGCCGACAAGTTCCCTTATTTAATATCAAATATCATACATGGTTTATATTAATTGGGTTCTTATCGCCCAATATGCTTTGTATTCAAATTCAACTGGTAAGTGACATGTTTTTCCAAAGATCAATCTGTAAGGGGACATTCCTATAGGAGTTTTGTAAGTAGTTCTGTATGCCCATAAAGAAGTGTCTAATCTAGCAGATCAATCTAATTTATCAGGATTTATGGCTTTCTCTAAAATTCTTTTAATGTCACAGTTAGATACCTCCGCTAAGTCATTAGATTGGGGATGATAAGCAGTAGAGATTCTATGAATAATGTTATATTTTTCAACCAATCTCTGAATTAGAATATTCTTAAAATGGGATCCTCCATCGGTGATGATTACTCTAGGCATTCCATATCTTATAAAAATATTTTTTATTAAAAATCTTGAAACACTTCTAGCATCACACCTTGGTAAAGCTATTGCCTCGATCCATTTAGATACATAATCCACATCAATTAATATATATGAGTTTCCAAATGAAGGTATAAATGGTCAAATAAAGTTTAATCCCCAAGCATAAAAAATCTCGACTTCTAAAGTAAAATTTAAAGACATTTCGTTCCTTCTAGATATATTGCCTACCCTCTAACAACGATCACGGGATTTGATAAATCTATAAACATCTCTAAAAATAGTAGGCCAATAAAATCCAGATTGTAAAATCTTATGCGCAGTTCTATTAGTTTTAAAATGTCCTCCAAATTCAGAATCGTGACATCCTTGAATAATTAGTTCAATTTCCTCATAAGTTACACATCTTCTAATAATAAGATCTTTACACTACTTATATAAATAAGGATCATCCCAATAGTAAGATTTAATATCATATAAAAACTTTTTCTATTGTTGCATTGTTAAATCAGGTGGTAAAATGTTACTCACCAAGTAATTCAAAATATCAGCGTACCACGGTAAATTTCATTTACTAATGTTATACAGTTGTTCATCAGGGAAAGTTTCTATCATCTCTTTTTTGAAATAAAAAAAATTATACAGTTCAAGTCTAGATAGATGATCAGATTTTTGGTTATCGATTCCTTTTCTATTGACGATCACAAATTCAAATTCTTGCATTAAAAGTATCCATCGAATTAGTCTAGATTTAGCATCCTTCTTTTGCATTAAATATTTTATAGTAGAATGATCTGTATGCACTATGCATTTAGCTCCAAATAAATATGATCTAAACTTTTCAAAGGCATATACTATAGCTAATAATTATCTTTCAGTAGTAGTGTAATTATTTTGAGTCTTAGAAAGAGTTTTATTAGTGTAGTATATAACTTTAAACATCTTCTCATACCTTTGTCCTAACACAACTCCAATAGCATAATCGCTCCATCGCACATTAATTCAAATGGTTTCTCCCAATCAGGTGAAACAATTATAGGGATAGCGATTAACTTTTTCTTCAGTAAATTGAAAGCTTTTAAACATTCTTCGTTAAAATTAAACTTCAGGTCTTTTTCCAACAGTTGGCATAGAGGCTTTGTTATCTTAGAAAAATCTTTAATGTATCATCTGTAGAATCCTACATGTCCTAAAAAACTTCTTACCCCTCTCACTGTATTAGGAGGTGGTAATTTTTCTATAATTTGAATCTTAGCGGGATCTACTTTCATGCCATTTTCAAATATTTTATGCCCAATTATAATTCCTCCTGCAACCATAAATTGACATTTTCCCAATTTAGGACCAGATTTGTTCTTTCACACACTTGTAAAACTTTTTGCAAGTTAAATAAGCATGTGTCAAATGAGTCTCCAAATACTAAAAAATCATCCATAAATACCTCTATTCCAGTGTCTATTAAATTACTAAATATTGACATCATACATCTCTGGAATGTTGCAGGTGCATTGCATTATCCAAAAGACATTCTTCTAAAAGTAAATGTTCCATAAGAACTAGTAAATGTAATTTTCTCTTGATCCTCAGGAGCAATAGGTATTTGGTGATAACCGGTATATCCATCCAAAAAGTAGTAGTACTTGTGCCCATCAAGTCTATCTAGTATCTGGTCCAGGAAAGATAAAGGAAAGTGATCTTTTCTGGTGGCGGTGTTTAATTTTCTATAATCAATGTGTATTCGCCATCCAGTGACTTATCTTGTTGATATTACCTAATTTTTATCATTTATATCAGCAGCCACTCCTCCTTTCTTAGGAACACAATGAATTGGGCTTACCCAAGCACTGTAAAAAATATGATATATAATTTCAGCATCTAACCACTTTAAAATCTCTTTCTTAACTACTTCTTTCATAATAGGATTCAGTCTCCTTTGTTGATCAATTCTTGGTTTATGTTCATCGTCCAATAAAATTTTGTGCATACAAATAGAAGGGCTAATTCTTTTAATGTCAGCTAAAGTCCAACCAAAAGCTCTTTTGTACTTCCTTAATGTATCCATTAATTTTTGTTCTTAAATTTCGTTTAAGTCTGAGAATATAATAACTGGTAATGTTGATAACTCTCCTAAAAATACATACTTTAAATGTTTTGGGAGAGTTCTCATTTCAAGTTCATGAGGTTTAACAATAGATGGAATTAAGATCTTGTTCTCTGGTTCTGTTGAATCGAGCACTTCAAATTGTTCCAGAAAATATTCAGCTTCTTCATTATCAGTTTCATCAGAATTATCATTTATCTCATCATAACTTTTGTTTTCCAGGTCTTCAAGTTCTCTTTTCACTTCAAATTTCTCTTTGAAATATTCTTCTTTTAAATATTCACATGTCTCCATTCTAAAACATTCATCATCTTTTTCTATTGAAGGATATTTCATTGACTTTGAGATGTTAAATGTTACTTCTTGATCATTTACTCTCATAGTCAATTCTCCTCTTTGAACATCAATAAAGGCTCTTCCTGTAGCTAGGAATGGTCTTCCTAAAATAATAGGTATTTCCTTATCTTCTTCCATGTATAAGATGATAAAGTCCATAGGAAAGATGAATTTTTCAACCTTAACCAGAACATCTTCTACAACTCCCTTAGGATGTGTGATAAATCGATCAGCTAACTGAAGAGTTACAGAAGTTGGTGCACTCTCTCCTATTCCCAATCTCTTAAAAGTTATAAAGGCATCAGATTTATGCTAGCTCCCAAATCACATAATGCTCGTCCGTAAAATTTTTCTCCAATAGCCTACGGGATAGTGAAACTACCAGGATCTTTAAGTTTTTCAGGAAGCTTTTTCTGAATTATAGCACTACACTCTTCAGTGAGTGCAACAGTCTCATGATCTAGTAACTTCCTCTTTTTGTTGACTATATTCTTCATAAATTTAACATAATCAGACATTTGTCCCAAAGCTTCGACAAAAGGAATATTTATTGATAATTTTTTCAAAATGTCTAGGAATTTAGCAAATCTTTTTCCTTTTTCTTCTTGCTTCAGCCTTTGAGGAAAGGGTGGTGGTGGTCTTTCAATAGTAATTTTCATAGGTATAAGAGGATAATCAGGATATAAACTTTCATTTTCTCCTTCATTCTCCACTTTCTCTTTTTGAACTTCAGTCTCTTTTTAACCCCTTGTTTCCAAATCTTTTCTACTTCTTAATTGAATAGCCTTGATTTGTTCTTTTCCTTGATCTTTCGGATTTACTTCAACATTGCTAGGTAAAGTTCCAACATGTCTATTACTCAATGCAGTAGTAATATGTCCCAATTGGTTTTCTATGTTTTTAATAGCAGCTCCTTGATTTTATAATTGACTTCTCATATTCAAAACTAGTTCTTCCATAGACAACTTCTTCTCCTTAAATTGTGCATTATTATAAAAGCCTGGTAGATTAGATGGTCTATAATTGGGATTACCCTGGTTGTTAAGATTTCCTAATGGGTTCACTGGGTTGTTCCCCCACTGAGAATTAATAGGATTAGTGTTACCATGGTTATTCCAACTAAAGTTTGGATGATTCTTCCAACCTGGATTATAATAGTTCGAATAAGGGTTGTTTTTTCTATTGTTTATCACATTTAAAGTTTTATATGAAGATTGAGCTTCTACGATTTGTCCTAATGAATTTTCTTCTAACACTGGAGGTGTTTGAGAATAATTCATTCCGTATTGATCTATTTTCTTTAAAAGAGCAGCAATTTGAGAAACTATTATAGTTAAAGCATCAGAATCATGAATACTGGCTACTTTCTTAGGATTTACCTTTTCTGCGGGCCATTGAAAATTATTGGTAACCATTTCTTCAATTAAAGCGTAAGCCTCTTCAAAAGGTTTTGACATAAGTGATCCACCAGCGGCAGCATCGATGGTGGATCTAAGAGATCCTACTAATCCATTATAAAAGGTTTGAATAATTAACCAATCTGGTAAAACATGATGTGGACATCTCCTAAGAAGATCTTTAAATCTTTCCCGTGATTCGTATATCGATTCTCCCTCATACTGACTGAAAGATGTAATATCGTTTCTAAGCTTAGCAGTCTTGGATGGTGGAAAATATTTCAATAAGATTTCTGTGAAAGTTCCCCCCAAATTCTAATAGATCCAGGTGCTAATGAGTTTAACCACGCCTTAGCCTTATCCATAAGTGAAAAAGGAAAAAGTCTAAGTCTGACAACATCATCAGACACTCTGTCATATTTAAAAGTAGCACACAGTTCTAGAAAACTTGCAAGATGTAAATTAGGATCTTCATTCGAAGTTTTGCCAAATTGATTTTTTTGTACCATTTGGATAATTGCATGTTTAAGCTCGAATGAATTAGCAGCTACATCAGGATTGTGGATAGTTAAGTGAATTTCATCTAATGTAGGGTTTGCGTAATCTCTTAAAGGTCTAGATTGATTTTCAACTTCAAGCCCTTGATTGTTCAGATTGTTTGCCATTCGATTTAGATTTGTAAGCTCTCTCCTCTGTTTTCTGATTTTTTTTAATAATACGTTCCAATTCAGAATCAAAAGGTATTAAACTTTCAGTTCAAAATTTTTGCATACACAATTGCAATAAGCACACAAGAAAATAGTAAGCACATACAATTATTATTAGTGATTCGAATATAATTTTTGAAAATAGTTATAATTTTTTGTTGTTTCCTCCTCGATGCAACGACGCCAAAAACCCACAGGAATGCTCGATATATGATGGAGTAGAGATAGGAGCCATATAACAAATATCGAAATAAAATTCACCCCCAATCCTACTGCCTAATCCATACATGGAAGATGAGTTGTGCAAAACCATAAGCTATAAGAGGGATTACTTGCGAAATTTTCACGACCTGAAGGCACACAAATATCGAAGCTTGACAGAGCACAGGGGAAAAAAATGGGAGAGGGGATGGGTATACGAGATCTTGTTATGCGAACTAGGGAGGTTGATCGCAGGTCTAGGGTAACAATGCGAGAACGGAGATGGGATCGAAGGAGCTCATGAATAATAAGCTGTGACGGAACTCCAAACGCGGGGTACAGAGAACGACATAAAATCCTTCGGGTTATAACATAAAACCATACACTTGTGGAATGAATGTCGGCCCCGACGCACTAACCAAATGGCTCCTCGGCGTTACGTGAACGCCAAATGCTGGGATAACCTGCGCCAAACGGGCCCATAGACGTGACGTTTCATATATTGTCATGTAAGATGGTAGCTGTATAAAGTAATGCTATCACTCGTTACCTATCGAAAGTCGCCACCTGCCCGTCATTGACCTAGACACCGCCTGCTAGGAAAAATTATCTCGTCTGGACTCTGGACGCAGTTCACGTCCGGAGGCAAATGGCGGGGCGCCACGTGTCAGGTGGGCCCCGCCTCCATACACTATGATTGGTCAGTGTATGGAGGCGGGGCCTACTTGACACGCGGCGCCCCGCCTTCGCCAACTTTAAAGAACTTATTTTACATTGAATTTGTTTTTTTTTTCAAACTAAATAATGAATCAGGTGTTTGTTAAGCCAAACAATTCTAGACAATTTTAAATGGAACATATTAATAAGTTAAGCATTGTGTTCCTTTTATAGCCCAAATAATTTTTTTCCACCGTTGAGGCATCTCCCTCACAGAATGGAAAGGCCGATTTCGGCGAAGTACACAGAGCACGTTCCACTTTCATTAATATTCAAAATTGCTTACTTGATATAAAATGGCTTTGATTTGGCTCAACCAATGGTCTAAGTGCACTTCAAATTAATCTGATAATTAACACGCATGAACTCGTAAGTAGAAAACGATTCTCATTAAGTAAATAATTCAAACCTTTGAAGCTGGTCATTATCAACGACTACTCCCAACGGTCCCCCCCTCAAAAGCAGATGGATGTTAAGAATTCTTCTTTCACTCGCTCAATTTGAAATTTGGCTTTGTTTCAAGAAAGCGCAGCAGAGAAGCAGAGACGAAGAGATCAGACGAATGGGGCGAGCAAAGCTGGAGATGAAGTACTGAGAGAACTGCCGAGCCCGCCGAGCAAGTTACATGACGAGAATATCAGGATTGAAAAAAAAGGTCTTCGAAATCTCCGTCTTCTGTGGCGTCGACGTGCTCGTTGCCTCCTTCTCACCGGAACAAAACGCCATCCAATCCTAGCCGGAGCAGGACTCCGACGAATTTTGCCGGATAAAAGAGTGTTATGTCCAATTTCGTAGATCTGAGATGGGGAGCCAAAACCATTCAAAGCTTTTTCCTTCTCTTCCGCTAGCTTCACAAGAAATGCTTGCTATGAGTTCTAAACTAACAGAGATTAAAGAGAGGTTAAGCTTCCTCGAAGGAGAAGCCTCCTCCAATGCAGCCTTCGTTTCTTCGAAATTCCAGCGAGATCAGACATCACTGCAGGTACAAGACACCATTCCTCCTTTTCTTACCGATATATCCATGGAGGATGTACAGAGCTTCTTCCTCTCTGATTCGCCTATTAGGAGCTCCGTGAACTTCTTCTCATCTGATTCGCCTATGAGGCCCTCCATAGACGATTTCAATTGGTGCGACTCTCTTATCGATTATGAGAAGTGGTGATTTGGACAATAGTATTCCATCTATACTTTGAATGTTCCGAGAAAACCTTTGCTGTCATTTACATTTCTTACTTTTTCTATTGCACATATACAATTCTCTTGTATGGGTTCAAACTATCATATACTTAGAACAGAACAATCTTGTTTTTTGCTTTCTGCTATGGACTGAATATAGTATGCTAATAAGGATTCAGTTCTTCTCAGGTCTTCGGTAACATTCGCACCACTGTTCACACTGAAGCAGTATACAAGTGCATGAAATTTTATTTTAACCCAAAACACATAGAACCCAAAAAAGCAAATCGTAGTAATCTTCTTTAGTTATTGTGGTTTCGTTGTTGAAGAATCAGAATGGCTATTGTTTATAATTTTAATAGTTTTTGACTTTCAGTTAGAAGTCAGATATTTTATTCTGACAATGTGATATTGTAGTTGAAATAGTTGATAAATATACAATCAATACTTTTTATTTGATTAGCTGATTAGATGGCAAAATATTTAGAAGAGCTTTTGCTCAGGTTTTAATTTATTGCAGTCGTTTTAAAGATATGTTTTTCATAGGAAGATCTACATACATGCCAATCAATCCTTATGTATTTACATATCTAATTCTTAAACTTTAATGTTTATTGTTGAGAATTGGACCTTATTTAAGGTCCTAGTGTTGAAATGGGAATATTAAAAAAATCTAGGGCCTTATTTGTAAAATATTGTAATACCAAGCCCATGTTATGAATGTACAAATACGATTTTGAGAGCAATTTTTTCAATTTGGTATCAGAGCCCTAGCCACCGCTGCTACATGAATCTCCTAATTATCTCTTTCTTCTGAGTCATCCTCGTGTGAACTTCTCGATCCGGTCATGATTGGCATACAAAGACCCAGATCGGGGTAAAGAGACTCAAAACTCCTAGTTTTTGGCTTCATCTTTGCAAAGCGGTCCTGATTTTTCAAGGTATTGTGTTGTAAAAAGCAATGAGCATCTGACGACTGACAAATAGTGGTCGGCGATTGCAGGAGCGTGTGGCATTTGCTGGACCTTCAGTGTAGAACACTGGAATTCAACTCCTTCTCCAAGCTCTGGGCTTCATATGGTTCAAAGTCTAGCTCCACTCTTCAAGAAAGGGGGTAGAGTATTATTTATAAAATCTGCGAAAACCTCAATGCAAATAAAGCATGAATCGGGTTCACTCTATCAGACAGCCTAGAGTGTTTCTTTCGATCAGATAGTATTTTGCAAACATTTTAATACTTTAACCATGTCGAAATTGAATGATCTCGGGATTATTCAATTTATCTTGTCGAGATATTCGATTCGATTTTAGGCTTGACGGATTTGGAATCCATTTGACTTTCCAATTGGGCAGTAGAAACTTCCAAAAATAGCTTAACATCAGAAATTGATTTGATTCAGATTGGATCAACTTTGATGCCATTATGTTCGGTATATTTGCATATAATTGAAATACTTAATGTTTTTTAATTGAAAATTAAATATTTTTTATTAGAAAATTATCTTGAGATCCTAGGCACATCAAATTTGCTGACTGAGTAAATAAGCAAAAACCAATCCAATGCGAGCCATCCATCACTGCAATTCCACACAAACGAGCCAATTCATATAAATTTGTATATTTAACAATTAAACTTTATTTTTTATATTTCTCCGATCAAAATTTTTATTTCAAATTTATAAAATCTTATTAAAAATAAATTAAAATATTTTTTTCAATATAATAATTAATATGACATGAACATAAAAATTTAGAGATATTTACATTCATACCACACAATTTCATGCATTCATATATCACACTAAAATTTTGATATTTTTGTTTATAAAATATTGATGTGATAAATCTTTGTATTTAAGTATATATTTTATTCTTAAAAAATAATGATGTTGAAATTTTTGATGCGATATAGTAATTTGAGTGATTACTGATCGAAATCAGGCACACTTCGGCCCAAACAATGTAGTATGAGTAACCCGACAAAAAAGAAATCCAGCTTATTTTTCGAAGAACCGTGACATATCTGTTCTCACGACTTTTTGAAAAATGATAATGTCCTTACAAATGAAAAAAATCAAGTTAATATTTTCTTTCATTCATAATTTTAAAAACAACCTTCAATATTTTTTTCGATGAATGACTAACCTAATTTTATTAGCTAAATTAACACATAGTAAAAAATCAACATAAAAAAAAAGAACATTATAGGACATAGAGCTTTTAGACAACCGAATTCATCCTTTCAGTTCCGAAAGAATGTGAGAAGGGAGCAGCACTGAAATCCAACGTGCGTGGAACGTCAAAATGGGTGAGAAAGCTTAGCACCGTTAGGCTAATCTGGTACTCGATATGAAGATCGTGTGATGGACGACAGCAACGAGCCTGGGAGGAGTTCCTGTGCAGAAAATTTGAAGAAACAGGTCAGCAAAAATAATGAAACAACAAATGTTAGACGTTTAATTAGGCGAAAGTCAAGAACTCACATTAAGCTGTTTCTGTATGACTCTCGGCCGTTTCTTAGGGCGTCGGCTAGGGGGCGATCCAGTCATTGTGTAGAAGTCTTCTTTGATCTCTTTACGGGAGAGGGAAATTGTGATCTTAGGAAAATTATCTCGCTTCTCGAGATTGTCAGGTATGAGACGGATGGACCTCTTTCGCACGCTCTTTCGTAACGGAGGTGGTGGTGGTGGAGCACAAGCATTGCCGCAAGGGATTTTGCGAATCGGCGCCCTCTTGATTCTCCGATTACACGACCGAGTCACAATCGAAGGCGAATTTGAAGAAGGAATATGAACCGGAATTGGAATGCTGATGTGAGTTTCATCTAGTCGCACCTGTTCAGGGAAATTTGCCGAGGCCTCGATTATATTAGATGTACGGTTGGCAGTGATAATCTCACCCTTTCGATTAATGTTTAGGCAGCGGAGGACCTGGTGCCTTCCCCACGTCAAAGGAAACGGAATATCGAAGTTATGGAGACCAGACATGAACGAATTCTGCAGCCGAGATGGTGGCGCGGAGGAAAAAGAAGGTGCGAGGGGCTGTGGCCGCGACGCAGGAAACTTCTTAGCAGAGAATAACATTGTTGGGAAACTATCGCTGAACGAAATGGCAGATGAGAAAAGGGGAAACGAGAAGAAGTTAGAGAAAGAGGAAGGAGGCTGGGAGGAGAAGGATGGAGCTTCAAGGGGAAGAAGACGAGAAGCACTACGTATTTTGGGGTTGGGAGCACTGCTGAAAATTGCACACGTCAAAAATTTATAGTTAGGGGGAGGATACGCATATGCTGGCCAAGCCGGTAGCTTTCTCCGCCTGCGAGTTAGCGACTCTCTCTCCCCCCACTCTTCTTGATTGTACAGTCTCGCTAAGACATGTTAAGCATCCCGCATTAGGCGGCCATTTCTCAGCTGTGAGTCGTTATAGGGATAACAGTGACCATTTTGTTTAAAATTTAATTTTCAAGAAAAATTTATAATCAGATTTGTAATAATATAAATTTCGTATAAAATTAGTACTATATACAAAAATTATATTACAGTAATATCAAAATACTTTAATAGAAATTCGTAAAATCAAACTTAAATAATGTTCAAATGTTATGTTCATATATATATGTGTGTGTGTTGTCAGTCCTAAACCCATAGTTTCGATCCCTATAGAAATGGGTAACACATATTAAATAATAATAATAATAATAATAATAATATATTATCCACGTATCTTCAAAATTTGAGAAATTAGTATTAGAGTTGAGTGCATTTATTTAGTGCTCGTTTGGGACAGTTTATAACTGTGACGGCGTTTTTAAAAATGCTGCTTAGATGTTTGTTTCATGCGTTTTGATAGCTTTTTTTTAAAATCGAAGTTTTACTGTTTGAACTAAACTCGGAACGGAAGCTATTAGCTGCGTCCAGCGTTCGCACGGTCCGCTTTTACTCTGCTGCCCTCGCTACGGTTCGCGTTCGCCCTAAGATTTCCATCGAATGTGCCTCCCGCTACCATCGTCGCCGCTCTGCGCCTCACCATCGCTCGCCGAGAAGCTGCTCCCCACCAGCCAAATTACCAAGCTTTCCATCTCCGGCGACGCTCGTTGTTTTGCTCTGTCGGCTAACTTCTCCTCCTACTCCCTCTTCACCACTCTGTCCATACTCAACAGCCTCACCTCTATCTCACTTGTCTTCTTAGGTATTTGGGACCCTCTGCCCACCAAAATAAAAAAATGTCAGATCCCTCAATCTGAGCTCCAATTACTTCAATGGAACTTTTCCTGATTTGAAATCCATGCCCCTTTTCAGTGAATTAGATTTGGGTCAAATTTTTCTCAACCTAAGTTTCCTTCCCTTGAGAATACCACTGCAACACTTGTACGCATTCGTTCACAGTTACTGGTGTTTCTTCCATCCTTAGATCACCTTCAGAAGCTTGATTTACCTTTCAATCAGCTCAGGAGCCGATTCCATCATCTCTGTTCTCGCTCTCAACTCTTCGATACTCAGGCAGCTAACAAGTTGCAGGGTGCTCTCCCTGCAACTCTATCTTGTGGAAAAGATCTAAATTTTGTTAATGTATCAAGCAATCTTTTATTGGGAACTTTGCCACCTTGCCTTCACTATAACTCCTCCAATTTGCTCATCCTCAATTCATGGAACTATCTCTCAATTGCTGATCTAATATATCAACATTTGAATTCTTACTGTATGAAGAAACAATTGGCTGCAATGCTACCGGATCGTCGTTGAGTTTTTTATTTTTTTATTGTTTTTAAGTCAGAATTATTGGGCGCCAATATAAATGGTTGAGAACATTTGAGCAGTTTGCTATATTGCTCTCCATTTCTTTATGCATTTTTCTATATATTTGATTGTTACCACTGCTTCATTGGGCCAATGGTTGAGAACAGTTGAGCAAAAACAATGCTTGATCAAGTAAACTTGCAGTTATTTTTCAAGTAATTTGCATGTCTTGACTTGTTTAGTAGCTTAATTGAATTATATTTCAGTTAGCTGTGTAAATAAATATGAATTGAGTGCTATGTATGACAATAAGCTTCCAGATGGATATACTGCAAGTGAACTTTCTAAAGTCTGCTATTTTAAGTATACCATCATTATTTATGAGAAGGTTTGCTCCCTTGGTGTCTCGATGCTAAACCCCATTACTGTGGCAATGATTTAGGCCACTTAATACCTGTTGCATAAAGTACTTTAATCCTTGTTCAACGAGATTATCACATATATATGGACGTGTGGTGCATATTGCGGGCAACTGCTGCCTGGATGTGTGGCGCATCTTCTATGGTGGTATGAATGATGCATATAAGTAGAAATTTTTATTTTATACAAACAGCTGTGAATCAGTTGTTCTCAAACCGCAGAAACCAAATAGCTTACCCGCTTATTCAATTCAGGGGCATAATGGTCATTTATCCACAAACAACTGTAAATCAGCAGTTTTCCAAACGCTCAAACCAAACAAACAGACAACTTATCCAAATTAGCTGCTTATCAACAGCTTATCATAATAAGTTGTTTATGTGGATAAGCTGGATAAACTACAACTGCCCCAAACAGACCCTTAGTCTCTAGTGATTGTGATAGTAGCAGTGTAGAATAATAATATTAATTGAATGAATACGATTAAATGACAATAATAGATGACAACAATTGAAAGATGACATCCATACATTAATTGTCAGTAGAAAGTAGTTGTTGAAGCAATTTTTTCATACGAAGGCCGTAGGTACGACCTCCAATTATGTTAAACCACATAATTAATATTCTATTTAATAATTTTATAATTTTTTAAAATGAGGCCCACTAACATACACTTTTTGTATGAGGAGGGATTTAATTGGGCGACCGTACACAGCTATGTGTACGTTTGTCGTAAAGAAAATTTTTTCTAGTTGTTAGGACCTAAAATCAACTGATAGTGTTTGAACAATGATTATTAAGCAATGGTGTTTGATTGATAGTAGTCAGATAAAAATAATTATTAGTGGTAGTCAACATCATTAATTATCCGATAGAACTTTATATTCCTTTTTGTGATAAATAAATGTTCATTCATAATTTAAAAGTGTGATTTTTTGTTATTTATGTCAAAATTTTAAAACATTCTATCAACCAACTTGTCATATTTTCTTTTAGTTTTCTTTTATCATAGAGAGTTCATTCAAAATATAAATACCATAATGAGTTTAAGATTGAGTAATCTTAAACTCATTAAGTACCTCTTATTCTGACATTTGGTTTGATTATAAGCATGCAAAATTCAAAGACCATTTCACATTTCATTTAAAATCTCAAAAATTTTATTATTAAGTAATTGCTTGATTTACGGCTATTTAAACTAGGCTTTGATCACTGTGTCATTATGTTCGGTTGTTCGCATCAGGGGGACCACACACAAAAGTTTCGATATTTTTCAGTTCTGATCGACTTCGACATCAAGGAATACATTTCGCCCAAAGTGACGAAAGTACTACCTTACGATGAATCCAATCTCGACACGATTTTTACTACTATGAGGTTTTGTTCCACACGTCTTTCCCCCATCGTAAAAAAATAGGGTTTATTTTAATTTTGGGGTCTGGTAACCTCAGAGAGGTAAGCTTCCCTAGTTATTTAAATCTTAAAAATGGATAACTATTGATTAAAACAATGGTTATTTATTTTTACATATCACACTGATAAATTTAAAGATTGCTCGTTGGAGTTTCAAATGGGATTGACTCAAACTGGAATAATTTTTACTGGAAGTCAATAGACGAGGAGTAGGGAGCACCAGATAGTGGGAGGTTGAGTGATCACTCTAGTCTATCCTAGGCTTGGGTTTTACTCTTTAAATAGTTAAATTGAAATTTTGGTTTGAGTTGTATAACATTTTAAAAGTTTAAGACTTATATTCAGTAGAACGAGCTATGGAAAAGCCTAAGAGAGGTTTGTTTCATGGCAAGTTTGATGGTTTCACCTCAGAATCTAAACTAAGATTAGTTCTGTAGTTAAGATAGAGACTTGAACCTAATCTAAAAGGTGGGACTTATGGGTCACACTCTCACCAAAGAGTGAAACCTAGTCTGATTCCCTTAGAAATACAACCTGCTTAAAAAAACTGACAACTCACATTTCCAATGCTTTAAAATCATGACTACTGTCATATGTGCATAAAGAGTGATAGGTGGTTATTAAATAGAATATTGGGTTGGGTCTTATGGCTAGATCTCGAAGATCGAGCAGCCTTAACAAACATATGCACTTAACTAATATAAACATTTTGAAGTTTTTCCCTTTTTAATTTCTCATTATTGACTCAATATCATGTCAATTCGAGTGAATAATTGAGATGGATGCATACTGTCGGCACATAAAAAGTTTGGATTTTTAAAATGTGGGTCACCCAGTAGAAGCTGTCGGCCGTCGGAATCGAAATCCCTTCGCCCACTTCAGAATGACGTTTTAATTTAATTATAAATTTAGTTTAGAAAAATATGAAGTCAAACTACTCCCATATTTTCTGAAGTTCAAATGAAAGAGCACTATACCTCAAACCTTGTATCTATCCCGAAGGATAAACACAAAATTGAGGATGAGGCTCGATCAAATAAACTAAAGAAGTAAATGACATCCGTTTGGTCTGCGAAACCATTCTATTTGCCGATAAGTTCCCCTATTTAATATGAAGGATTAAGTAGGGTTTATATTAAGCTAGGTTCAGAAAAGTTTTCTATAAGAGCAAGCCCCTATAGTTAATTACATCTTAGATAATTGGGATTACATAAAAAAACTTTCGATACAAATCAGGAAATATGTTATTACAACTTCAAAAGGCTAAGGTTCTCTTCAACGAAATGTGATAGTCGGAATCCAATAGGTGAGTGGTGTCAAGTCTTGAGAAAGAGTTGTTGTGGAATCCAAAGGAGGAAGGACTAGGAGAAGGCACGGATTCGAGAAGATTCTCGGTGACTTCTCAAACTATCCTATTGTTTGGCTCAATTTAGGGAAAGATTTAATTTATGTTTCATCCTGCCAATTTTAATTAAGTAGGACTTACATTCACTTGATGTCGATCATGTGAATAGCCTGAAAGATGTGAGGATTTATGTCGTATAGAAATGACAACCTCAGAAACCTAGACGAGTTAGGGCTTATAGTGCACCAGGTGCAAAGGCCTAAAAGATGAGATGAGGGTTTATATTGCACTGGGCAAATACCTCGAAGTCCTATGGCTTGTTGTTATTACTAAGGGAAGAAGGTTGTTGTTTTAGACTCGTTTGCTCTCTCTCGAACATGCCCTCGGTGTGTTGCCTTAAGCTCCTTGTTGTTGTTGCAGAAGTTTCAGTTTTAGCGGTGACAAATGTAGGGGGTGAGAGAAGTAGTGTGTTTTAGAATGTTGAAAATTGAGGTGACCTAGTGTTTTATTTAAACAAATGTTAAAGTTGATTATAACGCCACCGGTTAGGACCCCACGGCACCCTCGTTCCGGTTACATTATTTCATCGGATTCCCTTAGTCCGGATGAATTTACTAAATCCAACTTAATGAATTTTGTACTTTCATTCAGACCTTGGGAGACCTTATCAGCAACACATAGGTTGCGTCGTCCATGGAACTCCCGTTCATCCAAAGGGGTGATTTAATTTAGTTAAAGTTGAGATTTTATTTTGTTTGTAATTAAATCTTGAGTTGTCTTATATTTTAAAATGTTGTGAAGTGATTTATTTCATCCCAAGCAGTTATATTCGTTGTAATGTAAAGTACTGAAAAGTAAAGCAAGAAACTGTCCCAAGCAGGTATATGTGCAGTAATGTAAAGTAGGCAAACTGAAACAAGCAATTACATGTGTATTAAAAAAGGAAAATAAGAAAGCCAAGCACACGTACTAAAAGTAGAGCATGAAAGCCTAGCAAATAGGTGTGTGTGTGTGTAAGAAAGACTAAGTGTAAAACATGTATAGTAGACAAAAATGAATCAAAAGAAAACCAAAAGTTCGCAAGAGGTAACGTCTCATGGGAGATCCAGGAAAACAAATCCGTAGAAAACAAATATATAAAGAAAATCCATAATAAATCTGAAGAAAGCAACATAGGAAAAACCACAAAAAATAAAGGACTATAAGTCCGAGAGGACTGTAAGCACGATGGTGCAGAGGACTCAAAGCTGTCATGTATGTCCCACCTGAGGTACTGACTACTAGACCGACTTTCTACAGAAGGCAGCCCTAACCCGACTCGAGTAGCCAACCGTGGACCTTTGTAAATTTTCATGCATTTCAATTTCGATTTGCATGCAGGTAAAAAGCTATAGGTAAGTAGGCTGTTTTGTTGTGGAGGTAGTTTGTATTTTTTTTGAAAATATTTATGTGTATTTTTTGTAAAGTAATTCAATCCACATGTTAACTACCCTAATCGAATTAGGACTGCTAACATTTTTAGACCGCCGGCGGAGGAAACCCCAAGGACGGGTGAATATTATCGGAAATTTCCTTTCTCTACTCTCTCCAGGGTCTCTGAGTCAGGAGATACTATTCTGTGATTCTCTCGGGTTGGTTCTCTGTTGCAATTATATTATTGTACCCATCGCACTTACAACCTTGTTTGATGGCCCAAAATATAGCAGAAAGCTATACGTGCGCACTTATGTGTCATACATAAGCACATGAATTAAGCCAAGAAACAAGGTAAAAAATAAAGGACAAGAGGTCAAGGAAAAGAGGGAGGAGAAAATAATCCACCTAACGTGATATCAGAAAGAAGGTGAGTTATTTTCTCAAAATCGAAGTAAACAGAAAACAAGAGTCAAAACAGCTAAACCTCTCCAATCATGGGGCAGAGAGGTGACGGCGAGACATGCAAAGAAAATGAGCTAAACTTCTCAAACGTCATGCGAGGGGTAGCTGCAAAGAGTCAAACCTCTCCAACATGGTGCAAGAGGTTATCATGTAAAGCATGTAGAGTAAAAGGGTCAAACCCCTGCAACATGGTGCCAAGGGTTATCATGTTGTGGATGTAAAGAAACAAAGTAAAGTAGTGAAGTAGTGTGAGGAAACATGAAAGGTGTAGTGTTGTGGCCAAGTAGTGTAACATGTGAAGTAGTGTGACATGTGTAGGGTAATGTAGTGATGTAATGAAGAAGTGTGATACGCGAGGTAGTGTGATGATGTAGCACGTAAGGTAGGGAGTGATGTAGTGAGGTAGTGTGATATGTGAAGTGGTGTGATGATGTAACATGTAAGGTAAGAAGTGAAAACAAATCCCCCCATCATGGTGCGGGGGACAACTATAAAGTATGTTGAGCAAAAAGGTTGAAATCAAAACCAAAAGCTAGGAAAGCGGGGAGAAAGCATGCCCACAAAGAAAGGAAAAGTCAAATCTGATCAGAGAAAAATCTGGCAGCATAACGGCATAAAAAAAAATCAATTTTCACACCTGCAATTTGCAATCCAAGAAGTACACAAGCATATATATGTAGCAATATTCAACATTTCCATCAGATTCCAAGTTTCCCATAATCACAACATCCAACCTATATGTATATAGCACAATTCCAAGCATTTTTAGCAAGTAGAGCAATGTAAAGAAGGAAGAATTCCTTACTAACATATGAAATTTAAGGCACCCAAACATATTAAGCATGTTAGAAGAAAGTAAAGGATAAATAACTTCTCACCAATATATGAAACTTAAGGCACCCAAACATATTAAGCATATTAGAACCCTTCTCTCTGAAGTGCTAAACCATGGTACTTTACCTTTTTTTTCTTTCTTTCTTGAGAGCAACTCATTTGATGCTTAGTGTCGGCATATTTTTAGGTTGTCTATTTTGAAAAGGCGGGGTCGCCTACAGAAGTTGTCTGCGAATTTCAAATTTTAAATTTAATTTAGACATATAATTTAGAAAGTAGTATTTGATTTTGAAAATAATTTTGAGTTTCAAAATTTTAAGATATGAAATCAAACTGATCTCACATCCCGAATAGTTTATATAAACGAGCACCGCACCACTAACCGTATATCTATCCGGAGAATAGACACCTTGACTTGATGATGGGGCTCGATTAAATAAACTAGAAGATTTGTGACATCCGTTTGGTTTGCGAACCAATTTTATAAGCCGACAAGTTCCCTGCTTAATATAAAGGAATTAAGCGGGGTTTATATTACTCAGGTTCTTAAAGTTCCTATAAAGGCAAGCCACTATAGTTAATTACATCTTAAATGAAGTGAATCACTTAAGAAAACTCTTGATAATAATCGATAATTCGCTCTCAAGAATTTCAAAGTTTAAGTTTTCGAGGATTGAATTTTGGAATTTCAATAGGGAATGGATCAAATTTGGAACATTTTGTTTTGGGAATTCAAAGGAAGAAAGGTAGGAGAAATTACAGATTCGAAGCGAACTTCGGTAATTTCCCGAATATCTTATTGTTTGGCTTGAATTTAGGAAAGTCCTAATGTTTATTTAATGTTTTGATCTTGCCAATTTTAATTAATTAGGACTTATATTCGTATGATTTGATCACATAAATAGCCTCGAAGATGTGAGGGTTTATGTCGTATCGGACGACTACCTCGGAATCCTAAGACCGGTTAGGGCTTAATTTGCAATGCAAATGCCTAACAAAAGGTTGAGGATTTATGTTGCACTAGGCAAACTACCTCGAAGTCATATGGTTTAGTTATTTAATTCTAAGAAATGTTTAGTTGATGTAGAGTTGTTTCTTGACGAAGATGGTCGTCTTTGCCCATCATGCTCCGAGCTCCTTGTTGTTGCAGAGGTTTAGAAATCATAAATCAAGAGATGAGAGAAGTGTTTGGTTTAGAGAAGGTCTTAATTTCCATAGTGTTTTCTATGTTTTAATTAAAACAAATCTTAAAGTTGATTATAACAACACCGGTTAAGATCCAGCGGTTCCATCCTTCGGCATCGTTATTTTTATCGGATTCACTTAATCCAAATGAATTTGCTAAACTCAACTAAATGAGTTCCACACTTTCATTTAGACCGTGGGAAATCCCGTTAGCAACACGTAGGTTACATCATCCGAAGTATTCCCGATCATCCAACAAGACGTTTTAATTTAGTTGTAGTTGTAGTTTTGTTGTTACGTTTGTGATTAAATTTTGAGTTGTTTTATATTTTGAAATGTTGTGGTGGTGAATTTTATCTTGTAATGATTTTTAATTTAGTTTTGGTTTCAGTTTTAGGTACTTATCCTAAAGGTGTGGGTTTTCATGCAACAGGTTGTTTATCATGCAAGAAAAGTAAGTGCGATGCGATTAAGTAAATTGCGATAAAGTAGATTGCAATAAAATAAAAGCGTACACTGGAGGGTCTTCCGTCATCCCAAGCTGCACTTAAAACACATATCAGAGCATTTAAGTATCCCGACAAGTACCTAAGTAAAGCTAAGGGAAAGGTTTTGGTTTTCTACCAAGTTCCTAATCCTATAGCTAGTCACCACCTATGACATCTAGGTTCTTGTGTTTTGGTTTAAGGACGATTTTCTTCATCAAAGAACAATTAAGTTCAATTGTTCTTATAAATATCCTATCATATTGAGGAAGTGCTTAAGACGAATCTTAAAACATCTTTTCAATACCTCTAGGATTTGTTTTAAGTCCAAGAGAATTTAATTATACAAGTGAATTAATCGTCCAGGAGTTCAAGTTTTGTTCTCTTGCATAGTGAACTATGACATTTGAATATCTTATAAGTGAAGTAACACTTCACTTAATACTCCGTTTAGGAGTTATGACAACAGAGCTTTTGAGGGCAAATTGATGTTCAGTGATTTGTGATTTAATTTAATTTTAATTAATGGGTTTAAGTTTGGAATAATGTTCAAGTTGTTTTAGATTTATTTTGAATTCTTTATGTCTTAGGTGATGTTATATTTAATTCAATTTAATTTAATTTAATTTTAATTTAGTTTAATTGGTTTAGTTTTAATTTTAATTTAATTTTATTTTTTAATTTAATTTTAATTTTATTTTAACTTGATTTTATTTTTTATTTAATTTAATTTAATTTAATATGTTTTAATTTAATTTAATTGAATTTAGTTTAATTTAATTTAATTTAATTTAATTTAATTTTAATTTTAATTTAATTTAATTTAATTTAATTTTAAATTTAATTTTATTTTAATTTTAATTTAATATTTTATTTTTTATGCTTTAAGGATGATTTAATTTTAATTGTTAAAATATTAATTTAATTGAAATCTTAGAAGGATTTAATTTAAATGTTTTAACTTTAATTTAATTTAATGATTAAGTCTTTTAGCATTTTAAATCTTGAATTTGGATTATCATTTTAATTAGGAATTAAATATTATTGAGGTGATTAATTTGGAGATTCTTAAATTAAAGAACAAATCTCCTCCTAATAATATCCCTATTTTAATAATTCCAATTTTTTCTTTTTCTTCCAAGTTTAATTAATTATTTAATTAAGGTTTATTTTAATTATTTTCAAATTATTTGTTAGGTTTCTACCCTTTAACTACCTAAGTTTCAAACATCCAAAATCAACTTAGTATCAAATATTTTACCCACCCTTTTAATTAAACCTAAAATTTTTAATTATAGGTTAAAATTTTAATTACCATTTTGCCCTTTAAACTTACTAATTCCATAACTCACTAAATTGAGCTTAAATGAATTTGAAATTTTTATGTGACTTCACTCATATATCAATCAAGACATTAGAGGAGAAAATGTGATTTTTCTGTATTTAATTTATTTATGTAATTATTTTTGGTGGAAAATAAGGGTTTTCAAGGAAAATTCAACAACATGACCAAGAGAAAGTTTCTATCCTTAAGAAAATTATGGGACATTCCTAATAACCAGAGGACCACTTGGACCAATTTTGGTGATTTTTTAAATTATATTCTTTTTATTATAATTATTTTGAGTTTTGGAGTATTAATTAATTTAAAAATAAGATAAAGGTTGAAAAATGAATTTTATATTTTTCAAAAATCTCTCTGATATCAAGGAAACCAGAGAATCAATTTTTATAATTTTCTGATTTTTCTTTGATTTATTAGAATTATTTTAGTGGAAATGCTAGAAAATACATTTTTTAATTTTAAAATTACCTTAGGGCTTTAAAATTTGATATCTCATCATAGAGACTTAAGAAAAATATGGGGTTTATTCCTAAGTGATTAAAATTCAAAATGTGACATTTTGGTGAATTTTATTATTTTTGTGATTTTTATTATTTTTTAATTATTAAAAATATTAAAATAATGCAAAAAATTAACTTTTTTGGAAAATTACAATTTTAATTTTCTTAAATTCCCCTGATATCAGAGAGGCTCCAAAACCAATTTGGTGAATTTTTGAGAAGTATTTTGAAAGTTATGAATTTTTGAAGTTTAGGTTTGGCTAAGTGAGCTTAATCAACCCATTTGATAGAGCTAACAAAGTCCAATTGACTTCAAACTTTTATGGTGGGTTCCTCTGATCCTAAAGGTCAGTGGAGAATTGATTTTAAGTCAATTTGATGTATGATTAGCTCTAATTAATTAAAGCTCCATTTTGGGTGTTTAAGCTAATTAGGGTTATTACAAGTGAATCAACTCAAAACTATTTTCCCTAGGGTCCTCTGTTCATAAGAAACATCACCAAATTTTTCTAGGATTTATTTCACAAGATGCTAATTATTGGAATTAAAATACTCAGAATAGTGACCTAGAATTGAAAAATCAATAACTCTTCATAGGGATGGCCTCTGACTTTGGAAAATTCAGGGAATGACCCTAAATTCAGAGGCTTCAAAAGCCCTATGGTCTCATGCCATGGTGAATTGTATACATGCATGGAGAATTGAAAATGTGCAGAGAGTAAATAAATCATTAAAAATCAAATATTCAATGAAATTAAATGATTTCTTTTCCACATTATTCTCCTCCATTCATTGAGCAAGAGGGTATTTTTATTTTATTTTTAGCATTTTCCTACACAAAGTTATGAATTTTATAAGTTCTAGTAATTAAATAAATAAGAAAAATCCCTATTTTTCTACTTATCCACGCGGCGCCACGCCATCCTCGGCGACTCCGAAGGGCCGCGCGGCGCGCTCCGATTCGGCGCCGCCATCCGACTCGGCGCTCCGAGGGCCCGCGGTTCATGTAACATCGCGGCCGTCCGGCTCGATCCGGACCGTCCGCTCGATACACGCTCGATCCGACGGCTCCGAGTCATCGTCGACGGCGGTGTGCACCCACGGCCGTCAACCTTCTAACCCTAATTTCTCGCTCGATTCTCAACGGATTTTTGTGTTCTTATGCTCTATGGATTCGTCTTGAAGAGACGAACACTTCCATACGGTAAACATGCATTGAAATTGATTCAAATTAAATGGAGAATCTCTGTAAGCTCGGGAAGAAGAGTGAGTCCATACCTTTGCTCAGAGAAGTGAAGCTTCGATCTTAGAGTTGTGTCACCTTCAGTGGGTCCGACCAAGCTCCGGATGAAGTCCCTCGGCACAGTGAATTGTCTAGTATGATTTCGACCACGGCCGATTTCAACCTTTGGAGTCCGGAACGAGTGGGTGGCTCGGAGAGGGGCTTTCATCTGGGAACTCCTTCTCTTAGTCTTGTGCGAGTGTGGGTGAGTTTAATTTGACTTTGGTGGAGGATTTGGGAATGTCCTGTTCTGACCTGAGAATTGAGCTCCAAAATTGAGCTCAATTAGTGGGGATTAGGGCAATAGAACAGTGGGGATCAAATGCTCTAAGTGAGTGATTTTGGCAGAGTTTCCTGTCGGCATATTTTTAGGTTATGTGTTTTATTTTGAAAAGTGAGTCGCCTACGGAAATTGTCGGCGAATTTTTAATTTAATTTAAATAAATAATTTGAAAAGTAGTATTTTATTTTGAAAATAATTTTAAATTTGAAAATTTTAAGATATGAAATCAAACTGATCTCACATCCCGAAAAGTTTATATAAACGAGCACCGCACCACAAACTGTATATCTATCCCGGAGAATAGACACACTGCTTGATGATGGGGCTCGATTAAATAAACTAGAAGATTTGTGACGTCCGTTTGGTCTGCGAACCAATTTTATAAGCCGACAAATTCCCCTGCTTAATATGAAAACATTAAACAGGGTTTATATTACCTGGGTTCTTTAAAATTCCTTATAAGGGCAAGCCCCTATAGTTAATTACATCTTAAGTGACGGGAATCACCTAAGAAAACTCTCGATAATAATCAATAATTCGCTCTCAAGAATTTCAAAGTTTAAGTTTTCAAAGGATTGAATTTTGAATCTCGATAGGGAATGGATCGAGTTGGGAACATTTGATTTTGGGAATTCGAAAGGAAGAAGAGTAGGAGAAATTACGGATTCGAAGCGAACTTCGGTAATCTCCCGACTATCCTATTGTTTGGCTTGGATTTAGGAAAGTCCTAATGTTCATTTAATGTTTTAATCTTGCCAATTTTAGTCGATTAGGGCTTATATTTATATGATAGAATCATACAAATAACTCGGAAGATATGAGGGTTTATGTCGTATCGGACGACTACCTCGGAATCCTAAGACCGGTTAGGGCTTAATTTGCAATGCAAATGCCTAACGAAGAGTTGAGGATTTATGTTGCACTAGGCGAAACTACCTCGAAGTCCTATGGCTTTGTTGTTTAATTCTAGGAAAGTTTTGCTGAAGTGGGTTCAAGTTTTGCTTGACGACGATGGCCGTGCTGCCCACCATGCTCCGAGCTCCTTGTTGTTGCGGAGGTTTAGTTTTAGAAATCATAAATCGGGGGATGAGAAAAGTGTTTTGGTTTAGAGAAGTCTTAATTTCCAAGTGTTTTTTGTGTTTTAATTAAAACAAATCTTAAAGTTGATTATAACAACACCTAGGTTAAGATCCCACGGTTCCATCCTTCGGCATCATTATTTTTATCGGATTCACTTAGTCCGGATGAATTTGCTAAACTCAGCTGAATGAGTTCCACACTTTCATTTAGGCACGTGGAAATCCTGTTAGCAACACGTAGGTTACATCATCCGAGGTATTCCCGATCATCCAACAGGACGTTTTAATTTAGTTGTAGTTGTAGTTTTGTTGTTACTGTTTGTGATTAAATTTTGAGTTGTCTTATATTTTGAAATGTTGTGGAGGTGAATTTTATCTTGTAGTGTCTTTTAATTTAGTTATGGGTTTCGGTTTTGGTTTACGTCCTAAAGGTGTAGGTTTTCATGCAATTGTTGTTTATCGTACAAGAGAAGTAAGTGCGATGCGATTAAATAAATTGCCAGTAAAGTAAATCGCAATAAAATAAAAGCGTACCCGGAGGGTCTTCCCGTCATCCCAAGTCGCACTTAAAACACGGTTTAGAGCATTTAAGCATTTATAGCGAGTTTCCTAGGTAAAGCTAAGGGAAGGGTTATGGTTTTCTACCAAGTTCTTAATCCTATAGCTAGTCATTTCCTATGACGTCCTAGGTTCTTGTGTTTTTAGTTTGAGGACGATTTTCTTCATCGAAGAATAACTAAGTTCAATTGTTCTTATAAATATCCTATCATATTGAGGAAGTGCTTAGGAAGAATCCTAAACATCTTTTCGATATTTCTAGGATTGTTTTAAGTCCAAGAGAATTTAATTATATAAATGAATCGATCGTCCGAGGTTTTCAAATTTTGTTAACTTGCTCAGTGAACTAGGACATTTGAATGTCCTATAAGTGAAGTAACATTTCATTTAATATTCTGTTTAGGAGTTATGATAACTAAAGCTTCTGAGGGCAAAATGATATTTAATGATTTGTGATTCAAATTTAAGTTCAAATTAATGATTTAAGTTTGGAATAGTGTTCAAGTTATCTTAGATTTATTTTTGAATTCTTCATGTCTTTATATTTAATTTAATTTAATTTAACTTAATTTAATGTAATGTGGTTTAATTTAATTTGATTTAACTTAAGTTAATTTAATGTAATATGATTTAGTTTAATTTAATTTAATTTAATTTAATTTACTTTTTAATTTAATTTAATTTAATTTAATTCTTAATTTGATTTAATTTTTAATTTAATTTTTAATTTGATTTAATTTAATTTAATTTAATTTTTAATTTAATTTAATTTAATTTTATTCATTTTAATTTTAATTAAAGAGTTCAATTATTTAATTTTAGTTTAATGATTAAGTCTTTCAATGTTTTAAATTTGAATTATCATTTTAATTAAGAATTAAACATTAATGAAATGATTAATTTAGGGATTTTTTTAAATTAAAGAATAAATCTCTTCCTAATAATATCCTTATTTTAATAATTCCAATTTCATTATTCTTCCAAATTTAATCAATTATTTAATTAAAGTTTAATCATTTTAAATTGTTTAATGGGTTTCTACCCTTCAATTATTAAATTTCAATTATCCAAATCAAGTTAGGATCAAATATTTTACTTGTTAATTTTTTATTAAACCTAAAGTTTTAATTAAGGGTTAAAATTTTAATTACCATTTTGCCCTTCAAGCCTAATAATTTCATAACTCACTAAATTGAACTTAAATGAACTTGAAATTTTTATGTGACTTCACTCATATGTCAATAAAGACATTAGAGGAGAAAATGTGATTTTTCTGTATTTAATTTATTTATATAATTATTTTTGGTAGAAAATAGAGATTTCCAAGGAAAATTTAATAACATGACCAAGGAAAAGTTTCTGTCCTTAAGAAAATTATGGGACATTCCTAATGACCAGAGGACCATTTGGACCAAATTTTGTGATTTTTTGAATCATATTTTATTTATTAGAATTATTTTAAGTTCTAGAGTATTAATTAATTTAAAAATAGAATATAAGTTGAAAAATGAATTTTATAATTTTTAAAATTCTCTCTGATATCAAGGATTCCAGAGAACGAAATTTTACAATTTCCTGATTTTTCTATGATTTATTATAATTATTTTAGTGAAAATGCTAGAAAATACATTTTTTTAATTTTAAAATTACCCTAGAACTTTAAAAATTAATATCTCACCAAATAGGCCTAAGAAAAATATGGGGTTTGTTCCTAAGTGATTAAAATTCAAAATGTGACATTTTGGTGAATTTTATTATTTTTGTGATTTTTATTATTTTTTAATTATTAAAAATATTAAAATAATATTAAAAATCAACTTTTTTAGAAAATTGAAATTTTAATTTTCTTAAATTCCCCTGATATCAGAGAGGCTCCAAAACCAATTTGGTGAATTTTTGAAAGGTATTTTGAAAGTTATGAATTTTTAAAGTTTAAAATGACTAAATGGCTTAATCAACCCAATTAGTAGGGCTAACCAAGTCCAATTGACTTCAAACTTTTATGGTGAGTTCCTCTGATCCTAAAGGTCAGTGGAGAATTGATTTCAAGTCAATTTGATCTATGGTTACTTCTAATTAATTAGGGGTCTATTTTGAGTGTTTAAGCCAATTAGGGTTATCTTAAGTGAATTAATCCAAGTCCTATTTTTCCTAGGGTTCTCTGGTCATAAGGATCATCACCAAATTTTCCTAGAATTTATTTCACAATATGCTATTTATTGGAATTAAAATACTCAAAACAGTGACATGAATTTGAAAAATCAATAACTTTTCATAGGGATGGCCTCTGACTTTGGAAAATTCAGGGAATGTTCCCAAATTCAGAGGCTTCAAAAGCCCTATGGTCTCATGCCATCGTGAATTGTATACATGCATGAAGAATTAAATGTATGCAGAGAGTAAATAAATTATAAAAAATAAAATACTTGATGAAATTAAATGATTTCTTTTCCACATTATTCTCCTCTGTTCACTGAGCAAGAGGGTATTTTTATTTTATTTTTATGATTTTCATACACAAAGTTATGGATTTTTGAAGTTTAGGGAATTAAATAAATAGAAAATACCCCTAATTTTCTACTTATCCACGCGGCGCCGCGTCATCCTTAACATCTCCGAAGGCACACGCGTCGCGATCCCATTCGACGCCGTCATCCGCGTCAGCGCTCCCGGGACCCGCTGTATCGCTCCGTCTTCTGATCCGACGCGATCCTGGCCGTCCGTCCGCGCGTGTATTAAATGGACGGCATCCGTTCATCGTCCCCAAGTGTCCTCACCCGAGAGCCGTCCACACTAAATCCCTAATATCTCACTCGATACTCAATGGATTTATATGTTCTTATGCTCTATGGATTCGTCTTGAAGAGACGAACACATCCATACGGTTATCATGCATTGAAATTAAAGCATTTGAAATGGAGAATCTCCAGAAGCTCGGGATGAAGAATTAGCTCATACCTTTGCTCAGAGAAGTGTGGCTTCGATGCGAGAGTTGTTGCACCTTCGATTGGATCCTAGCGAAGCTCCAGATGAAGTCTCCTGGTCTGATGAATTGTCTAGGTTGGACTTCGACCACAGCCGATCACAAAGCTTGGAGGCTGGAGCAACTGGGTGGCCTGGAGACGGGGCTTTTGCTGGTGGACACCTTCTCTTGGTCTGGTGAAGGTGTAGGACCAATCAATTTGAGGATTGATCCACTGTGGAGAAGTGTCCTGGTTTTGGGTGGAATTTCAGTTGAGAAATTGGATTTTGTTAGTGGGGATTAGGGCAAATTGACACTGGGGATCAACTGCTCTAAGGGTGGAGAAGGGTTTGGAACAATTTTGGCAGAGTTTCGGCAAGGTTTGTGCAACTCTTCTTCATGGCCGTGAGGGGGTGATGTTTAAATAGGAGAGGGTGGAGGGCCTCCCAGGGAGAGTTAGGGCTTTGGATCACCTGCTTAGGTCAAGGGAAGAACAGCCATGCTATCCATTTGGGTTGAGACAAGTCAGCAATGGAGAATTTCAATGTTGGCTCACATGTGAGCTTTCGGCCATGGTGTTTTCCGGCGGCCCGGTGGCCGGCCGGCCGGGCATGGGTCACCCTCGGGTTCGGGTGGGTCGGGGCTTGATGTTTGTGAAGGCGATTGGTGGCTGCCATGTGTATAGGGTTTGAATCAAAGTGGAATGGGGTAAGGGTGTATTTTGGCTCAAATTGGTCAAATGCATGGATTGGGCTAGGTGCACCTTCCCATGGCTAGTTTGGGCTGAAGATAAAGTGGTTTAGGTCGGCATAATTAGTGGGGAAGGGTCACCATCCAAGTACAATTAAGTTTAAGCAAGGTTTAGTGGAGTCATGGAAGTGGCTAATCCCTTTAAGGGAATATGGAAAGGACCTCCTCCTCTTGCCATCTTGGGTATGGTGAGGTGGAAAGTAGATCCCATGGCTCTCATGTGGCTCATGCATGGCTTCATGGCTCATCTTTGGCTTGGGAAAAGTTTAGTCGACTTTCATGAGGAAGGATGTTGAAATTTTTGATGGATTTAAGGAGAATTGTCATAAGGCTTGATTTGGATTTATTTGGTGATAGATTTTAGAACTTAGGAAGTGTTTTAAATCAAAGGGATGATGAGAGGAATTTTCATGTGGGTTTTGTTATGGACTTTGGGCTTTTGAATTTGTCTTGGATGGGCCTTTTAAGAAAGTGGGCCTTTGAATTTTAAAATGAATTTTAGGATGGAATTTTAGTAAAGGCTTGGGCCAAGTAATTGTTGAGTTTGGTTTAGGGATGTGTCATGAGTGGTTTGGAGTCAATTTGGTGTGATTTGGACTTGAATTGGTTTGAATTTGGGTTTAATTGGTAAGTGGGCCTATGTAGGTCAAATTGGGCTAACTTGGGCCAATGTTGGGCTAGAGTTGAAATTGATGTAAAATTAATGTTGGGAAATATTTATGGGGGTGTTTCAAAGAGGTTTTGGCTCTGGTTGGGTTTTGATTTTGAGGTTTGGGCCTATTTGGGTTAGGTTTGGGTTTAGGTCAAAATTGGGCTTTTTGATTTTGGGTTGAATTTGAGTGGGGTTTGGGTCTAAATTTTGGGCAAATCATGTTAGTTTTTTGTTTATGGGGATGTCAAGGAGGGTTTAGAAAAGATTTGGGGTTAATTGGAGTTGAATTGGGTGAGTTTGGGCTAAGTTTGGGTCATGGGTCCAAATTGGGCTTTAAGGCCAAAAGTGAAATTGGATCCCAATGCCAATCAAATTGGGCTTGGATTGGGTCTAGATTGGTGTTAGGGATGTTGAATTGAAGTTTAGAATTGAATTGGACCAGAATTTGGGTCAATTGGGTAAGTTAGGTTTGACATTGGGTTCACTTTGGGTTAAAATGGGTCAAATTGGGGATTTTGATAAAAGTGGAGTAAATTGACAAAATTGGCCCATGGTGTAGTTGAACAAAATGAAATTGGGAATATTTGGGATTTTCTGGAATTTTCTGGGAATTTTCTGAATTTTTGGATTTTTTGGCTAAGAGGGGTATTTTGGGTATTTGGAGGTATTTTTGGAATTTTTGGTATTTTTTGGTTATGGATGATCAGTTTGAGTGATGTGGAAATGTTTGGGAATGATTTTGGAGAATTTTGGGTGATTTGGAAATTTTTGAGAAATTTGGGCTATTCGCGAGCTTTGGGTAGGTTGGCGGGTGTTGGGTCCCGGGGTCAAAAATTGAAAATTTGGAAAATTGAAGATTGGGTGGATGTAAGTGAAATGAAATCATTTTTGTTGAGCCATGAAGCCATATCAAGCCCACATGAGCCATGAAGGGACTCATTTGAGGCATTCATTATGTTGTTCCTAACCTCTTAGCGAGGACTTAGGGGTTAAGGACCATCCATGTGAATCACCTACATGAGTCAGGAGGTCAAGTCGGGTATGGGTGTGTTTTAGGAGGTGTATGAAAGTGTAGTGTGTAGGTGTAGTGTGTGTGCAAGTCAACCCTTCACCAGACCAGGCCACCCAGGGCAGTCCTAAGGCCAAAGAGTCCTATAGGAACTCATCCTTTAAACTTCCACATTTGATTTCAACCCTCAGGTGATTAGGGGTCTACGATCAAGTTTGTGGAGTTTGCGGGGAGTTTAGAAGTGGTTTGAATTTCTAAAGGGTGGGTCCCAATTCTAATCCTCTATGATAGTCAAAGGAAAAGCCTAAGGCTAGATCCTAAGCACTAAAGAGAAGAAGAGAAGACCTCATCAAAAATGAGGTCAACATTTCCTTAAGGTTGGTTCAGCACCTCTTCATGGCCGAGAGGGGTGAGGTTTAAATAGGAGAGGCTGGAGGGCCTCCCAGGGGGTTTAAGGCTTGGGATCAGCTGCTCCATGCAAGAGAAGAACAGCCATGTCTGTTCAATCGGGCTGGGACACTTCGACGAGGGGAATTTCAATGTTGGCTCACATGTGAGCTTTCGTCCATGGTGTTTTTCGGCGGCACGGTGGTCGGCCGGCCGAGCATGAGTCACCATCTTGACCGGGGAGGTCGGGGCTTGGCAATGGTGAAGTCGGTGGGTTTGGACATGTGTAAAGAAGTTGGATCGAAATGGCATGGGGGCATGGCTATTTTGGCTCTAAATGGGTCAACCCATCCTTTTGGGCTAGGTGCACCACTCAAGGCTTGGTTTAGGTCGAGAGAAAGTGATTTGGATCAGCTTGATTAGTGGGGTCAAGTCACGATCCAAGTACGATTAGGATTAAACATGGTTTAGGGGAGACATGGAAATGGTTAATCACCTTAAGGGAATGTGGAAAGGATCTCCTCCTTTTGCCCAATGTGGTAAGGTCACATGTGAACAACTCACATGGCTTGCATGTGGCTTAAGAGTGGCTTCATGGCTTACCTATGGCTTAGGATAAAGCTTGGTCAATTTCATGGAAGTAGAATTTAGGAATTTTGGTATTTTGGTGGAGAATTTTCATGAAGCTTGATTTGGAATGGTTTAATGATGATTTTGAAACTTAGGGGTGATTTTGATTAAATGGATGATATGGAGAAATGTCATGTGGGCTTTGGATTGAAAACTTGGGCTTTTGAAATGGTCTTGGGGGCTTTTAAAGTGGTTTAAGGAAGTGGGCCTTTAGGTTTGAAAATGGGCTTTTGAATAGAAAAAAAATTGCAATGGGCCATGCCAAATAAATGTTGAGTTTTGTCTAAGGATGTGTCATGATTGATTTGAAACAAGTTTGGAGTGATTTGGGTTTGAATTGGGTTGAATTTGGGCTTTTTTGGTAAAGTGGCCAATGGTAGGCCAAATTGGGTTAATTTGGGCCAATGTTGGACTAGGGTTGAAATTGTTGTAAAATTAATGTTGGGAAATGTTTATGGGAGTGTTTCAAAGAGGTTTCAACTTTGGTTGGGTTTGGATTTTGGGGTTTGGTCCTATTTGGGTTAGGTTTAGGTGTAGGCCCATGTAAGGAGTTTTGGCTTTGGGTTGAATTTGAGTTGGGTTTGGGTTCAAATTTTGGGCAAATTATGTTAGTGTTTTGTTTGTGGGGATGTTAGGGAAGGTTTACAAAAGGTTTGGGGTCAATTGGAGTTGAATTGGTTTGGTTTGGGCTATGTTTGGGTCATAGGTCCAAATTGGGCTTTAAGGTCAAAAGTGAAATTGGATTCAAATGCCAATCAAATTGGGCTTGGATTTGGTCTAGATTGGTGTTGGGGATGTTGAATTGAAGTTTAGAATTGAATTGGACCAGAATTTGGGTCAATTGGGTAGGTTTGGTTTGACATTGGGTTCACTTTGGGTTAAAATGGGTCAAATTGGGGATTTTGACAAAAGTGGGGTAAATTGACAAAATTGGCCCATGGTGTAGTTGGACAAAATGAAATTGGGAATATTTGGGATTTTCTGGAATTTTCTGGGAATTTTCTGATTTTTTGGATTTTTGGGTCAAGAGGGGCATTTTGGTAATTTGGAGGGTATTGAGGGTATTTTTGGAATTTTGAGTATTTTGGGTAAAAATGGTCAATTTGAGTGGTGGGAGAATGTTTGAGATTTATTTTGAGGAATTTGGGTGATTTTGGAGAATTTTGAAAAATTTGGGTAATTTCGAGGTTTTGGGTAAGTTGAAGTGGTACGGGGTCCGGGGGTCAAAAATTGAAAATTTAGAAAATTGAAGATTGGGTAAATTTAAGTGGAATGAAATCATTTTGGTTGAGCCATGAAGCCATATCAAGTCCACATGAGCCATGAAGGGACTCTTTTGAGGCATTCACTATGTTGTTCCTAACCCACTTAGCCAAGGGCTTAGGGGTTAAGGACCATCCATGTGAATCACCTGCATGAGTTAGGAGGTCAAGTTGGGTATGGGTGTGGTATTAGGAGGTGTGTGAGAGTGTAGTGTATAAGTGTAGTGTGTGTGTAAGTTAGCCCTTCACCAGACCAGACCACCCAGGGCAGTCCTAAGGCTAAAGAGTCCTATAGGAGCTCATCCTTTAAACTTCCACATTTGATTTCAACCCTCTAGGTGATTAGGGGTCTACAATCAAGCTTGTGGGGTTTGCAACGAGTCAAGAGGTGTTTGGACTTCTAAAGGGTGGGTTCCACTTCAAGTCCTCTAAGATAGTCAAAGGAAAAGCCTAAGGCTAGATCCTAAGTACTAAAGAGAGAAGAGAAGACCTCATAAAAAATGAGGTCAACACTTAGCTGATCACAGAAAAATACATTAAGAAATTCACATCTATTTTTTATGAAATTGCACTTTAAAGAAAGTTATTTCCTTTATTTTATTGGAGGAATGAAGATTTATAAGTGATGGAAGCAAAAAGCATGAAATGGAGCAAATTTGGATAAAAAAAGGAAATTCATGCAAATTGAACTAAGTCACCGACGGCGAGATCGAGACCGCCGACAGCGAGATCGTGAGAAAAATTTCTGAAGGAATTATAACTACCTCGCCGACAGCGAGTCCGAGCCCGCCGAAAGCAAGATCGCACGGTTTGAAGACCTTCTAGAAGCCCCACTGACGACGAGGTCGTTTCCCGCCGACGGCGAGACAGTTCAAAATGCATATACATTGAACCTGGACACTTTTTGAAGAGGTGTTTAAGCACCCCTTGGACCTTTGCTTACCTTTATAAATAGAGGCCGAATTCTAGTGATTGTGTGTCTCTTTCTAGTGTCTTATGTGTCATTTATGTGTGTCTAATTTAGTGAGTTTGAGTATGTTTAGTGAGTTCATTAGTTTAATTGAGTGATATTTAGTTTGCTGTACTAGAAGGAAAAGTCAAAGGAACTTCAAGGAGTCTGCTTGGGGAGGAAATTAAGATAAGTATCTTTGTTTATTGTTGTTAACTTTAAATTAAATCCATGCTTTGTTTTATTCCCATGCATTACGAGTAGTTTTCTTAGTCTTTCTCCTTGTTTATGAAAATTATGCGGATTGATGAAATTAAATAGAAGCACCTAATATAATATAAATAAATTGTGATAATTTTTACTTAAAACTTAATTTACTTTCAATCCGACGATTAAGTAGTTAAAATATGTTGAATTATCAACTATAGTAAAAATTACATCCAATATTCAGGGAAGTCAAAAGCCTTGGAAGGCGGGTGCAAATAAATATGAAAATATTAATTATCGGATGTAGAATTGAACATTTTAGTGTGACAGACTAAAATATTCAATTTGGTCCTATTGTTTGAGAGTCGAAGTGTAGATGTTAGCCCTCGAGTGAGGGGAACGTGGGAGCTGCGAAGTGGCGACCGGTATCCTCCCGACTAGACGCGTGATTCGGTAATCAAACATAGGATTAGTCGATGTTCTTTGCACTCAGACCAAAAGGTAAAGAATAGGAATGCTCCTATTTGTCACAATACAATTAAAAATCCTATTTGAATTCATCATTCACTTAATTTTCTAAAAACAAGGAGAAGGATACTTTTTCTGAATTAATTAAATCAACTTATTTCAAGCATTAGTTTACTTAGTTTATTTTGAATTTCCGTTCACTTTATTCATAAGTAATTCCTTTAAATTTAGCTGATAACAAATCTGTTAAAAACTTCATCGTGGGATCGATAACCAAGACTCCACTTAGAGCCCGTATTACTTGATACGATACGTATACTTGCGTAGAATCCACATTATACATTAAATCATATATCTATATTTAAAGCGGGATCAAGTTTTTGGTGCCGTTGCTTATAAACATAAATTGCAAACATATTAAAAGTGGGTCAAGTTTTTGGCGCCGTTGCTTGGGAAGTAAAGAAATTATTTACTAAAGTAACGGACTATTTTATTTTATAAAATTGAATGCGAAAATTTGGAAACGAAAATTTAATACCTTACGATTCAGAATTAGAGCGTACAATTAAAAGAATTAGAAAACAAAAAAGAGAAATTATAAATTTAACACAAATGGAAAATATACCTGGAAATGAAAATATCAATCAACCAAGATCATTACGAGATTATGCCAACCCTACATTAGATGAAATTCATTTAACTATTCAAAACCCTGATGTAGCTGCTAATTCATTCGAACTTAAACACTGCAATTATCCAAATGGTACAAAATAATCGATTTAGTGGTTCACCTACCGAAGATCCTAATTTACATCTTGCTAGTTTTTTAGAACTATGTGCTACTTTCAAATATGAAGGAGTATCTAACGATCGTTATTAGACTTTTCCTTTTTCCTTTTTCTTTAAGGGATAAGGCTAAAATGTGGTTAAATTCGTTAGCACTTGGATACTATTAAAACTTGGGGAGAATTATCACAAAAATTTTTATCCAAATATTTTCCGCCATCTAAAGCTGCTAAGCTTAGAAACGATATAACTTCTTTTAGTCGGTTTGATGGAGAGTCGATATATGAATCTTGGGAGAGATTTAAATAACTTCTTAGAAAATGCCCACATCATGCGTTACCGAATTTGTTAATTATCCAAACTTTCTATAATGGATTAGTAGGATCTTTAAGATCAATCATCGATCTTCGTCTTTGGAGGATCATTAATGTCAAAACCATTTGATGAAGCCTATGCACTAATCTAAGAAATTGCAACTAATAATTTTCAATGGCCTGCTGATATAATGAATCCGAAAAAAATAGCTAGTATTCATGAAAATGATGCAATATCTATGTTAGCTTCACAAATTGCTGCTATATCTAAAAAATTAGATCATTTTGGAATGAATTACTCTCCAACTATATCGGAAGAAAATTCATGCGGACAACTTATAGAATCTCGATCTCGATATGAAACAATTAATGCAATTAACAACAGACCTAATAATCCTTATGCAAATTATTATAATCCTCGATGGAAAAATCATCCTAATTTTAATTGGAATAATAATACAACTAATCAACCATGGATGAATAATATGACACAACAATTAGGAAATCCATCTAATCAAGGAAATCCTAATTATAAACCTAATTATTCACCTGGATTTAATAATAATAACCCTCAATTTAAAGATAAGAAATTATCTATAGAAGAATTAATATTAAATATGGGTCAACATTTACAAAATAAAGGAAATCAATTACAAATACAAGGAAACCAATTACAAAATCAAGGAACAACTATAAAAAATATTGGAACTCAACTTGGACATATCGCTACTGCACTTAATAATAGAATACCTGGAACATTTCCTAGTAATGTGGAAATAAATCCCAAAGACAAGGGAAATGAACAAATTAAAGCTATACGATTACGAAGTGGAAAAGAATTAGAACCTCGAATTCGAAAAGAACTTGAAAGTCAAAAGAGGAAGTGGAAATTGAAAAGGAAAAGAATCAACAAGATCCAAATTTAGAAAATCCTTTAATACCTATGAAAATTTTTGTTGAAAAACCTCCACCACCATTTCCTCAACGACTAATTCAACATAAAAAAGACAAACAATTTGCTAAATTCCTTGAAATTTTGAACAAATTAATGATAAATATTCCTTTTGTAGAAGCTTTAGAACAGATGTCAAACTATGTAAAATTTATGAAAGATATTCTAAATAAAAAAAGAAAATTTACCGATAATAAAATGGTTGCACTTAGTGAAGAGTGTGGTGTTATTATTCAGAAAAAACTTCCTGAAAATTAAAAGATCCTGGTAGTTTCACTATACCCTGCGCTATTGGAGAAAAATTCTATGGAAAAGCTTTGTGTGACTTAGGAGCGAAGCATCAATCTAATGCCTCTATCAATTTTTAAGAGATTAGGATTGGGTGAAATTTCACCTACTTCGAGTAACTCTTCGGTTAGTCGATCGTTCGTTACATATCCTAAGGGAGTTATTGAAGATGTATTAGTAAAAGTGGATAAATTTATCTTCCTCGTAGATTTTATTGTTCTAGATATGGAAGAAGATAAAGAAATTCCTATCATTTTAGGAAGACCATTTTTAGCACTTGGAAAAGCTATGATTGATGTTCGGAAAGGAGAATTAACTATGAGAGTAAATGACCAAAAAGTAACTTTTAATATTGCTAAATCAATGAAATATCCTGCGCTAGAAAAAGATGATGAGTGTTTTCGAATGGAAGTACTATATCATTTACAAAAAGAACATTTTAAAGAATATTATGAAGAAAATTTAGAAAAAGAAAATATTGAATTAATTGAAAAATCTGAGATAAATGAAGAATTAGATTATATTCAAGAAAAATTTGAATTTTTGGATAACACAGAAAATACTTGAAAAAAATATAGTTCCATCAATTATTAAACCTCCCGAACTTGAGTTAAAAATGTTACCTAATCATTTAAAGTATTCTTACTTAGGTAATTCTTCGACTACTACCGGTTATTATTTCATCCGAATTAAATGAATCTCGAGAACAAAAACTTTTAGATACATTAAAAAATATAAGAAAATTTTTTGTTAGACTTTAGCAGATATTAAAGGAATTAGTCCTTCGATACTGTATGCACGGAATTATTTTAGATAATGAACATAAACCTAAAGCGGATCCACGAAAGGAGATTAAATCCGATAATGAAAGAAGTAGTCGAGAAAGAAATTTTAAAATGGTTAGATAATTGTATTATATATCCTATTTCGACGAGTCTTGGGTAAGCTCCGATTCATTGTGTAGCTAAAAAAGGAGAAGTGACTATCGAAAGCTAATGAAAATAATAATCTTATCCACTATAAGACAAGTTCTTGGATGGCGAATATGTATTGATTATAGAAAATTAAACACGGCCACTAGAAAAGATCACTTCCCTTTACCATTTCTAGAACCGGATGTTAGATAGATTAGCGGGACATAAGTATTTTTGTTTCTTAGATGGATATACCGGTTATCATCGAATACAAATTTCTCCGAGGATCGAGATAAAACTACATTTACTAGTCCTTATGGAACTTTCGCTTTTCGAAGAATGCCTTTTGGATTATGTAATGCACACGCAACATTCCAAAGATGTATGATGTCTATATTTAGTAAATTAATTGATAATGGAATAAAAGTTTTTATGGATGATTTCTCTGTATTCGGAACAACATTTGACACATGCTTAAATCATCTTGAAAATATATTTGAAGTATGTGAGAAAACTAATTTAGTTCTTAATTGGGAGAAATGTCAATTTATGGTTACAGGCGGCATTGTAATAGGGCATAAAATTTCGGAAAAAGGCATGGAAGTAGACACGAAAAATTCAAGTAATAGCTAAATTACCACCTCCAACTACGGTAAAAGGGGTAAGAAGTTTTCTTGGACATGCTTTGGATTTTACGAGCGCTATATTAAAGATTTTTCAAAAATTACTAAACCTCTATGTCGACTTCTTGAAAAGGACAGAAATTTGAATTTACAGTTGAATGTCCGAATGCTTTCGAATTATTAAAAGATAAATTAATTACGGCACTTATAATAGTTTCACCTAATTGGGAGAAACCATTTGAGCTTATGTGTGATGCTAGTAATTATGCTTATAGGAGCGAGTTCTTGGGCGAAGATATGATAAGATTTTTAAAGTTATATATTATCTTAGTAAAACTCTAAATGATCTTGAAATAAATTATACGATTCTTGAAAGAGAATTATTAGCGATTGTATATGCTTTTAATAAATTTCGGCATTATCTAATAAGAACTAAATGTATTGTGCATATTGATCATTCTGTTATAAAATATTTAATGCAAAAGAAAGATTCAAATCAAGATTAATTAGATGGATATTATTAATGAAAGAATTTGATTTTGAGATAATTAACAAAAAGGGAGCGATAATCAAATTGCGAGATCATTTATCGAGATTAGAAAATCATGAATTATCTAATACGATAATGAAATTTTAGCCGATTTTCTCGATGAACAACTTTATAATATTAATGAGTTGAAAATACCTTGGTATGCTTGATATAGTAAATTATATTGTAAGTGACATTTTACCGCTTATGTTAACTTTGCAACAACGAAAAAATTTCATTCACGATACTAAATCATACTTTTGGGATGAACCATACTTATATAAACGATGTAAGGATCTAATTATTAGAAGATGCGTGCCTTATGAAGAAAGCGAACCGATTATTCAAAAATGTCATGACTCGATTTTGGAGGACATTTTAGGACGGATAAAAATGCATATAAAATTCTACGATACGGATTCTACTTGGCCTACTCTATTTAGAGATGTATATAGATATATAAAAACATGCGATAAATGCCGAAGAGTAGGAAACATATCGAAAAAATGAAATGCCTGCGAATTTTATATTAGAAGTTGAAAATTTTGATGTTTGGGGATTAGATTTCATAGGACCTTTTATTAAGTCATTTGGAAACTCATATATATTAGTAGTCATTGATTATGTTTCCAAATGGATTGAAGCACGAAGCTTTATCTAGGTGTGATGCTTAAAAGTGTTTCAAAATTTTTAATGAAAAATATTTTTACTTAGATTTGGAATGCGAGAGTGATTATCATCGACGGAGGAACTCATTTGAGAAACAAATATATTCACAAACTAGTAGAAAAATATAATATTATGCATAAGATATCAATTGCTTATCATCCACGAACTAGTGGATTAGGTGAAGTTTCTAATCGAGAGATTAAGCGTATATTAGAAAAGTCGCATAAATCCTAATAGATCGAGCTGAGTCTATAAGACTAGACAACTGCATTATGGGCATACGGAGGTCGCTTATAAAACTCCGATTGGAATGACTCCTTATAGGCTTATATATGAAAAAACTTGTCACTTACTAGTTGAATTAGAACATAAAGCATATTGGGCGATTAAAGAATTTAATTATAATATGAAAGAAGCTGGTGAGAAGAGATTGTTGCAATTAAATGAATTGGAAGAACTAAGAAGCGAATCATATGATAATGATAAGATTTATAAAGAAAGAATGAAATTATGGCATGATCGGAAGATTAATCGGAGAAATTTTGAACCAGGACGAAAGTTTTGCTTTATAATACTAGATTGAAATTATTTCTGGGAAATTGAAATCTCGATGGTTAGGACCTTTCACCATAACTCAAATATTTTCATATGGAACTATAGAAATTGAAGATCCAAAAACAGGAAATAAATTTAAAGTAAATGAACATAGATTAAAACCATATTTCGAAAATAGAAGACCAAATTTTAAAGAGGTTTTAATGCTTAGTCAACCTGAACATTAACTAAATTAGGTCGGGCTGACGACGTTAAACCAAGCGCTTTATGGGAGGCAACCAATAGTAGTCTTTTATTTTTAAATATCTACATATTAGTGAGCCATATTATTAAAACAAATCTTACCACTCAAATTTTTATTAGAATCATCACAAAATTGAACCTATTTGATGAGATCAGAAAATATTCGGACCAGAGCGAAAATGGGCGATTTTTACGAATCTCGCTGACAGCGAGCTCGAGCCTGCTAACAGCGAGATCGTGGATCATTACTTCATTCAGTTTTATAACTAAGTCGCCGACGGAGAGGAACTTCCCGCCGACGGCGAGGCAGTTGAAAATTTGGTTTCTTAAAGATCTTTCATGCGGTTTTGGACGGATCTAAGCCATTCCTTCGTAAGAAATTATTCCAAATCCGATTTTACACCATTTTCTTCCTTAGGAACGACTAGAGACCAATCCTTTCCACCGAAAATGGCCTCCGAATTCTTAGAAACTATAAAAGCGAAGTTTTCGACGGAGAAAATTCGTCAGTTCGGAGGCACAGCGAATCTTCAACAAAGGCTTGTTGAAGAAAAGACTTATTAAAGAAAGAGGATTCGTCAACAGAGGAGTAGAGAATTCTGCTACAAATATCGAAGAAATGATCGCACAGCGTCATTGGGAGGTATTTTGTTATACAATATCCGCTGTAGTTATACCAGTAGTTAAAGAGTTTTACTCTAATTTACATGCGATCAACGATGGAAATGTCACGTCGGAGGAAGATGGGTAACATTTACTCCACAAGGGTAAATGAATTGTTTTCTATAGAAAATACCTCTGTTTGTCATTATTCCAACTTTGTGCCTTCGAGATACAATATGAACGAAATTTATAGATACACGATGACGAACCGGATGATTGGGAGTTACGAGAAGACGGGTATGTCGGTTTTACGCATCACTTCTTAACCTCGTCTCGAAGCATCGGCCTTTCTTTATATCATCGAAATTATTACCTACTATGAGAGTAAATAAAGTTTCAAAGGAGTGCGCTATTTTAAACTACTGTATTCGAATTGGATTACTATCGATGTTGGATCGATAATAGTAAAGTACGCATTGGGATTAATTGTGCATGGGTCGGTGCATGGACTTGGACACCCATCTACTATATTTTCTTTATGCGATCGATACCAAGTTTCTTATGAGGCTTGGGAAAAAGTACTTTTACCATGGAAACCCACTGGATCCTGCGATATGTTTCCCACTTTGGATAACGATGATGAGATTACCGTTATTTACGACGAGCATCACGGAACAATCCTTTAGTAAGGCCCTTGCGATAAGACTAATTTCATTCGAAGAAGATTAAAGGATTGGAGAAAGAATTGCAAAATGTGATGAATTCCATTGACAATATCTACGATATGTTTGATCATATTCATTTGAGAATGAAGGAGCACTTTGATCATCTTGGACATCGCGGAGGCCGAGTTTATTCTTCTACTCGGACAGAAAGGATGGATTAATGAAGAATGCTCTGCAGAATTTCCTTTCAGACCTTTCTACAATTTATTTGTGCACCTGCGTCGCATCGAAAATATTAGAGAAGATGTTAGTTCAGACACTGAAGAGTAGGAAAGATTTCTATATTTTTGTTATATTTGTATATATATGTGTGTTTGATTTGGAGTTAGGTTTTATTATGAGTCGAACTTTAATTTGATCATCTCAGATTTGATGAGACTTTATGTAAATTGTTATGTCTCAGCATTTAGAGTGTTGTGGTGTGGATTGCGATGTTGAGTATTATGGATTTGAACATTTAAGTTAAGTATGTGTTAAGTTATTAGTGTGAAATTTGTAAATCTCATGGATTTCATATATAAAGTTATATTGTTTGTGTTGTGTGACTTTTTGTGAGTATAAATATCTAATCTTCGTATTATTATTAAATTAAGTGATCGGAAGATTGATTAAGGGCAATTCGAGGTTGAAAATGATTGACGAATTTCAAAAATTTAAAATTTTTGGGAGCTCGCCGACGGCGAGAATTATCTCGACGACAGCGAGAAAACCCGCGAGCAGTGAACCAGAGCTCGCCGACGGCGGATTTTCCCAAAACTTTTGCCTTATGAAATTAATTAGCTCGTCGACGGAGAGAAAAATCTCGCTGACAGCGAGAACGCGAAAAGACATATATTTGACCGGTCAACCGACACTATTCATCATCTCTTTCCTCAAATTTTCGAAAAAACCGACCTAGGGCTTGAGAGATCTCGGATTTGAGGTGATTTCAACACTTTTTGACACCGGATTTCATCTTCCCTTGGTAAGAGCTTCACTCCTATGCAAAAATTTTTGATTTTTACCATTGATTTCTTCTACATTGGAGAATTTTGAAAAATTTCGAAATGTAGAGAAAATACTTGGAAGAATTTCATAAAAATTGATTTAAATGGATTTTAGTTGTTGTAGAAAGCCTTCTTAGTAATATTTTGGAGTTTAGTTAAGACTTTTACAAATTTCACAGATCGAGAAATGGCTCCACGACAAAAGCGACGAATAGATTATGGCGAAACCCGATTCATTAATGCAAAGGCACAAACGCGATATTTTCAAAACATACAAGCAAGAAAATGTATTCGAGATCGAGTTTTCGAGAATCCGGGAGGAGAAGTTGAGCGAATCATTCGGGAGCGAGGATGGGAAAATTTACGTTTCGTTACCAACGAAGCAGTTGTAGAAGTAGTAAAGGAATTTTATGCAAATTTAACACGAGTGAAGATGCACGGTTAAGGTTAGAGGATTTTTGTAGATTTCAAAATTTCTTAGAATAAACGCTTATTATGAAGTACGAGAAACCTATACCGAGTGAATATGAAACTTTTGGAACTATGGAAAGACCATCTGGAAGAGGTGATCGACTTTCTCGGCTGATGGGAAAGAAGTACGGAAGATAAAGCGGCGGGAACGGGTAAACTTCCCTCTCTACATGTTAAATGCGACATCTAAAGCTCGACATTATTTTATTTGTTACTACTTTGTTACCTACCTACCACCATAGTGAGGTAACGAGAGATAAACGATTCGAATTACTGTATTCGGAAACGGAAGAGTATTAACGTGGGAAATGTTATATATAAAAACATATTAGCCATCTGTAGAAATGAAAGTGGAGGAGGACTAGGACATCCTAGTCTTATCTATACACTTTGCCGATTATACAGGGTAGAGGCAAGAGATGATGAGGAATGGATTGAACCTATGAAACCCCTTACTCGAGGCTAATATAAAGAAATATGAATCCACGAAGGATGGAGATGCGGGACGAGGGATTATGTACCTTCTTCGAGTAGAGATATACCCTCTACTAGTTATGAACCACCCCCTCGGTAAACCACTCCTACCCTTGAAGATCGATGAATGAATTAACCACGAGTAGAAAGAGTTTTGAGTTATTTGGAGAAAATATGAAAAGAAGATTTGAGCATATAAATCAAAGGATCGGAGGCTTGGAGAGAAGACACGATTATGATAGCGAATATCTCCAGCGGCATTAAGAGTACGAGATTGCATACTATGAAGCTGAACGTCGATATAGGAGTGGTGATTTAGATGTTGTCTTTCACGAGTGCCCCAGATTATTCACGGTACCGGCTCGCTCGGCCTTCTCGGCTGGAGATCAGGGAGATGACATAGCTTGGGATTTTGATGCAGAAGATTAAAGCTTTTGTTTAGTTTGTTTGGTTTGTTTAGATTTATTGTTGTTTTGGGAAACTTTATTATTTTGGGTGTGATTATTCCTTACTTTCTAGGGACTATGGATGTTGATATGTTTGTTTATGTTTTTGATGTTAGATTTCTTGTGTGTTAAATTAGTTGCATTTTTTTTATATATAGGATGTTAGTCTTTCTTTAATGTATTGTTTAAGTTTTAAATGTTTGTGTAGTAATAGATTAAATTTTCTTTGTTATGTTTGATACTTATTTTAAAATTTCATCCACTGCACTTTCTTTTAAATATTATATGTGGAAGAATACTAACGATACGTGTTACGTAAGTAATGAAAAAGCACCAAAAATTTCAAAGAAAAGAAATACCTAAAGCCGAAAGGTATGATGAATTTTAATATATACTTTCCCTTTTTCACTATGTAGTATAGATAGAAAAATTTAAGTTTGGGGGAAGGTAAAAATACAAAATTTAATTATTAAAATTGTTCTCGATTTCTATTTTCAAAAATTATTATTAAATGATTTTCTATAGTAATTTTCAATTCGATAAATATTAGTTACTTTATTTAATTATTATATAAAGTTAAAGAAAATATTTCTAGTAATTCAATTAATTAATGGAATAAGATATTTGGTTAAAAGGAATAAGAATATAGTAAACTATTTAAAGTAAGGAAAACTATATTTTGAAATTAAAAATTCTTAAGTATTTAAGTGAAAAAGAAAGGATAGAAACTCGATAAAGTAAAGAGCTATGAAATATATATAAGCGAAAGAAATATTTTAAGTTTCAAATTTAGGAAGAGAAATTGAAGTTGAAAATTATTAACGAGTTATCCGGATACGATAATCCTCACTTGAAAAAGAAAAAAAAGAAAAAGAAGGATTGAAAATCAATCCGAAAAGAAAAAGAAAAATATAAAGTGAGGAGAAGCTTGAGGATATGCCTTATCAAAATTGAGCTTGATGGATTCAACCTAAAGGGTAAAACTTAATTATATTTCTAAACTTATATTTGTGGATTAGTATTTTACTAAATAGTGTTTTCTTGAACTTCTATCATCTAAATATCTTAAGTAATTTACTTATTTTTAATATAGTCATTCACGAAATAAATAGAAAGCTAGAAATCTTAGACACGATAACTAAATAATCTTATCTACTATAAAGTTAATTTAATTACTCGAAATATTTATATTTAACTTTATTATAATGTTATTTAAATTTAATTCATATTATCCGAATTAAAAAATTCTATTATAGAAATCATTATTTTTATTTAGTATTAAAATTACTTGAGAACGAGTAATAATTAAGCGTAGGGGATTTTGATCACGAGAAAAATACATTAAGAAATTCATATCTATTTTTGATGAAATTGCACTTTAAAGAAAGGTATTTCCTTTATTTTATTGCGGGAATGAAGATTTATAAGTGATGGAAGCAAAAAGCATGAAATGGAGCAAATTTGGATCAAAAAGAAGGAAATTCATGCAAATTGAACTAAGTCGCCAGACGGCGAGATCGAGACCGCCGACGGCGAGATCGTGAGAAAAATTTACGAAGGAATTATAACTACCTCGCCGACAACGAGCCGAGCCCGCTGACAAGCGAGATCGCGCGGTTTGAAGACCTTCTAGAAGCCCCGCTGACGGCGAGGTAGTTTCCCGCCGACGGCGAGACAGTTCAAAATGCATATACATTGAACCTGGACACTTTTTGAAGAGGTGTTTAAACAACCCTTGGACCTTTGCTTACCTCTATAAATAGAGGCCAAATTATAGTGATTGTGTGTCTCTTTCTAGTGTCTTAAGTGTCATTTGTGTGTGTCTAATTTAGTGAGTTTGAGTGTGTTTAGTGAGTTCATTAGTTTAATTGAGTGCTTATTTAGTTTCTTTGTACTTAGAAGGAAAAGTCGAAAGGAACTTGAGAGTACGCTAGGGAGGAAATTAAGATAAGTATCTTTGTTTATTGTTGTTAACATTAAATGAAATTCAATGCTTTATTTTATTCCCATGCATTACGAGTAGTTTTCTTAGTCTTTCTCCTTATTTATGAAAATTATGCGGATTGATGAAATTAAATAGAAGCACCTAATATAATATAAATAAATTGTGATAATTTTTACTTAAAACCTAATTTACTTTCAATACGGCCAATTGAGTAGTTAAAATATGTTGAATTATCAACTATAGTAAAAATTACATCCAATATTCGGGAAGTCAAAAGCCTTGGAAGGCGGGTGCAAATAAATAGGGAAATATTAATTATCATACGTAGAATTGAACATTTTAGTGTGACAAACTAAAATATTCAATTTGGTCCTATTGTTTGAGAGCTGAAGTGTAGATGTTAGCCCTCAGGTGAGGGGAACGTGGAAGCTACGAAGTGGCGACCGATATCCTCCCGGCTGGCACGCGATTCGATGATCAAACATAGGATTAGTCGATGTTCTTTGCACATGGACCAAAGGGTAAAGAATAGGAATGCTCCTATTTGTCACAATACGATTAAAAATCCCATTTAAATTCATCGTTCACTTAATTTTCTAAAAACGAGGAGAAGGATACTTTTTCGAATTAATTAAATCGACTTATTTCGAGCATTAGTTTACTTAGTTTATCTTGAATTTCCGTTCACTTTATTCATAAGTAATTCCTTTAAATTTAGGCGATAACAAATGCGTTAAAAACTTCCTCGTGGGATCGATAACCGGGACTCACTAGAGCACTTGTATTACTTGATACGATACGTATACTTGCGTAGAATCCACATTATACATTAAATCATATATCTATATTTAAAGCGGGATCAAGTTTTTGGTGCCGTTGCTATAAACATAAATTGCAAACATATTAAAAGTGGGTCATTAGCCATGCAAATTCAACATAAGGGCAGCAAGTACATGCCCAACAATCATCACAAAATAACATATAAATGCAAATTTTTATTTTAAGGATGCATGAGAATGATGTAAAGCACCTCTACACTAATGTATAAATGCAGATTTTGCTCTTCGGCGAGTGTAGGGTCGATGAAAATCAACTCCAGACCAAGGGGTAAGTGCAGATTTTTGTTTTGGCAAGTATAAGAGTGATGGGAAAGAACTCCACAAAGTGATATGAGTGCAGATTTTGCAGTTAAGCAAGTGTATGAGTGATGGGAATCAACTCCACAAAGTGATACAAGTGTAGATTTTGCACTTAAGCAAGTGTAGGAGTGATGTGAATCACTCCACAAAGTGATATAAGTGTCGAATTTGGTGTAGGTGATGTGTAGAGATAATGTGGAGTGAAAGTATTAAGTGTATGTGTCATATTTGTGACATGTAGGAGTGCTAAGACTTGGTGAAGTGAGTGTATTTAGGAGATTTTATGAGTGTGATGTGTAGGAATGTTAAAATTTGGGAAAGTGAATGTTTGGGTGGAGTCTTCATGTAAGTAGTGTGTGGGTGTGATGAAATTTTGTGAAATGAGTGTATATGTGGAGTTCTTGATGTAGGGAATGTATGGGTGTACTTTAAAATTTGGTAAACGTAAGCATGTGAAGAATTCTCATGTAGGTAAATGTGTAGGTTTGACGAAATTTGTGGAGCTAGATGTGTATGTGAAATTTTTGATGTAGGGAGTGTGTTGATTTGGTGAAATTTGGGAGAGTGGGTGTGTATGTGAGATTTTTTATGTAGGGAGTGTGTTGATTTGGTGAAATTTGGGAGAGTGGGTGTGTATGTGAGATTTTTGATGTAGGGAGTGTGTGTTGACTTGGTGAAATTTGGGAGAGTGGGTATATGTGGGATTTTTTATGTAGGGAGTGTGTTGATTTGGTGGAATTTTGATGAAGTGAATGTGTATGTGACATGTAGGTGGCCTTGGAGTTCCTACATAAAAAAAAAACTCTCATTCCATTTGTGGAGTAGAGTGAAACATGTGTGCAATTGTGGGCTTAATGTTGTGTATGTGAACACATGTCAAATTTGATGAAAAATAAGTGCTCGTGACTTCAAATTTGGACTTTTCATGTAGGGGCAAATCCAAATCCGAAAATTGCAAATATTTTGCTCATTTATTTTATGTGTGTTCCAACCAATGAAAAAGCCCTCTAGATGCATGGAATGAGGTGAAATATGCTTGAGAATGTCATCTAAGTGTTATACATGTGAAAGCTTAGTGAGACAAGCAAAACAAGACACTTAAATCTTCAAAACTTGCATGCTAAACATGGGGCCATCTCCAAATCCGAAAATTCCATTTAACAAATAAATGCTTTATGTTTCAATATGCAAGACTTCAAAGCCACAACATGTAAGAGATAAAGACGATACACATTAACTTCTCAAATAATGCTTTTCAAACTTAAGGAAACATGTAAAACACATCAAACCTTCCAAGCCACATGCAACAAAAATTAGATCAAATATGGCATGCTAAAGCTCATTACAAGCTTAAAGAGGCTCATGAAATATGTTAAACCTTTTCCAAAGTGGCACATATCAAATTTAAAGAGGTAAATACAAGGTAAGTTAAGCCCTCCAAGCAATTATATCTGAAGCCTTTTTCTTTTCTTTCATTTCCCTTTTTTTTTAATGGATGTTTTAAATTCAACGAAGCATCACCACTTATCACTCAAAAGTCACATGTATGTGATGCCACCACTTTCATTCCAACACATGATAGAATGGAGCAAAAAAGTTACAACATGAACCATTCTCTTCCATTAACACTCATGAATAGGAAGCAAAAAATTTTAAAAACATATACCACCATTTTTATGCAAGTGTATAAGAAAGTTTTCAAATGCCATGGAAAACAAGTTAGAATTTGAAACCTTCTAGCATGCTTTCTAATTAATCAAAATATACAAAAAAGCACCTAAAAGTTCCATGATTCCATTAAGTTATGAAATTTTCAAGGTCCCAAATAAATGTGTGAGTGCTGATTTTCACTTTTGGAGAGCATACGAGTGATCTAGATCAACTCCAAATGATCATGTGAATGCAGATTGTTTATTTAAACAAGTATAGGAATGATCCAAACTAACTCCACATAATTGTACAAGTGCAGATTTTGCATTTTTGGCAAGCATGGGATGATATAAACTCATCCAAGACAACTTAACAAGTGCAGATTTTTTATTTTGGATGGCATGAAGTTGCTACAAAACACTTCCAAAGTATAACACAAGTGCAGAATTTTATTTTTGGAGGGCATAAAGTTGGTACAAAACATTTCCAAAGTATAACACAAGTGAAGAATTTTATTTTTGGATGGTATAAAGTTGGTGCAAAATACTTCCAAAAGATGATATTAAAGCAAATATCATTTAGCCAACATGAAAGAGGGCAAGGGGCTTTTAAATACTTCATAAAGCAAGTTAACTACTTGGCTACAAACATGTATTTTAGTCATTCCAAGAGGTGTAATTAGAACCTCTTAACTATCACATAAAACAAGAATCGATTTGGAACCTCCATATGCCTCCTAAATATTTCGTGAAACACAATAAACATTTAAGCATAAACATGATCTTTTAGTCACCAAAGAGGTATAAGAGAAACCTCTTAAATATCACATGTAGCAAGTTAAATATTTAACCATAAATATGAAATTTGAGCCTTCAAAAGGAGGTGTAAGAAGGCCTCATAAATATTACATGAAGCAAGCCACATACTTAACCATGAACATAATTCTTTTTAGCCACTAAAGCATGAAACCTTTTGCCACCAAAATATGAAACTCTTAGCCACCAAAATATGTAAAGAACCTCCTAAATATCACATATAGCAAAGAAAATAAATTTGGAACCTCATATATGGATTTTCGGCCAAGCATAAAAGATAGAACAATAAGCCTCAAAATACCACAGGGAACAAACTAAGTATTAAGCTTCACATATGCATTTTCGGCCAAGCCAAGAAAGAGCAAGAAAAAAAAATCCAAAATCTCATATGAAACACCCCAAGCATTAAACTTGTAAGCATTAAATAAGAATTCCATCAAAGTAGAGAGAAAACCGGCACTGATTCGAAGTAAACAAAGCAGTTCAAACGAAAATCAGGCAGAACTTCCTTTTTCAAAATTTTGGCTAAGGGAGGGGGATCAAAATACCAAAAGATGTTTCTTAAAATCACCTCCACGTTAAGCATTTGAAATCTAATATTTTAGTCCAGCATAAGAGGGAAAATAAACTTCTTAATAGCACACAAAATCACAAAATCATAAGGCATTTTGATAACATAAGAAATCACCAAGTCAACTATCAAGCCATATAGCAAACCAAGCCCAACATCAAACATCAAATAGCCAAAGAAATTAATGAGTTGAGGATATTACCACTTGGTATGAGGCACCAAAGTAAGGCTAAAACCAAGTTTTGAAGAGATTTGGGCAGCACTTCTCCCTCTTCTTTCCTCTAAAATTCGGCCAACCAAAAAAACAGAGAAAGAAGGCTTTTTCGTAGTCAAAGGAGAAGGAAAAATAAGCCCCAAAATTCCCCATGGATATTACCCAAAGGTCAAAAGAAGGTGCAGCCCTCAAACCACTTTGGAGGTGATGGAGAAGTGACAAAGCATCAAGGAAGTCAAGAGGGCTGCCATGGATGTGATGCAGAGCAAAAATTCCCTCTCATGGCAGAACTTACATGGAGGAGGAGGAGCCACGCATCTTTTGGCGCAAGAGAGGAGGTGGCTACGGCTAAAATCACAAAATCCATGGAGGGAGCTAGGGCAAAATCACGAAACAGCAAGGAGGGGGTTTCGCCCCCTCTGTTTTGCAAATTTGGAGAGAGGGGAGGCTGGCTAGGGTTCGGCCATGTGGGTTTAGGCGTGTGTTTGGTCAGGGTCAAGCGGGAATGCAAGTTTTAAGTAAAGTGCCGACTTCGAGCCAATTTCATCGTGCATCAGAATATAACAAGTCATATATGCTTCCCAAGTAATTTCAATGTTTCAGATGCAACTGCATAGTCTGTTTGTGAATGCGGGATCGTTTGGGCAACCTCGTCGTTGAAACAGGTCAAAAATAGGTCAAATTTGGGGATTTTGCGATTAAATCGAATTTGGGTGAAATTCAAAGCCAAATTGGTGGCGATCGAATGTTGCATTTAATTTAGGGGCATGTATCAAAGCGTCTAAAATTCAAATCGGAAAGAAATTGGTTAACATTGGGTCAATTTATGTCAAACCAGAGCCTAGGTCGGGCTTAGGTCAAAATTAGGGCTTTTGATGAAATCGGCTTAAATTGACAAAATTGGGCTATGGTGTAGTTGGGGAAAATGAAATTGGAAATTTTTTGGAGATTCTGGGAATTTTTGGAATTTTTGGAATTTTTGGCCATGTGGTGGCATTTTGGTAATTTCGGAGATTTTTCGGGAACTTGGTCAAAAGTGTGATTTAAAGGTCCAAAGGGGGTTCAAAATTGAATTTGGAGTTGAACGGCAATAAACGACGAGCCACTTTGAAGCCCTATTTTTAATATATATATAAATAATATATTATATTAATTATATAACCTATATTATATAAATATATAATATCTATATTGAGTATATTACTAATATAGTAAATTAATATATTATTATTATTAATTTATTATATATTATAAGTTATAAAATTTAATTTTTTAAAATATCATAAATCTTTTATATATAATTATTTTAAATTATTTTATATTTCAAACAATAACGATTCAAACACGAACGAACGCATCACTGTTCATGTTTGGTTCGTTTAACTAACCGAACGAAAAAAAAATTGTTCGTGTTCGTCTTGTTTACTTATCGAACGAATCGAACATGAACTCCTTGACGAATTGAACACGAATTATTCGTGAACAACGAGCTTTTTTGACAGCTCTAATTGGAAGAGAAGACCCAAACCACAAAAGCAACTTTTATTAATAGGGAAATAGTGTAACAACACACACAAACTAAAAATAACATCACCAAAACATAGGATGATACAATCAAACACCTCGAAAATGCGGTGGAGGTTGGCCTGATGGATTTGGAGGCTTGGGCCAGCAAGGGTGAATGCGGGAGAGGGCCGACAGGGGTTGGAAGGTGGTTTGGAGGAAGGTAGCAAGTTAAGACGGCAGAAATGTTTGTTGGGCAGTTGGGAGGTAGGTTGGAAGGTGGGACAACAGTTGGGAAGGCCGGGATAACAAGGTAGCTGCTGTAGGGGAGCGGTGGGCCGTCGGAAGGGGCCTGGACAGTAGGTTGTTGCAGCAAAAAGGGGTCGTCAATGCAGGGGTTAGCTGTTGGGGGTGATCGGCGGCTAAGCGAAGTGGAGGAGAAGTAGTAGGGAAGATAAAAGGGAAGATACAATCACTACATCGGAGTAGGATACAGATGGAGCACCACCACCTCATCTGATACAACCCAAAAGGAAAAAGGATTCTACGCACGAATCTGAAATCAATACACAACAAAAACTAAACCCTAAATCTAGAAAATAGTAATTTAAAATATCATAGCGGAAAAACAAAAAAGTAAAATCCTATAAGGAAATCATAGAAAAGAAATGTGGGGAAATGGATTGGTGACAATGCCCCCCTTCCTAAACGGTCGCTTGATTGATCTGGATGTAGTAAAGGCACGAGACAGGGCGCGGGAGGGCGCTTGCTCCATCAGGATTCTCTCCCGAGCGGCTCGGCCTGGGATTCCCTTGGACCGACCTCGATTGGGTCGGTCGGTTCACTAGTGGGAGTTCACGCTCCTGCGATCCCGTTGCGAAAGAGCCCCGCTCCCGCGTGGTCAGGGCAAGCCTCGTGTCACTCGAGATATTTAAAGCGTTCACTTCTTTTAATGATTTGATTACCCATTATTACAAGTCTGTCACTCGATTTACTACCACTAAAATTTCATACCTTATATTCAGATTTAGATCTACTCAAATGAATACATTTAGACTCTAAAGTATACCTCCATGATTCAAACTCTTTTTGAACTCTTTCTCTAGTCTTATCCACAAAAAGTTATCATTAGCGAAAAGCATAAACCATGGTACATCCTCATGTAAATGTCGAATAATAACATCCATATCTAAAACAAAATATATGAGCTTAAAGCCAATCCCCGATTTAAGCGAACTGAATAGAAAAATACTTGATCAATCCTGTTTCGTACGAACACTAATAACAATTTTAGTATGTAGATCTTTAATGACTTGAATACAAGTCATACTAACACCCTTTTTTCTTGAACTCTCCAAAGAACTTCTCTTGGAATCTTATCATAAAATTTTTCTACATCGATAAAAAATCATATATATATATATATATATATATATATATATATATATATATATATATATTGGAGTAGCAACTACCGTGGAGGGTGCTCTGGCTTCCCTCCCTGATGTGATTGAACTTCGGGAAGAAGCGAACATTCACATTCACATGACGGAAAATGTGCCTACCACTATCCAGGGAGAATTACTGTCAAACAGTAGCCTTATTACTGTTACTAATCAGTTGGTTGAACTACCTGTTTCATAGGGTTGGAGATCCCCAAATATTGGAAGGCTGTCCTACACAATCACTGGAACCTATCGCTGCAACTGACTTTCATTCTAAGGATTAGACCGATCGGCCTTCAGAAGAAGAATGGAAAGTATACACTTCCCGATCGAATAAGGCTGGGGGTAATATTCAACTTGGAACTTAAAATGGATGATACTTGGTCTCTCCTGGTAATGGAACATGACTTCAGCATTTGATTTCTGGATGCGCTACAAGAACTAGAGAAAGAGGAAGGCCTTGGCGACCTCGTCCATAGCAACGTTTATTTACATGTTTTCTTTTTCTTCTGTCTTTTGTACCCTTTTGTTTGAGCTATCTTTGCATTTTGTTTCTTATGAGTAGAGCTCCATTTATTGGGCTCTCTCATACTACTTGTTTTGTACCCCTTTTATTTCAATAAAATAGGCCCCAGGGCTTATATATATATATATATATATATATATATATATATATATATATATATATATATATATACCCACTTTTTAATGTTTACAAAAATAGCAACGGTACCAAAAACTTGATCCCGCTTAATATATATTTAATTTTATGATGGAATGTATAATGTGGATTCTACGCAAGTATATGTATCGTATCAAGTAATACAGGGCTCTAGTGGAGACTTGGTTATCGATCCCATATGGAAGTTTTAAAAGATTTGTAACAGCTAAATTTAAAAGGATTTACTTACTAATATAGTATACGGAATTTAGAATACTTAACTAAAGCGATCTAAAGTAAACTAATGCTTTAAATAAAGTTGATTTAAAGATTTCAGAAAAAGTATCCTTCTCCTTATTTTTAGAAACTTAAGTGAATGATGAATTCAAATAGATTTTTTATTGTATTGTGACAAATAGGAGCATTCATATTCTTTACCCTTTGGTCAGGGTCGAAAAACATTAACTAGTCACTATGCTTGATTCTCGAATCTGCGGTTAAATTTGGGAGGATACGTGCTGCCACTTGGAGCTCCACGTTCCCTCACTCGAAGGCTAACATCTACACTTCGACTCTCGAAAAAATAGGACCAAATTGAATATTTTAGTCTATCACACTAAAATGTCAGATTCTACGTCCAGATAAATAATATTTCCTATTTATTTGCACCTCCTTCCAAGGCTTTTGACTTCCACGAATATTGGATGTAATCTTTACTTATAGTTGATAATTCAACATATTTTAACAATTCGATTGGCCGGATTGAAAGTAAATTAAGTTTTAAGTAAAATATTATCACAATTTATTTTAATATATTAGACACTTACTATTTAATTTCATCGATTCGCATAATTTCATAAACAAGGAGAAAGACTCAGAAAACTACTCAGAATGCATGGAATTAAACAAAGCATGGATTTCATTTAAAGTTAACAACGATAAACAAAGATATTTATCTCGATTTCTCCTCGAGCGGACTCCTTGAAGTTCGTTTGACTTTTCACTTACAGTACATCACACTTCTTAACTCACTACTTACACTTACTCACACTAAACTTCAACTTAGACTCAAAAGCACACTAATAGAATACTCTAAGACTCCTAAAAATAGACACACATACTAAAATTCGTCCTCTATTTATAGAGGTAGACAAAGGTCCAAGTGGTACTTAAGCACCTCTTCAAAAAGCGTCCAAGTTCAATATATCTGACATTTTGAACGGTCTCGCCGTCGGCGAGAAACGACCTCACCGTTAGCGGGGCTTCTAGAAGGTCTTCAAACCGCTCGATCTCGTTGTCGGCGGGCTCGGGCTCGTTGTCGGCGAGGTAGTTGCAAACCTTTAAGAAATTCTCTTTATAATCTCGCCGTCGGCGAAGCTCGATTCGCCGTCGGCGACTTAGTTCATTTTGCATGTATTTCTTCCTTTTTGATCTAAATTTGCACTATTTTATGCTTTTTTCTTCCATCACTTATAAATCTTCGTTCCTGCAATAAAATAAAGAAAATACCTTTCTTTAAAGTGCAATTTCATAAAAAATAGGTATGAATTTCTTAACATATTTTTCTGTGATCATATATATATATATATATATATATATATATATATATATATATATATATATATATATATATATATATGCTCTTTACTCTCTTTGTACTTCTCCATCAAACCTTTCAGTAAATGTCGAGCTTCCATAGTAGACTTGCCCGGCATAAATCTAAACTAATTATGAGAATTTTTTGTATCTGATCTTAACCTATGTTCATTTATTCTCTCCCATAATTTTAATGTATAACATATTTACTTGATTCCTCTATAATTTGCACTCTTGTGGATCCCTTTTATTCTTAAACATGGTGAAAGGAGGCAACACAAAAAATTTATCGGAATGTGTTTGCTTAGGAAGAAGGGAGACGACTCCAAGGAAGAAGCGACGTCACTTGTTGGAAGAAGGAAACAAGCGATCCTTGTTTGATTTGTGTAGTCAAAGAAAACAACAAGCTAAAGCCTGCGAAGGGTGAAGATGATGTCGTGAGCAAGGGAAATGTCTCACACAAAGAAGAAGACTATGACACCCGCAAGCAAGGTGCCCTTTTATCGCATATGGGAGGCTCGATTTCGTTTTGTATGAAGAAAAGTAGGAGCATCAAGTGGAAGAAGAGGAAGGTGGGAGGGATTCATTTGGTATGAAGAAAGAGATAGTCATTTGTGCCATTGAGAATTGATGATTACTCTGCGAGTGGAACTTGATTATCAACTCACTCAGAAATGTAAAGAGATATGTACTAGAGGAAGGGTGTTGATGAGAGAGAACATGTGAACCAATCAGAGGGGATCCCATTGGAAGAAGCCTAAGTTCAATTATGATAACTTCAATGGTTGCTCTTTTCGAAGTACCATAGTCTTTTGTGCTAAGTGTGAAAAACAACATTACGGTGAATGTTTAATGGGCTCTCATACATACTACTAATGTTGCCAGCCCGGTCATGTAGTTAAATATTGTACATCACTTGACCAAAAATTCTCAAAAGAGCATAAATCAACTGGAACTTCTTCACAGAAGATTGTAAGTGGGCAGAGAAGGATAGAGTCTATAACTCAAGTTTAACATTCAATCAAGACAACCTGTTTGACCTCGAGTTTATTCCCTAACTAGTAGAGAGCCTGAAGAATTTGTTGTTGATGTTGATGCTACCAGTGATTGATAAGTGTTATGTTTTATCGTATGTTCTAGGATTATCATTCTAATGTATTTCATTTTCAGATGATGTGTGTTGTGTTATTATGTTAACTTGGTTCGACTGTGATTTTTTATCCTGTTTTAGTTGAGGGGGGACGTTTAGTTGAATTATTTTGTACCAAACCGTTATTTTTTTGTAACGACATTCCATCTTAAATAATGAGATATAAACTTTTTAATAAAAAAATTGGATAGTTCATGTGTTTTCTGCAATGATTTGAGGCTTGTATTAGTTTATGAAAATTTCGAGAACAAAATTTTTAAAAGAGGAAAATGTAATAACCAAAAATAAAATTATCCCTCTCACAACACTTATTCGAAACAATTGTGATGCTCTTGGGAAATCAAAATGAAGGATTTATTCTCGTTTCATTCGAACCGAAGGAACGAAACAAGCGAGAGCGAACGGTTCTGTCGACTGTTGCGAGCAACAAACAAAGGAAGGAGGTGAACGACTTACCTTTCATGCATCATTGACGGTCCAAGGCACTATGAGCAGAGAGGAAGTGGAAGAGGAAGGAAGAGTGACCTTGCTTTCAAGCGAGGAGAAAGGCGGGTCGAGGGAGAATTCTCCTTGCTTTAAAGGGAAGATGCATAAAAAAGAAAAAACCTATCAGAACGCATGCACTCAAGAAAAACAAGGGAGGCGACACGAAGAAGTGATGTCACTTGCGGGAGGAAAGTATTGAGCAATCCTTGCATTCGATTTGTGCTTACGAAGGCAACAACGAGCTAAAGCTTGTGAAGGGAAAAGATGATGTCGTGAGCATGGGAAACGTCTCACATGAAGATGGAAGACGACGACACCCGCAGTGTAGGTGCTCTTTTATCGCGTACAGAAGGCTCGATTTCGTTCAGTGTAAAGAAAGAGGAGAAGCATCAAACAGAAGAAGAGGAAGGACGGTTGGATTCAGTTTGGTGGGAAGGAGAAGAGCAGGCGTGTGCGGCTTAGAAGACCAAACTGCCGTTTAATAAAAGTAAGGTTTTAAAAAATTAATTTATGAATTTCATATATATGCTTAATTATTAATTGTTAATAGTAGGTTTAATTAAATCAGAGCTTAAGTGAGGTATGTTTAAAGTAAATTTTTAATTTAAAATTATTTTGACTACATCAAAAGTAACACACACACACACAAAAACACATATAGACACACATATGTATAATATTAAATAAAGATAACCATAAAATTAATATAAATCAAGATTTAACGATTTGAATGAATTAGTATATATTAAATTAAATAATTAAGCGTTGATATATGCATAAAACGATCACTTAAGTATTTAATTAATTTTTGTAAATATTTTATAATTATTAAATTAAAAAAGGCAAAGTGAAAATAAAAGATTGAAAATCTAAAAGTAAGTCATATGGTATTAAGGTAAGAATTTCTTATTTTTTATTTGTAGTAAAATTTTTGTTTCTTCTTAACCAGTTGCATTGATAATTACTACTAGCTATAAATTCAATTGTCAAGTTTTCTTCTGATTTATATGCTATTTTTTACTTATCATATTTTTGTGATGATTTTATATTTTAACAATAATTACTATTCGCATTATGTATGTATAATTTATTGAATTGAATGAAATGTACATTGAATATTATGAAATATCATGAGTTATTATATTCATAAACTATCAAATCTTTATACTGATCTATTAAAAGTTTAATTGATATTCATATATTTTTCTTTTCATTGTGTTACTACATTATAAGAGTGAATATTTACTGACTTTGGTCAATGCACTTTTACTTTAACTAACATTTCAGGTATATTTAGTTGATTAATGGATGAACAATACAAAGACAGTGTTTATAGAATACGCGAGCAACCTTACCAAAGGTAAATTTATATCTGTTTAATTTAATTTTTAGCGGCTCTTTCATTTATCATCTTTGAATCATTAATATTGATAGAAAAAAAAATAGAAATTTTGATTAATACTGTCTGTCGGTCATTTTTTTATGGAATAATATGAAATTTTTTTAAATTTAAATTTAATGTATAATATAATTTTGATTTTGAAAATGATGATATTTTTGAAAATAACGAGACCAGATAGATCTCACATATCTAATAGTTTAAATAGTTGAGCACGATACTACAAGTGACACATAATCCCGAAAGATGAGCATACCACTTGTTAGTAGACTTAACTATCTAAACTTAAAAGTTTATGATTCTATTTTGGTCTGCGTATTTTATAGCCGACAAATTCCCCTATCTAATATACAAATTAGACAGAGTTTAGATTAATCTGGGTTCTTAATTCCCTATAGGGGCAAGCCCCTATAGTTAATTACATCTTAAGCAACTGAAGTCACCTAAGAAAACTTTCGATAAAGATCATGGGCTTCGGCTTCAAGGATATCAACGTTTAGGTTTCCACGATTGCTTGTAGAAAAGTCAAAAGGAAAAGGCTCAATGTGGAACAGTTATTTGCGGAATCCAAATGTATGAAAAGTAGGAGATATCGAAGATACTGAAAAGCTTCAGTAACATCTCAACCTAAACTATGGTTCGGCTTTATATCTTTGAAAGGGAAATTATGCTTATGTTTAATTCTGTCGATTATTTAGATGTTCGGGATTTATATCTGTATATCACATGCAGATGGCCCGAAAATATAGGAGGGTTTATGTCGTACTAGACGGCCACCTTGGAATCCTAAAAGAGTTTAGGACTTATATACAATCGTATAAAGTCCTAAGAGATAATATGAGGATTTACGTCGTACTAGACGAACAACCTCAGCGACCTATAGGTGTTATTTTATTTAAAACTACGGAAGTTCGGTCGAAGTTCCTCCTTGTCTTGACCGCTGCCCAGAAGTGAATCTTCACTCGACCACATCACTGTCTCGTCCCGAGAAAAGGAGAGAGAGAAGAGAACACTTAACTAATTTATTACAAGTTCTTGTTATTATTATATGTCAAATGAACTTTAAAATGTTATTTTGTGATCACATGAAAGTATAATATAGAATTTTGAATGAGTATTGAAATTAAAAGCAGTGTTTTGGAAAGATCTTACCAAAATAAAGTTTGTTGTCGTCTGTTTTATTTGTCTCGGAATAGCTTTACGATCCTTGAATGTCTTGATCACGAACAGGTTTACCTCGCAAAGGCGCACCGAGAAGTTGGTATGAGAATTTGTGAACAAAATGAGGTGCTATGTATACATAAATGCTACAATAAATAAATAAAAATAACTTTGTGATGTGATGATTGGAAGGTTTAGTAACAATCGACTCAATTTTTATGTATCTATATATTTCACTTTAAATTTTTGTATTTAAAAATATGATATTCAAATCATATCAAAAATAACATCATTTTATTGTTTCTTTTTAAGTAAAATATATTTTCATGCATAGGTTGAAAGTACCAAAATATTATGTATTTAGATATACAAATTTAGATGTGAGATATATGAGTACATAAGAATTGTATGCTAAGTATATAAATCTTCCAACTCAAAAATTGTGTTAGTATTCTTATGCAATCAAGTTCATCGATTAAGAAAATAAATAAACGACTTAAAATTATGCATACCACTTTAATGTTTGCATTTAATATTTAAATATCATGACGTTAAAATTACGGGATATTTACACCATACAATTTTTCATTTTTACACATTTACCATCCAAAACCTCATATGTATATTATTATTACTATTATTATTATTATTTTATATTTTTTATATTTTCTTTTATACAAGAAAAGTTAATGTTAAGATGGTAGAAACTTATTCAAATATTAGCAATGTATAGGTATAAGGATGTGATATATTTGCAAATAAATATTGTAATTTAAGTGTTATATATGTAAATATTCAAGTAGAGAATCTGTAAGCTCATGTTTTGAATTTTAATGTTAAATATGAAGTGAATTAAGTAGATTATCGTTTGAAATTGAGTGTTAGATATATAAATATTTTAAAGATTTTTAAAAAAAATCTGTAATTATTTTTGGTTGAATTTGAATGTTGAAGTTGAAATATATTAGAATTGCATAAATCGGTAAGTATATATATACATATGCATCTTAACAATAATTTTCCATCTCAAGAGATTGAAAGAAATTAACTTCCAAGTATTTTTATAACCTCCACTTTCCCTAATTATCTAGATTATAGCCCTCCATATCGAACGAGTTCCCTTTTCTTTAATATTTGCACTCAAGGATTCTAATTACAAACCAATCATCTAGGAAATCTAAAAGAAAACATCACTTGTAGTGTGATAATGGAGGATAAGAAATTCAAAAGCATCAACCACCAAATGATGATAGTTCTTTTACAAGCAATAACTACTACGTCCAAAGTCTCGTTTAATGATAACTTGCAAACTGTTTAAAATACAAACAGGAATGTATAGCAACCAAGTAGACTCATAACAAAATAAAATATGTCATTGTCATATAAACAATTATTAAGTAAAGCAAAAGGTATGAAACGAAAACATCTACTTAGAATATTCTAATAGTGCAATCGCTGAAAAATTTTGAATGACAAAAATTATAATCAATGAAGAAAGTGAAATTATATTAATTGACGCGCATACCATCAAGATGCTGAATCAATTTTGTATCCAAGCCTTGCACTTCTTATTTTGTCCTTTTGCATGCTGAACCTTTTTTTTCTAACTGAGCTTCACACTCGTTACTTTGTCCCAATTAAGCGTGACGCAGCGTCGTGAAGGTTGCATTTTGGTAAGGCCCAAATGCAAGAGACCGTGTCGAATCTCTTGGAAGCAAAGCCGAGATATTAAGAGAATTCACCTCGCAATAAAAACAAAGAACGTTGTCAGAGCATATGTTAGTTTCCAAATCGAAGTTATAACTTGTGAAGAATTGGCGATTGAGAAAAAGTTACATTTACGTACATGCCACAATTCTTATGTATTTACATATAATTCAATAATTTTAATGTGATATGGAAGATTTGGGTGGTGAAAATGTATAAAGGAAAGCATTAGGTGTTAGATGTGTAAATGCACAAAAATTACGTGGCATGTATGTGAACTTTCCAAAAATGCATAACTATTAAGAATAATAACTAATAATCCAAGCATTAAGAACAAAAATTTGGATAAGCCCACCGAAGTGTATTTTAAGATAAGCTTATTAAGAACTTTGGATTTTTTTTTTTTTAGAAAAGATATGAGATAATCATCACAAGTTAATATTCAGATTTGTTGTTTACGGGATTGAAGTTAAATGCTGCTCAACTTTTGCTACCAAACACTCCTGTAGGATGTAAAATTTCGTGCATAATTATACAAAGCAATGGAAAACCTCTTAAGAGAAAAGGTTAGAAAAGAAAGGGGGAGTTAGAGAGCTCAGATTTCAATGAGTGCTTCCCCATCCTCATAATCACCTAAATCAAGCATTCATGTATACAATGAATGTATCGCTTTCAAAGAAAAACTTCCCAGCTCAACAATTGTGCTTAAGATCATTTCCTCAAATAATTGCACAAGGATCGTATGAATGTATCTAATGAAGCACAACACACTTTGCTAAGTTAAAATTTTTGAAGCTTGAATCAAATCTCAGACAATATGTAAATGAGATCCGCTTAAAGAAAACCTACACAAATCTGTAATCCCTTAACTAATGCTAATGCAATTTCGTTATTGTTGATAATCTTTCAAACTTCAACAAAGGAAACAAATCCAATAATGAAACTAACGAATTATATTTATATGGTGTCATAAATACAATCCTAAATCATGGAGAAGTAATATCAAAGAAAAATGATCTCAAGAATAAAAGGATGAAGATAGCTTCAATCAGATTTTCATATATATATGAAAACAAAGAAATGTAAAACTTCAGATGTTCTATAAATTTAGGACTGACTGAGAAAATATATATATATATCACTCCTTAGTTATCCAAAATCCAGTCCTATGAAAATATCTCGTGAAATGACTAAGGCAGGAAGAAGAAAGAGAAGAAAAAGAGAATAAGAAAAAAAAGAAGAAGAAGAAGAGGAAGACTTACCTCCCAAAATTTAAAAGCTCGGAAACAGTAATCAACTGAGAATTCCCACTCACACAAAAAAAACGCGCCGAACAGAAATTCCCACCCAAATTCTCCCCGTAAAGGGGTATTTATATGCATTCAGGAGTAGGGGTAAGTACCAACCAACTTTACCAGTGGTAAGGAGAAACAATAGTGAATGGGAGAATACCGTAGGTCTAGGAAGAATGAAGGTTACTTGACTCTTTTGGGCGGGAAAATCAGTTAGGAAAAGGCTACCGGCAAGGCAACCGGCGATGAAAGTCGGTTGAGGCTCGGGAAGAATGCGGGTGACCGGAGAGAAAAGGGGTGACCGGAGAAACCGGCTAGAAGCTTCTCGAATCCGGTCGAGAGAGGAAGCAAGGGTTTCGGCTCGTGAAGGAGAAGCATGGAGATCGGCTAGGGCACCGGAAGAAAGGAGCCGAAAACGTGTGAAAGAAGAGGAGAATGAATAGTGTGCGTGAGTTTTAGAAATATATTTTATTTTAAAAAAAATTTATTATTATTATTAGTTTTTTATTTAAATTTCGTTGATTTACGCGCAATTCGAGCCGACTCAAAATCCTATCAAAATATATGTCTTTCCCGGCTAAAATCGACATTCCGAACGCATCGGCGCGATCCGTTTCGTTGTCCGGGGTCGTTCGGACAAGTTCGCCGATTGTCGCATCAATTTAAATCAAATTTGCGCAACGTGGCAAAAATGAATTTATTTTGACCAGACCGGAGCCATTTAACGAGTAAATCGATGACCAGTCCTCGCCTAAACGACAACCATAGTCAAACATATTGCTCGTGACAAAAAGTCAAACGTCGCGCGCAGTGGGGTCCGCCTATGGCTTTCAAATCCCTATAGGGACTCAGCAAGAGTTTCAATACGTCGGCTTTTAATCGACTCAACCGGATGTCGAGGATTTAGAACCGTCCATATGAAACTTCAAGGAGTGAGGAGATGGCTTGAATTTCTAAATATGGTGGGTCCCAGTCTAGTCCTCTAAGAGAGTCCAAAATAGGAAAATCCTAAGGCTAGATCCTAGACTCTAAGGAGAGAAGAAAGAAATACCTCAAAAATGAGGTCAACACCGTCCAATCCTCTATTCTCGTCTTGGTTGATTCCAAGCTCCAGACCGGGTCGTGAAATCTATACATCATTGTTAGCCTAAATCAATACCTAAGGAACTTCTCTTTTTGACCACTGAGCATTAACTCCACATATAATATCGACTTGCATATTCTTATTTTTCTGTATATTAATACTCTTATGCTTAAACTTATCATCTTTGGGTGTTACTTTATTATATTGTAAAGTTGATTGATAATCCTTGATATTACACTAGTTAAAGTTTCATATTATATATTCCTTCATTAATCTAATAACTTCGTTTATTTATCTGTTAAACATTCTTGCCATTATTTTAGACAGTTCTATTGCGATGATTCTATGAATATAAAATGATTTAAATATGTTATTGATATGATAAAATACATTGAATATTATGAAATATCATGAGTTATTATATTCATAAACTATCATATCTTTATACTGATCTATTAAAAGTTTAATTGATATTCATATATTTTTCTTTTCATTGTGTTACTACATTATAAGAGTGAATATTTACTGAATTTGGTTAATACACTTTTACTTTAACTAACATTTCAGGTATAATTAGTTGATTAATGAATGAACAATACAAAGACAGTGTTTATAGAATACGCGAGCAACCTTACCAAAGGTAAATTTATAACTGTTTAATTTAATTTTTTGCCGCTCTTTCATTTATCATCTTTGAATGATTAATATTCATAGAAAATAAATATAGAAAATTTGATTAATACCGTCCAATCCTCTATTCTCGTCTTGGTTGATTCCAAGCTCCACACCGGGTCGTGAAATCTATACAACATTGTTAGCCTAGTTCAATACCTAGGGAACTTTTCTTTTTGACCACCGAGCATTAACTCCACATATAATATCGACTTCTATATTCTTATTTTTCTGTATATTAATACTCTTATGCTTAAACTTATCATCTTTGGGTGTTACTTTATTATATTGTAAAGTTGATTGATAATCCTTGATATTACACTAGTTAAAGTTTCATATTATATATTCCTTCATTAAAGTTTCATATTTTTGGCTCACCATTTTTTTCAACTGATTATTTGAACACAAAAATCTCTTCCTTCTAGATTTTTCTGACTTAAAAAAAAAGATTCTCCCAAAGTAATATAGTTTTTCTAAGTTTATGCTCTCGTACTAACTCTTATAGTTCATTATATGAACAGTAAGCTTATTTTCTTGATAGTTAATGCAATCTTAAACACCTCTTTTGTTCTTCAATGTTTCTATATAAATATTTTTTTCCTAATCATATCATCTGCTTAATCTTCAAAATTTTATTGAGAACATTTGTTGACCAAACCAGTATAATATCTTGCGCAACTTTTTAAATCTTAGTATCTCACCTAAACCAAAAGCTTTACCTTATAGTAACTTCTTCAGAGCTAACTCAACTCAACTATTTGGATCAATTTACAATATACATCATTATATCATTCATTATACTATCCAAAATAATTTCTTTTTCAAAATTCCAATTTAATAATTTATAATTTAATTTTCATCTTTTCTGAATGTCATCATCTTTAAATGCGATCTTTTTATCCTCTTCTAAATCATGTAATTTGATCAAAGTCTCTAGTTTTGCTTTACTCCTATCTTTTAGCTATGTTCTATGTCACCTTTACTTGATCTTTAGTTCCAAGTTTATTATATAAATTATTAAAAGCTATACCTGTTTCTTAGCTTTTTATACTCTTTGTAACTCTTCTATCATTCTTGTAATTTTTACAGATCTCAGTAGTTATCAATTTTTACAGATCTCAGTAGTAATCTTTAGGAACACATTTATTTTCTTAATTATTTTTTGCATTTCATTCTTCACCACGACTTCTTATTAATGTATGATCCACAATAGGTTTTAATTGTATTTTCACTATTACAAGATTATTGTCTATTACAAGATCAAGTACGGTTTCTCCTAATGCATTTATATCTCATAATTCATTATTTATCATAAATCCTTTTATATCCCTGTATGCGAGATCCAATATGCCCATTTTAATTGCCTTCAATAGTTATCATTTTTTTTCAAATATATTATATTGTAGTTTTTTTTGTTTCTCCGTAAAATTAATATTTTAAACTATCTTCTAATCCAATTTATGAAGTATGAATTTTAAATTAACTCATAATATCCTCACCAGTGTTATCTTAATAATATTTACTCTATAACTTACTATAATCATTACGACAATTTGATCTTTCAACTCTTTATTCAATATATGTTTGATACCAGAAGAGAAGGCCCAAACGACACAAGCAACTTTTATTAATAGAGACTTAGATTTACAACACACAAACTGAAATATCACCCAAACATAAAATGACGAAACAAACATCTCAAAAGTACATCCCAAGAGCGGTAGAGGTTGGCTAGGTGGATCGGGATGGCTAGCGGAGGTGGCGAAAACAAAGTTGGAGTGTTGGGCGGTAGGTTTGGCTGCAAAACAACAGTGCTAGACAGCCGGTTTGGAGGGGCTGGACAGCAGATTTGGAGGCTGGACAATGGGCTGGAGGTGGTTGGGGAAGGGTCGAGGTGGCCGACGGCTTTGGGAAAGGGATGGGAAGGTTTAGGGAAGATAAAATGGAAGGTACAATCCTCACCTTGGAGTAAGTAGGATACAGTCGAAGCACCACCACCTTCTCAGATACAATCAACAAAGGGAAGGACTCCACATAGGAATCTAAAAGCAATACCCAACAAGAAATAAGCCATAAATCCAAAAAACAGTAATTTAAAGACTCTCACAGGGGGAAAACAGAAAAGAAAAGCTCACATAAGGAATCACTAAAAAGGAAGGGGAGGGGAAAGGGATTGGCGGCAATGCCGCCATTCCCAATATGCTCCTCGATCGAGTGAGAGGTGTGACGGGGCAAGATAAGAAAAAAGAAAGGCCGCTCGAGTCGTATGAATTTGCTCAGTAATTTGGAAGCTTGGACCAGGTCTCCGGGACTGGTCCCCCTTGCCAGTCGATTCTGTCGGTTGGCCCATTTCTTGCCTCTGTGCGGGAAAATTACCCACTTTCTTTACCGGAAGGGGGAAGTCCTGCGTTAGTCTCCTGAGGTTGGAGGAGCTTCGACTTCATTGGTCGAAGCTTCTGGCTCCTTGTGGCACGACGTCAAGTCCCTTGGTAAGGTCGATCATGTCGACATTATCATTCCACAAGACATTCTGGTAGAATAGATATTCATCCTTTTTTGGCACATCCTGAGCTCGAACTGTAGGAAGACAAGTATTCTCACGGCTCAGGTATCGAGTCACGTCAGGGGTAACCTGCTTCCACTCATATTAATCGGCTGCGTGAGGCTGAGGAATTGGTATGGGAGGAGGGATCAATTCTAGGGTGAAAATTGTGGCAGGCTGCACCCCTATCACTAGCACCTCCTTAGGACCTGATCTTATTTTGAAGAATATTTGTTCCCATATAACTCCTTGGGCCCACTACAAAGCTGGGGTTCATCTCTCCTGTCTACATATTTGATGAAGGGTACCATACGAAACAGGAAATAATCTCTGAATAACTCTACGTGATATTCTCACCATGGTACAAAATGAATCCTCTTCGGACCTGCTGTACCACCTCTCATAGGGATAACTCAGGAAGAGTTCTTTCCATCTGAAAAAGCTGTATTTCTCTTATCTGTAGTGGCCTATATTTGATGTCAGCCCCTCAAGCTCATGAACCTTTTGAATCGCCAAGGTCAGACCTGTTGTTGCTCCTCCAAACTCCCGTGAAACAGTATCTTGAGGTACCACAGTTTCATACTCTGCTTGTACGCTCATTACAACGATGTCACTACCTTTCCTGATTGTGACGGATTTAGGGATGCGGCCGGGTCTCTCATGTTCTCTACTCTGAATCAATTTGTCCTTTGATCGAGTCGTCTTGGGTGTTTTCCCTGGGTGCACTCTGGCTATAAGATCCGGGGGTTGACCTCTTCTTGTAAGATGTGTGGGTCGCTCATTGGTGTGGTCCTTCCAATTATGAAGATAGAGTCTGTAGTTTCTGTTTATAGCGAGCTGGTTGGAATTGTTACTGTGTCTCCCACTTTATCCTCAGATTCTCTCTTTCTCTTTTTCGACTCTCCTGGTCACGATCGATGGTATCCTCCCACTGAATTTCATTCTCAATGTCCGTAATCCACCGTTGGAGTCAGTGGATCTCTTGCCGTATGTTCTTCCAGGTAGGCTCCGGCATGTTTCTCATTAATGGCATGACTAAGGTTTAGGAATAAGAAAGAAAAATTTTGGTGGGGTTAGGGTTTGGATTGTGGAAGGAATAGTTGGTGGTAGGAAAGAAAGTTTTGGTTTATGGCAGGTGCTAAAAAATCTTAGAATGTGATTAGGGTTGGACTAGTTCTGATACCATGTGATTTCGAAAGAGAAGGTCCAAACCACAAAAGCAATTTTTATTAATAGGAAAGTAGAGTTACAACACACAAACTGAAATAACATCACCCAAACATAAAATGACAAAACAAAAACCTCAAAAGTGCATCATAAGGGCGGTAGGGGTTGGCTAGGTGGATCAAGATAACTAGTGGGGTTGCTGGCACCAAAGATGGAGCGGCAAGTTTGGTTACTGCGGGCTGCGGTGGTGGACAGCCAGTTTGGAGGGGCCGGACAACAGATTTGGAGGCTGGACACTGCGCTGGAGACGGTCGGGAAGGGTCGGAGTGGCAGGCGGCTAAGGGGGAAAGGGAAGGGAAAGTTTAGGGAAGATAAAAGGCAAGGTACAATCACCAACTCGGAGTAGGATGCAGCTGGAGCACCACCATCTCCTCAGATATAGCCAACAAAGAGAAAAATGACTCCACATAGAAATCTGAAAGCAATACCCAACAATGACTAAACCCTAAATCTAGAAAACAGGAATTTAAAGACTCTTATAAGGAAAAAACATAAATAAAAGAAAGCTCACATAAGGAAATCACTAAAAAGGAAGGGGAGGGGAAAGCGATTGGCGGCAGTACCAATCTTCCCACTACGCCGCTCGATCGAGTGGGATGTGTGACGAGGCGGGAGATGCAAAAGGAAAGGTCGCCCGGGTCGTGTGAAATTGCTCGGTACTTTGAAGCTTGGACTGGGTCCCCTGGACTGGTCCCCCGTGCCAACCAGTTCAATCGGCTGGCCCGTTTCTCGCTTCTGTGCGGGAAAATCCGCTCCTGCGTCCGTAGTGGGAAGGGGGAAAGCCTCGCATCAATGCAATAGTAGTTTATTCATTTATCCCAAAAATTGACTATTTAAACTATATTATAATCCAACTTATGGAGTATAAATACTATCAACATTTGTAATATCGTCACAGATAATCATCTTAATAGCAATCAGTCTATCATTAATCTTTTTTTTTCACAACAATTTATCTTTAAACTTTTTATCTATTGTCCTTCAAGTCTCTATCCACTCTCTTCAACTCTTTATACACTATAACCTCACTATTTGATGTTTGCTACTATAAATGTTCAATTATTGTGACGCAATAAGTTTAACTAATTTGCATGTTTCCACTAAATAATCCTTGGTTTTGCCACTTTCTAAGAAATAATAATTTATAAACTTTTTCAACAGTCTTTGATTCTTCTTCTTTTTATTTAGTTTTTAATAATTTTTGAGTTAATCAACTTTTTCTTTGTTTTCTTATTCAAAATCCGAAAGTTCTATATATATATTAAAAATTCTAATATTTGATTTAAGCATGTCTTTCCCATTGGATGACTTCCTACCTTCCGCTACTATCAGATTAAATTGTGGCACATCTCTTACAAGTGATACATTCTCTCTAAAAAAGGTTTGTCATTTGCATGTTATTTTTGGGGAACGCCGCACTAGCAAAATTCAAATTTAGACTCAATTCAATAGTTTTTTTTGTGAATTTTGTAATTTTTGTTTGCATTTTTTTATTTTTAAAAACATTTTTCTTTGGTGTATTTTTCATATGTTTTATTTTTTATTTTGAAAAAAAAAACAATTTATTTTAAAACATTCAAAATATCTAAAAATATAAATGTATGCCTGCTTATAAATGTCAAGCTTGGATGTGAAAACATACAATTATTTTTCATTCCACCAATTTTTGTGAAAGTAAAGATGAATACATTGTCTCTCTTACTTGTTATCTAAATTTTATTTTTTTTATTATTAGGAGTAAAATATTATGTCTCATTTCCTTCTTCTCTTGTTCTTTGCATTTCATCTGATTCTGAGTCATAAAACTGCGGAGTTGTTGGAATGGAGAGGCTTTTGGGATTTAGCGAAGGTTAGAAATTTATGGAAGAAGCTTCACTTTATTTTCTTTCGTCGATACAAACTCAAAGACTACCTCTATTTATAGTAGTGGCACACTCCTAAATTAACGGTAGGATTGTCGTCATCATAATTCTAATCCAATGGTTACAGATAATTCCTACCTACCACACGATAATTCAACACCTACCATGCAATAATTCTACACCTCTACACCTACCATACATTCTAGAATAAGCTTCTAAATGAGGCTCTTATTAGACTTTTAAAACAACTAAAATCAAGTTTAAATTTCAACACCCCTCTTAAACTTGATTTTGTGACTCAAGTAAACTTCTCGATTTAATAAAGTCTTCACTTTTGAGTGGCTTGGTAAATATATCAATGACTTGATCTTGAGACTTCACGTACTGCACTTGTATCTCCTTTCTTTCGATGCATTCTCTGATGAAGTGATAGCGCGTATCAATGTGCTTGCTTCTATCGTGGAAAACTGGATTCTTTGCTAGCGCTATTGCAGACTTGTTATCGACAAAAATTTTGATCGCCTCTTCTTGTGGTAAACTTAACTCTTTTAATAAGTTTCGAAGCCAAATTGCATGATAAACACATGAGGTTGCGGCCACGTACTACGCTTCACACGTAGAAAGAGTGATAATTGGTTGTTTCTTTAACATCCAAGTGAAAGCAGTGTCTCCTATGAAGAACACGAACAATGTAGTGCTCTTTCTATCATCCATGTCTCCAGCCCAATCATCGTCGCTATATCCTTCAAGCTTGAAATTGTTAGATGATGAGTAAAGTAAGCCAAAATCAATTGTACCTTTGATATAACGCATAATTCTTTTAGCGGTCTTTATGTGGGTAGCAGTTGGAGTCTCCATGTAGCGATTGACAAATCCAACAACATAAAGGATATCTGGTCTTGTGCATGTCAAGCAGCGTAAACTTCCAACCAAACTCTTGAAAAATGTTGGATCAATTCTTTTTCCCTCATCATACTTTGATATCTTTACTCCACATTCTACGGGAATATTTATAGGTTGGCTATTATCCATCTTGAACTTCTTCGATATCTCCCTTGCATAACCTTCTTGAGAGATGAAAATCTCATCTTCGTTTGCTTGACTTCAATGCCAAGATAATATGCCATGAGCCCAATATCCGTCATCTCGAACTCCTTCGTCATCGCATCTTTGAACTTTTCAAACATGCTTGGATTATTTCTGTGAAGATCAAGTCATCAACATATAAAAAAACAATCAAGACATTTACATCATCATTCTTGATGTAAAGAGCATGCTCGTAAGGACACTTTATGAAGCCCTTCTCTTGCAGATACTTGTTTATTCGACAATTCCATGCTCTTGGTGCTTGCTTCAACCCGTAGAGAGTCTTTTTTAGCTTCAGAACCTTTTCTTCTTGTCCTTTGACTTCATATCCTGGTGGTTACTGAATGTAGACTATTTCTTCAAGTATTCCATTCAAAAAAGCAGATTTTACATCCAATTGATGTATTCTCCACTTATTTTGGGCTGCCAAAGAGATGATTAGTCTAATAGTTTCTAATCGAGCAACAGGGGCAAATACCTCATCATAGTCGATGCTCGCTCTTTGGTTGTAGCCTTTTGCCACCAATCTTGCTTTGTATCTTTCAATTTCTCCTTTGGAATTCTTCTTTGCTTTGTACACCCATTTCACACCAATTGCCTTGTGCCCTTTTAGAAGTGAATCTAGCTCCCATGTGTCATTCTTCTTGATTGCCTTGATTTCTTCATCCATTGCATCTTTCCACTTCTTGTTTTGTATGGCTTCTTGGAAATCCATGGGCTCACAGTCGGCAAAGAGACAAAAAAGAGTAAGATTATCTTGATTGTTAGTTACCTCATAAAGATCTTGTAATCTTCGAAGCGTGGTACTCTTTCACTTGAATTTTTCGTTGAATTTGATGGCGATGAGTCACTTTGAGTATTTGTAGTTAATGTTGTTTGTGGAGTAGTAGGCTCTTCTCTTGTTTGTTCGATCTGTGGCTGCTCTACGTCTTCTTCTTGCAAGTATGGGAAAAAGTTGTAGTCCTCGTCATGTGATTCCCAATCTCATTCTCCTCCTTCATCGAATATGACATCTCTGCTGATGATTGACTTCCCTGTATTTGGATTGTATAGCTTGTAGCCTTTCGAGTTGGTGTCGTAACCAATGAAGATGAACTTCTCGCTCTTATCATCCAGCTTACTTCTTTTTCGTCGAGTATGTGTACATGAGCTATGCATCCAAAGCTTCGCGGATGAGAGATGTCGGGCTTCCTTCCACTCCATGCTTCTTGTGGTGTCTTTCTCCACACACTTCTTGTTGGTGATCGGTTAGCCAAATAAACGAGCACATGCGGCCATACACCTGAAAACTTCTTCGGTAATTTCTTGCTTTTTAACATGCTTCTTGCCATGTTAAGGATGGTTCTATTCTTCCTTTCTGCTACTCCATTTTGTTGAGGGGATCTTGGAACAGTTAGAAGTCGACGTATTCTGTTGGCTTCACAGAATTCTTGAAATTCTTTCGAAGTGAATTCTCCTCCTCGATCAGATCGCATAGCTTTGATCTTGAGACCACTCTCCTTTTCTACATCTGTCTTAAACTTTTTGAACATTCCAAAAACCTCTGATTTTTGTTTTAAGAAATACACCCATGTTTTTCGTGAGAAATCATCTATGAAGAGAAGGAAATAGTTGCTCTTACCGAGTGAGTTTGGCTTTATTGGACCGCACACATACGTATGTATGAGCTCGAGAGGCTTTTGGGCTCTTGAACTTGACTCCCTTGGAAAGGTTTTTCGAAGTGCTTTCAGAGTAAACATCCTTCACATAATTGATCGGGGTGGTTGATGCGAGGTAAGCCTCTCACCATCTCTTTCTTTGAAAGCGATTCGAGTCCTCCGAAGTTCGGATGCCCAAATCGAAGATGCCAAAGCCAAGAAGCATCTTTATAACAGGTCTTGAGACATTTGGCAATATCGTTATGAATGTTAAGCAAGAACATTCTATTTTTAGACATTGGCACCTTAGTAATCAAGTTACCAATATTGTCTTTTAAGAAGAGAGTATTTTCTTTCAAGTGAATATCATATCTCTTCTCCGATAGTTTCCACTAAACTCGAGATGTTGCTCTTCATATTCGGCTGCAAAGTAAACATTAGAAATAAATTGATGCTTCCCATTTTTACGGCGGATGAGAATGTTACATTTGCCTTTCACCTCTATCTTGGACTCATCTCCAAACGACACATTGCCGCTTGCGATTCGTCGAAGCTCTACGAACATGCTTCGTCTCCTGCACATATGGTTGCTTGCACGGTGTCCGAGTACCATGTACCATCTTCACCTCTTTCATTGTCCTTGTATGCTAGTAGTAGCGTGTCATCTTCTTCTCTCTTTTCTTCTATGTAGTTGACTCTTTCATAAACTTTGTTCGTAGGAGCTCTATATTCTTTTACATAATGCCCGAACTTTTTACAATTATAGCACTTAATTTGAGATTTATCGTACCTCGAATTTGAGCGCCCTCGACCACGTCCTCTTGTAGATCTTTCTCCTTTCTCATTGTTATTGTTGGAACCCCACCCTTGCTTGCTAGCATGACCTCGTCCTTGTCCACCACCTCTTTCATGTTGGCTTCTAATATTGTTGAAGCTTTCATCTTTTAGAGTTGGTTGAATATTCGTCTTGAGAAGTTGTTCGACAATCTCTTCATTCATCTTTTTCTTTTCTTCGTGGGCTTGCAATGAACCCAGAAGTTGCTCTATCGTCATGACTTGTAAATCCTTGGTTTCTTAGATAATAGTTGTGATACTATCAAATTTTGAATCTAATGAATGAACAATCTTTTCCATGATAGCCACATCTTCTAACTTCTCTCCATTTCTTTTTAGTTGATTGGAAATTGTAATGACTCTAGAAAAGTAATCGGAGACCAACTCGCCTTCTTTCATATGCAAAATATCAAATTGACTTCTTAAAGTTTGAAGTCGTACCTTTTAACATTCTCTTCTCCTTTATACGAAACCTCGAGCTTCTTCCATGCTAGCTTGGCCGAAGTAGCACTTGAGATCTTCTCAAAACCATCTTCATCTAAAGCTTGATAGATGAGGAAGAGAGCCTTCTTGTCTCTCTTTCGCAAGTCTTTTAAGCTCTCCTTTTGTGTTGTGGATAGAGCGGACTCGTCGCTTGGCTCATCGTAGCCTTTCTCCACAACCTCCCAAACATCATGCGCTCCAAGAAGTGCCTTCATCTTGATACTCCAATTGTCGTAGATGCTTTCTTTAAGCATCGGGACTTGGAAGAAACCATACCACCATTTGTCATTGCTCTATAACGGAACCTTTAGTCTCTGATACCACTTTGTTGGAATGGAGAGGCTTTTGGGATTTGGCAAAGGCTAGAAATTTATGGAAGAAGCATCACTATATTTCTTTGCTTGATACAAACTCAAAGACTCACCCCTATTTATAGTAGTGGCACCTCCTAAATTAACGGCTAGGATTGTGCCACCATAATTCTAATCCAATTGTTACAATAATTCCCCACCTACCACACAATAATTCAACACCTACCATACAATAATTTTACACCTACCACACCTACCATACATTCTAGAATAAGCTTCTAGATGAGGCTCTTATTAGACTTTTAAAACAACTAAAATCAAGTTTAAATTTCAACACAGGTTATATACAGAACTCTGAAACCTCAGTGGAATCAAACTGCGGAGTTTCACGACACGGTAGTCGCTTGGTTTTGTATGTGAAGGACCACAATGCTTGTGCTCCCTGAGACCAATATTGGTGATTGTGAAGTAGAATATGAAATGCTGCCTCCAAATCAAGTAGCTGATAAGTGGATACCTTTGCAAGGAGTAAGAAGTGGAGAGATCCACGTCCGAGTAACCAGAAGAATTCCAGAACAACAGAATAAACAAAAAAATTCTAGTCAGGCTTCTTCCTTCAGCAAACCACACGAAATATCCGGAAAGGTGTGTTACTATAGTTCAGTTACTATAGTTCAGTTATATATATATATATTTATATATTATTTATATTCATGATCTTCCGGCTGAAACACTTGGAATTATGGAGATAGGAATTGTTGGTCGGACGTAACTTTTAAAATTCATTTATTAACACCAACTAATATCAAAATATTTGTTCATTAATCTTTTTAAATTTAATACCTTACCAAACATTAAAAGGTCCATAAAATACCAAAATTTAAGCTAATTCGAAGTAGAGCATTTCTAACATAACTACCATTCTTTTGTATGATTGCACCTGCAGTAAATCGTTTAACTTCTTTCACTTATTTCAATCATGAAACTTTATTTTAAAAGTATTAATTTAAATGATATTTATGAGTTATTAACAACTTAGCTGATACATCATTCCTTTACAGTACAGAACATAAATAGTTTTAGATAACAATGTATATGCTTATTAAACTAAGTGAATCAGTATACAATTATTTGAACATGTTTTTATGCGACAATTTCAATGTAGAAAGCTGTTTACTTTCAATGACATGAATAATAATAAATCATGTCATATATGATCCAATTCATTTCGATCTATTACACCCACAAGAACTGCTGGATCATACCATTAAATGTACTTCATTATCACAATGCTTTTCCGTTTTACATGTGAGGGTGTCTTAGGATCTCTAGCTAGTACCACAAGAGATGAACTGCATCAGTCAACACTGGCACACAAGCACTTTAATATAATTTATTTCTATCACATATTTCATATCGTTTAATATTTTTCTATCATATATAGTGCTTCTATCATATATAGTGCATGCAATAAATAGCTTAAACATGATAAGAGACTTGTAATATTTATTTTGATGTGCCCAATAATTTCAATAGGAGAGATAAGTTATAATTCAGTTTGTATTATGAATTGATTTAACATGTTAAAATTTGTGGGCTCTAAAAATTCATGTTGCGTCCTCTCTTTAGAATGAATAAGAGAGTTTTACTTGAGGTTCTTAATTTTTAGAAGGCAAATAAAAGATAAAACACTATTTAGAGATTTCACCCTCATTTTGTGAGCTCTTTAAGATATGGTTTTTGAGGTTTCTCATTGTGCATGCCTTGTGGTTAATTATCCCTTTTGATGATGTGAGAGCTACCTGCGCCGCCCCGACCTCCTCCTATTTTCCGCAGTACAGTACCATGAACCAGACGTGGGAGATGGGTCACGCAAACAATACCAAATCGAACCGAGCAGCTGCTCTTCTGTTTTCCTTCCAATTTTCATCATGTTTCCTTTAATCCCTCCTTTCAAATCTTTTCGTATATATTTGTTATAATAGGTCTTGATTCTCAGTTCTAGCTTATGTTTATCCAGGGACAGTTGTCGGCTTCCACTTTCTCTCCTCTAGAGTTGTATCCAAAGGTAGGTGGTGCTCACATTGTTCCTCGTCTGAGGCGGTGATCTCCTTCCAAGGGATTGAGTGGTGTTCCGGCTGTAGCTCGTTTCTGCAGGGGTATTCATCCCCGACTTCTCCCATCCTCTGCATTCCTTCGCTACTTCTATCGTTCCCCTTCGGCTTCATTATCATCACCGCCCTTGCCCTCCACATTTGTTGTCACAACCCTGCTAATCTATCTTGTTGTTTACACTGTCTGACCTCCATTGCTGCAGCTGTCCCTAAACAGCCTCCCAGTTGTTTTCTATAGTTCCAAGTGCCATCGACTCCTTCCACTCCCTCCTCTTCACTGTCATCGCAGCTTGAATCCTCCACCTTTTGCAGCCGCCACCTAGAAATCCCCCGCCTTGTTGTTTTACCATTGTTCGACCATCGACATCACTGTCGCAGCCCATAACAACACTTTCCCTATAGTTTACTCTTTCAGTCCCTTGCCTTTGCTGTCACTATCTGTCACGACCCGGTCCGGAGCTTGAAATTATCAAGGCGGGAACTGACTGTCGGATAGAGGAAACCTATCTAACAATTTCATCTCATCTAATAAAATCCACCAAAGGACAAAAGAGCTAGTCTAAATTCATAAACTTATTATTATTATTATTTTACAACAGATTCCTCACATTTAAATATTTTTATTTAATAATAATAATAATTGAACTAAAATACCTATCAAATTTTACTTCACGATGCCTATATATGTACTCTATGGGGTCCATTTAGTCCGTAGTTGGGTTTCCTATAAAATGCTAGCAACTAGGTTTGAGTTAAAACTACTCACTAAATAAATATTTCTAAATTATAGTAATTTTCATTTAAAAATATTTCGTAAAAGAGCAGTAACAATAAAATACTGTGTAATAAAAGAGAGCAGTTAATAAACCAGTTTCAATTTCCTTTATTTAATTATACTTTTCATAATTGAGAGTCACCGTCTAGATGTATACTTCATGCAAATATATTTTTAATATTTTCTAACCTATCATAAAGGCATACGACTCTTTTCATTTCCATTTCCATTCTATTTTTGTGCACGGGTACATTGCATTCATCTTCCAGTACCATCCATGAGTGTCTCATATGCGTGCATCATTTTTTATTTTTATTTTTTTGGATTTAATATTTAAAAGAAAACATGTATTTTTGCATTTAAAATAAAAGTTAGGGAAACAGTATAAACACATATTTATTGTAAAATAGAACACATTTACTTACCTATACAGAGCCACATGACATCCTTTTTCTCAGATCAATTTAGTCTTTAGATGCACCTATAATAACAATTAAAGGTAATTAGCTTTTTGTTCGTGCCAATCTTCTCTGCTATTAATTCTAGATTCTATATCATTATTTCGATAATTTAGTTACTTAGTTTGCCATTTATTTACCATTATAAACATATATACATATATACATGTACATTTAGGAATAGTATATCCATATATATGTAGGAATATCCAAATTGATTTTTTATGTTAAAGCTTTTAATAATTTTCCTTTTTTTTGCATGGATGATTTTTAATTAGAGTTCGAACGTTTTTCGTTTAAAAAATTATCTCGGGATTTGTGTCATGCCTCGAGATTCGAGCCAAATGATGAAAATATATTGATGGCGTATCGATACTAACTCATAATATAATTGTGTAGCTTTGATATTTTTTGTAATTACTCAGTCTAGAATTATCTTGCGGTTGGACGGAAACTCTAAATTGCATTTACTACCTTGAATAATCAGGGCCTTTGTTCATTCTTCTCTTTAGCTTCCAAAGCATCAAAAGAACCTCTAAATACGAAAACTAAAGTTAATTCAGAAGTAAAGCATTCTCTTATACGACCGTGCCTCCGTGGACATATACTCCCTTCAAGTTGATATTCCCCGCCATCTTTTAGGGGTGTTTTGAAGGTTTATACAGAAATCATATTTATGATGCATGAACAACACTTAAATTTTACAGAACAAAATCTTAGAAGTTCTTATTTACAAATTCTTATCCAAGTTTATCGAAGGGAGTAAAAGATTAGAAGAAAGAAATTTTTTATTTTAGTATTAGAATTAGGGACTATGACTAGTGGATGCTTAAACCTCTTAACTAACTGAGGTTATTTTTTATCTTTAAATGTGGCACAGATGAGGGAGATGCTAAAGAAGCTTCAAGGACTTGTAGATGAAGGGGATACAGAAAGTTTATCCTCATCTATAAGTGAACTGAAAAGTGCAGAAGACGCACAGGAAGAATATAATCTTTCCCTTGAAAGGGAGAAGAAATTGCTGCTCAACAAAATAAACGAACTTGGTCATGAACTCATGAGGTCATCGTCATCTCCAAGCTCTTCACCATACTGAAACTACAATAATTAATGTTTGCAGAATTAGTAAGAAGCATTCTATATTCACAACATTCAATTAATTCTCTCTTCTTTTTCTCAATTTGGTGTTGCAGCTGAAAGGGTGAGACAGAATATAGTTTAATTTTGTTTAATCCTAATTATATTTTTTCATGAATAGAAAATAATGGGACTATAATAACTTTTAGAGATGTCCCACCTTTATTTTTGCAAGTTTCAGTAGCAGTTATGAATCGATTAGTTACTACAAAACTAGAATTTATTCATCATTCTCGATAACAATCTTCTTGGAGATATCACAGGAAGAGGTTTTTTACTTTTTTTTTTCCTGGAAAATTTACATACATACCACAATTATTTCGCATTTAACCATCTAACACTAAGTTGGATAATTGGTATTGAAGATCATAGAGTTTTTTTTTCTTATTTTCTGGAATATTTACATACATACAACAATACTTTCGCATTTACGTATCTAACACGTACAAGTCTAATATTTGGTATTGAAAAGCTATGTATGAAAATGTGTATTTAATTTAAAAAAAGTTAGTCAGAGTTTATGTGAAATCAAAGATTTGAGTGTTCTGCATGTAAATATATAAGAAATGTGTAGTATGCAAATGTATATAAGAAAGTCTTTTTTTGGCTGAGGGTGCAACAAGTAAATTTTTGGAGAGGTTATCAAAGCCTAATATTATTCTCGCCTAAATATGCTTTAATTGTTGAGTGACTTAGAGTCCAGAAATAAGAAGAGAAGGAATTACTTCTAAATCACATTTTATTCATTAATCATAGTTCTGTAAATTCAGAACTAAACGAACAATTTTTTTAATCTATTTCTTAAATGATGACAGATAATTTTTCTTTTCAAAGACAACAAGGATCCAAACAATATTGTTGCTTCCTGATGAGTTAACTTTACCAAGTTTTTACTGATCTCATTTGATCAAAACGGCAAGATTTTATGCTTATGCTTTTTATTTCATAGAAATTTGTGAAAAAATATTTTAAGAAAAGCAGCATTTTAAAGTTTAATCACCCTAATCATAGGGTTGTAGCGCATAAGGAAATTGATATTTGGGCCTCTGCAAAATACCAATTTCTTTTACTTATATATATATATATATATAATCACCCTAAAAGATGACACTTTGAATTGAAAAATGATTGAATTAATGAATCCAGACAATTATAATTATTACATCTAATTTAAAATGCTGACTACATCAGAAAGAAATTGAGGAGGCAGCTTAATAATCTTCAGTGTCAACAGGTTCAGCTCCAACATAATCTCTCATTGGTCTGTGCTTCTTCCTCTTGAGCTTGGGCAAGCTTAGGATCCAATCTGTAACCTCACAGCCGACTCTTTCATCACATTAGCTATGTTCCTTAGGAATGGTTTATCCTCTTCAGTAAACATGTTATAGCCTCACCACATCTCCCAGCTCTTCCAGACCGACCGATTCGATGAATATAAGAGGCGGCTGATTCGGGAAAATCATAGTTAATAACGCAGTTAATACCCTTAAAATCCATTCCGCGAGCGATCACATCAGTTGCTATCAAAACCCAAGTTTTTCCTGCTATGAAATTATCAACAGCATCATCTCTCTGCTCTTGAGTCAAATCTGCACGAATAACATCTGCCTTTATGTCATCAAAAGCTAATTCCTTGTAAAGCTCCTTCGCTCTTCCTTTGCTATGAACAAATACTAAAATTGGAGGATTAAGGCTCTCTGCAAAACTTAAATGAAGTGTGAGAAGTTTTCCCTTTTCACTTCCGGCAAATAATAATTTTTGCTTGACTAACGTTGAAGCAGAATTTTTTCTTCCCACAATAACTCTGATTGCATCGTGCATTATTTTACGTGCAAGTTCCTCTACTGAGTCTGGTAAGGTTGCACTGAACAACCATCGAACTATTGAAGGATTTGAACAAGCTTTGACTATGGAATCAATTTGTTCTACAAAACCAAGCTCAAAAAGTTTATCTGATTCATCTAAGATAAGATATTCCACCCTACTTAAATCAAGCTTTCCTTTAAGCACAGCATAATCAACACGAAGTGGAGTTTATACAAGAATATCACAGGGTATTTTTGCAAAATCGCCACATCGGGACAACTCCTTAGTCATAAGTTTGATCCGAAACTTTCTACCTTTAGCCACCTTTTTACACTCCCTAGTAGTTTGAGCAGCTAATTCTCTTGTTGGGCAAATAATTACTCCTTTATATACCTTTACATCTTGGCTTAATTTTCATAAGCATAGGGATCAAGAAAGCCAAAGTCTTACCTGATCCCGTTGGCGCAAATGCAAAACACTCACGTCCGGCGAGTAGAATTGGAATGGCTTGCATTTGAATAGGTGTTGGCTCTTTAAACCTCAATTCATAAAAATTATGCAATAAATGTGATTTGCAGCCAAACCTTGATTTCAATTCATCAAAGTTCCGAATTGGAGATGGAACACTATACCCTGAAATGTGAATCCCATATTTCTTACGAAAAAGAGAATCTAGCTCTATCTGCTTCTCTACTTCCTTTCTATGTAGTGCAGAATCATCTTCCAAATTTGTTCTTCCATCACTGATTTTGAGAGACTTAGAGCCCTTGAAAACATTGAACCCCTCCACAACTACTGAGCCTCTCCGCTTCCTCTTCTTCTCTCTCTTGCTTCCACTCAGCTCAGTCAATTGAAATTCCTTGTACACATGCTCTTGATAACCTTCCTGCACCTCATTTGGCTTGAATCTGGCAATATCCTTAGCGAAAAGATTTCGACCAAAATGGGTGCCGGCAAAGAGAGAAGAAGGTTTCTTCTCCATAGTTTTGATTTTGCTGAAATAGAGTTCAACGATCCTCGTCCCAAATCCTCAACAGAGTTTCAGAGGTCTTTGTACGCCGTGATCCCGTCGTCTCCTTCCGACCTAAGGCGAGGGTTTCAGGAACGAGCGCGAGCGGAGGAGGGTTATATCTATATATATATATATTTATATTTATATGTTCTTCTAAAAAATATTATAAGAATTTGCAATTTACATAAATTATTTATTAAAAACATGTGTCTTTTTAAAAATTAGAATCCATTTATTAGCCATTTATTCATCTGCAATTGGATCATTTCTATCATTATTTTTCATTTAATTTATGACACATGTTCCATATGCATGTCATTTATTTATTTATTTATTTGTATCTTTATTTGTTGAATATTTAGTATGTCCTAGTTTAGTATTTTTTATATTTAGTGTTGTCTAATATTGGTATGACATATTTCATGTTTCCTTTCTAATATTTTTTTCCATTATAGGAGATATCCTCCTCTATTTAATTTGTAATTGTTATTTTATAAAATTGAAGGGGAATAACATTAATTTTCCCTTCCCAAAATCTACATGGGATTAGAAATTTAGGAGGTTAGACCTAGGATTCATTCATTTTTTCGATTAGGTGTCATTTCTGCTTTCTTGAAGTCATCATTCTCTCCTTTCTTCGAATGACACCATCTGCATTGTCTGCTTCGGCTTTGTCTACAATCTATTGCGTCCTTTGCGGCATTGTCTACTTCAGCTTCATTTGCGGCATCGTCTACTTCAGCTTCATTTGCGGCATCTGTAGTGAACTGCTTCAAACGACGTCCATTGCTTCATCTACAACATCTACAGTGAACCATGTCAAATGACGTGCTTTTTTTTTTGTCTATGACATCTACAGTGAATCACATCAATTGGGTCTTCGCCTTCTTCGTCTATGATGTCTGTTTTGTGACCCCTCACCATATAGTTCGATTGAAGCTCACTTGGAAGTCAAAGACTGCATCGTGCCGTATAGGAATTTTGTGTCATTCTTGATCGAAAATAACGATTGGTATCGTGGCGGAAAGACGTTCCACTCCGCTCAAACAAGAAAGTGAATCGATCGTGTACAAGTTTCATGCCTTTATTGATCACATTGATTGCTTATCAAGCCAGTGCTGAAGAAGCTTAAGATTCATCTGCTAACTTGAATGCAATCCGTTTCATCTCTACAATTATTATTGACTTCGCCTTGCTCTTTAATATAAAATGGTAACTATTTGGCCACTGTTTTGTTAGGTTTTATTCCTAATTTTTATTATTCTTGGATAATTGACTGAACGATTAATCTTATGACGGGTTGTTCTAAATTATTTTTATTTTATAGGCCATTTACTAACAATAAAAATGCCAAAATTTTTTATGTTTCCCCCACAATAATTATTGGTATAGGAACTTTCAAACTCTCATTGTTATTAACTCTTCGAGACGTTCTCTATATTATCAATCTATCAAGTAACTTGTTGTCTATTAGAAAAATTACTACTGATCTTCTATGCCAAGCTAACTTCTATTCTTCTTGTTATGAGTTTCAGGAATTGACTATAGGGTGGATGATTGATACTACTAATCATCTACTAATAGAATTGACTCAAATAAACAATGTCAAAGTACTTGTTTGAATTTTGTTTCTATTTCTAAAGACAATGAAATTTTGTTATGACATTATAGATTAGGTTATCCCAATTTTTATTTTCCAAAATACTTATTTCAAATTATTTTAGAATAAAAGTAGGTCGTTGTTTCAATGTAGATTTTGTTAGTTTGCTAAACATCACCGCACATCATTTTCTTACAGCATTTACTTTGATTCATCGCAATATCTGGGGTCATTGTAAAACCACTATTCACCCTAGAAAAGATGGATTGTGATTTTCACTGATGATCACATTATGTTAAGTTTGGTTTATTTAATGAAAGAAAATATTAAAGCATAAGTAATTTTTTTTAAAAAAAATTTACAATGGTACAAATCCAATTTCAACCAATTATTTGAATACTAAGAAGTGATAATGGCCAAGAGTATTTCAAAAATATATTGGGTCAATTATTTATTGAAGAAGGGAATAATTCATCAAAGCCCTTGCATCGACGGCACTCCACAATAAAATCGGTTGGCTAAAGGAAAAACAAGCACTTATTGGGTGTAGCTCTGAGAATGGGGCGAGCAAAGCTAAAGATGAAGTACTGAGAGAACTGTCGAGCCTGCCGAGCAAGTTACATGACGAGAATGACAAGATTGAAAAAAAAGGCCTTCGAAATCTCCGTCCTCTGTGGCATCGATGTGCTCGTTGCCGCCTTCTTGCCGGAACAAAACGCCGTCCAATCCTGGCCGGAGCAGGACTCCGACGAATTTCGCCAGATAAAAGAGTGTTATGTCCAATTTCGTTGATCTGAGATGGGGAGCCAAAACCATTCAGAGCTTTTTCCTTCTCTTTCGTTGGCTTCACAAGAAATGCTTGCCATGAGTTCTAAACTGACAGAGATTAGAGAGAGGTTAAGCTTCCTCGAAGGAGAAGCCTCCTCCGATGCAGCCTTCGTTTCTTCGGAACTCTAGCGAGATCAGACAGCACTGCAGGTACATGACACCATTCCTCCTTTTCTTACTGATATATCCATGGAGGATGTACTGACCTTCTTCCTCTCTGATTCACCTATGAGAAGCTCCGTGAACTTCTTCCCGTCTGATTCTCCTATGAGGCCCTCCATAGACGATTTCAATTGGTGCGACTCTCTTCTCGATTATGAGAAGTGGTAATTTGGACAATAGTTTTCCATCTATACTTTGAATGTTCCGAGAAAACCTTTGCTGTCATTTGCATTTCTTACTTTTTCTATTGCATATATACAAATCTCTTGTATGGGGTCAAGCTATCATATACTTAGAACACAACAAAATTGTTTTTTGCTCTCTGCTATGTATTGAATATAGTATGCTAATAAGCATTCAGTTCTTCTTAGGTCTTCGGTGACATTCGTCGCACTGTTCACACTGAAGCAGTATACAAGTGCATGAAATTTTATTTTAACCCAAAATGCGGTCTCAAAAGCAGCCTTAGGGTCTATTTGGGACAGCCTAAAAATACGGTGGTGTTTTTAAAAACGTCGCCGCTGTATTTGATTCTCACTCACGTTTTAACTGCGTTAGAAAAAACAGCAGAACCAGCGGTGTATTATTTGTACTACACGCGGATCGCCCGTATAACCCCACGATCCAGCGTTCGTCGAAGCATTTACGTCCCTGCCCTCAAACCCGATTCACCTGTGGCTCTGCCGAAGGAAGCGGCCGCCGCTGCTCATCCCTGCCGAAGGAAGCCCCGCCGAAGGAAGCCGCTCCTCCCTCTCATCCCGTTCCTTTGCCGAAGGAAGTCGCTCTAACCTCCGCAATCCCTCATTCGGTTCGGTAGCCATAGGCGCTCCTACTCTGCTGAAGGAAGTCGCTTCTACGGTCGACTGAGAAGTTTTGCTCCTAACTGCGTCAAGGAAGTCGCTTCCCTAGTAAAAATTTTAGCTCTTTCCTCTTCCCTTCCTCATTCGGTTCGAGAAACTGATACCAAAATTTTTTTTCTAACTTAGGGCTTGAGCTGAGTGTATAGAAATAAAGCTTCTTCTACTTTTCTTTGGTGGATTTTAACTGTTTCTGTATTGTATGAAAGCACTGTGCAATTACCATGACAAAGGAAGATCTTAACGACTATAAATATTTTAAATTTGGTTTTAGACATTTGTTGATTATGTAATTTATTCATTTTTTTAAAGCAATGTTTTGGTTTTAGAATTATTTTAAATTTGGTTTTAGAAATATTTTAAATTTGTTTTAAATATTTTAAATTTGGTTTTAGACATTTTGATGAACCAAACAGCAAAACAGTTTATCCAAATTAGGGGCATGATGGTCATTTATCTAGATTCAGCTGTTTTCGAACTGCAGCTAACCAACGAGTCACCATGAACATCGAGATCAATTCGTCGATCAGTATCTTCTTCGGATCGACGAACTTATCCGCATAGCTTAGATACGCTGTAGCTGCCCCAAACAGACCCTTAGTTAAACTTAATTGCAATTAAGACTGCATCATTTGGATAGAACCCAAAAAACAAACCGTAGTAATCTTCTTTAGTTATTGTGGTTTCGTTGTTGTAGAATCAGAATGGCTATTGTTTATAATTTTAACACTTTTTGGCTTTCAGTTAGTAGTCAGATATTTTATTCTGACAATGTGATATTGTAGTTGAAATAATTGATAAATATACGATCAAATACTTTTTATTTGATTAGCTGATCAGATGGCAGAATATTTAGAAGAGTTTTTGCTTAGGTTTTAATTTATTGCAATCGTTTTAAAGATATGTTTTTCATAGGAAGATCTACATACATGCCAATCAATCCTTATGTATTTACATATCTAATCCTTAAACTTTAATGTTTATTGTTGAGAATTGGACCTTATTTAAGGTCCTAGTGTTGAAATGGGAATATTAAAAAAATCTAGGGCCTTATTTGTAAAATATTGTAATACTAAGCCCATTTTATGAATGTACATATATGATTTTGAGAGCAATTTTTTCAATTTGATATCAGAGCCCTAGCCACCGCTGCTACATGAATCTCCTAATTATCTCTTTCTTCTGAGTCATCCTCTTGCGAACTTCTCGATCCAGTTGTGATCGGCATACAAAGACCCGGATCGACATAAAGAGACTCAAAACTCCTAGTTTTTGGCTTCATCCTTGCAAAGCAGTCGTGATTTTTCAAGGAACTTCATTGTAAAAAGCAATGGGCATCTGACGACTGACAAATAGTGGTCGGCGATTGCAGGAGCGTGTGGCATTTGCTGAACCTTCAGTGTAAAACACTGGAATTCAACTCCTTCTCCAAGCTCTGGGCTTCGTATGGTTCAAAGTCTAGCTCCACTCTTCAAGGAAGGGGGTAGGGTATTATTTATAAAATCTGTAAAAACCTCAATGCAAATAAAGCATGAATCGGGTTCATTCTATCAGACAGCCTAGAGTGTTTCTTTCAATCAGACAGTATTTTGCAAACATTTTAATACTTTAACCATGTCGAAATTGAGTGATTTTGGGATTATTCAATTTATCTTGTCGAGATATTCGATTCGATTATAGGCTTGTCAGATTTGTAATATATTTGACTTTCCAATTGGGCAGTAAAAACATCCAAAAATAGCTTAACGATCAGAAATTGATTTGATTCAGATTGGACCAACTTTGATGTCATTATGTTCGATCTATTTGCATATAACTTCTATGAAATTAAAACACTTAATGTTTTTTAATTGCACATCAAATTTGTTGACCGAGTAAATAAGCAAAAACCAAACATTTTTATTTTAGTGAAAACATAAGCGAGCTCCAATGCGAGCCATCCATCACTACAATTCCACACAAACGAACCAATTCATATAAATTTGTATATTTAACAATTAAACTTTATTTTTTATATTTCTCCGATCAAAATTTTTATTTCATATTTAAAACATCTTATTAAAAATAAATTAAAATATTTTTTTCAATATAATAATTAATATGACATGAATATAAAAATTTAGAGATCTTTACATTCATACCACACAATTTCATGCATTTATATCACACTCGAAATTTGATATTTATGTTTATAAAATATTGATGTGATAAATCTTTGTATTTAAGTATATGTTTTATTCTTAAAAAATAATGATATCGAAATTTTTGATGCGATATAGTAATTTGAGTGATTACTGATCGAAATCAAGCAGATTTCGACCCAAACAACATATCTGTTCTCACGGCTTTTCGAAAAATGATAACATCCGTACAAATGAAAAAAATCAAGTTAATGTTTTCTTACATTCATAATTTTAAAAACAAACTTCAATATTTTTTTCGATGAATGACTAACCTAATTTTATTAGCTAAATTAATGCACAGTAAAAAATCAACATAAAAAAGAAAAAAAATATTATAGGACAGAGCTTTTAGACAACCGAATTCATCCTTTCCGTTCCGAAAGAATGTGAGAAGGGGGCAGCACTGAGCCTTTCAATATACCCAGAAAGAAATCCAACGTGCGTGGAACGTCAAAAGGGGTGAGAAAGCTTAGCACCGTTAGGCTAATCTGGCACTCGATATGAAGATGGTGTGATGGACGACAGCAACGAGCCTGGGAGAAGTTCCTGTGCAGAAAATTTGAAGAAACAGATCAGCAAAAATAATGAAACAACAAAGGTTAGACGTTTAATTAAGCGAAAGTCAAGAACTCACATCAAGTTGTTTCTGTATCACTCTCGGCCGTTTCTTAGGGCGTCGACTAGGGGGCGATCCAACCATTGTGTAGAAGTCTTCTTTGATCTCTTTGCGGGAGAGGGAAATTCTGATCTTAGGAAAATAATCTCGCTTCTCGAGATTATCAGACATGAGACGGATGGACCTCTTCCGCACGCTCTTACGTAACGGAGGTGGTGGTGGTGGAGCACAAGCATTGCCGCAAGGGATTTTGCGAATCGGCACCCTCTGGATTCTCTGATTACACGGCCGAGTCACAATTGAAGGCGAATTTGAAGAAGGAATATGAACTGAAATTGGAACCGGAGGAGCGTCAGGCAAATGTCCTAAAAGATCATCCGATTGATGATCGCGTTTGGACTGATTTATGTTATCAGTGATAAATGCTGCATCATGGAGTTGAACTTGGAACTTGGTCTTGCCTTCCTCAAAACTGGGGTTATCGCTAATGCTGATGTGGGTCTCATCTAGTCGTAACTGTTCAGGGAAATTTGCAGAGGGCTCGATTAGATTAGATGTACGGTTGGGAGTGATAATCTCACCCCTTCGATTAATGTTTAGGCAGCGGAGGACCTGGTGCCTTCCCCACGTCAAAGGAAATGGAATATCGAAGTTATGGAGACCAGACATGAACGAATTCTGCAGCCGAGATGGTGGCGCGGAGGAGAAAGAAAGTGCGAGGGGCTGTGGCCGCGACGCAGGAAACTTCTTAGCGGAGATTAACATTGTTGGGAAACTATCGCTGAATGAAATAGCAGATGAGAAAAGGGGAAACGAGAAGAAGTTAGAGAAAGAGGAAGGAGGCTGGGAGGAGAAGTACGGAGCTTCAAGGGGAAGAAGAGGAGAAGCACTACGTATTTTGGGGTTGGGAGCACTACTGAAAATTGCACACGTCAAAAATTTATAGTTAGGGGGAGGATACGAATATGCTGGCCAAGCCACCGCCTTTCTCCGCCTGCGAGTTAGCGACTCTCTCTCCCCCCACTCTTCTTGATTGTACAGTCTCGCTAAGACATGTTAAGCATCCCGCATTAGGCGGCCATTTCCCAGCTGCGAGTCGTTATAGGGACAACAATGACCATTTTGTTTAAAATTTAATATTTTAAGAAAAATGTATGTCAAGCAAAAGGTAATACAAATTTTAAAAATCAGATTTATAATAATATAAATTTCGTATAAAATTAATACTATATACAAAATTTATATTACAGTAATATCAAAATACTTTAATAGAAATTCGTAAAATCAATCTTAAATAATGTTCAAATGTTATGTTCATATTTATATATATATATATATATAGGTAAATTAGTAGCCAGCTGTGTTGTCAGTCGTAAACCTTCTCTTACCCAGTTTCGATCCCTATAGAGACGGATAACACATATTAAATAATAATAATAATAATAATAATAATATATTATCCACGTTTCTTCAAAATTTGAGAAATCAGAATTAGAGTTGAGTGCATTTATTTAGTCTCTAGTGATTGTGATAGTAGTAGTGTAGAATAATAATATTAATTTAATGAATACGATTAAATGACAATTATAGATGACAACAATTGAAAGATGGCATCCATACATTAATTATCAGTAGTTGTTGAAGCAAATTTTTCATACGGAGACCGTAGGTACGACCTCTAATTATGTTAAACCACATAATTAATATTTTATTTAATAATTTTATAATTTTTTAAAATGAGGCCCACTAACATACACCTTTTGTGTGGGGAGGGATTTAATTGGGCGACCGTACACATCTCTGTGTACGTTTGCCGTAAGGAAAATTTTTTCCTGGTTGTTGGGGCCTAAAATCAACTGACAGTGTTTGAACAATGATTCTTAAGCAATGGTGTTTGATTGATAGTAGTCAGATAAAAACAATTATTAGTGGTAGTCAACATCATTAGTTATCTGATAGAACTTTATGTTCATTTTTGTGATAAATAAATGTTCATTCATAATTTAAAAGTGTGATTTTTTTTATTTATGTCAAAATTTTAAAACATTCTATCAACCAACTTGTCTTATTTTCTTTTCGTTTTCTTTTATCATAGAGAGTTCATTCAAAATATAAATACCATAATGAGTAATCTTAAACTCATTAAATACCTCTTATTTTGACATTTGGTTTGATTATAAACATGCAAAATTCAAAGACCATTTCACATTTCATTTAAATTCTCAAAAACTTTATTATTAAGTAATTGCTTGATTTACGGCTATTTAAACTAGGCTCTGATCACTGTGTCATTATTTTCGGTTGTTCGCATCAGGGGGACCACACACAAAAGTTTCGATATTTTTCAGTTCTGATCGACTTCGACATCAAGGAATACATTTCGCCCAAAGTGACGAAAGTACTACCCTACGATGAATCCAATCTCGACACGATTTTTACTACTCTATGAGGTTTTGCTCCATACGTCTTTCCCCCATCGTGAAAAAATAGGGTTTATTTTAATTTTGGAGTCTGGTAACCTCAGAGAGGTAAGCTTCCCTAGTTGTTTAAATCTTAAAAAAGGATAAATCCTGATTAAAACAATGGTTATTTATTTTTACATATCACACTGATAGATTTCAAGATTGCTTTTTGGAGTTTCAAATGGGATTGACTCAAACTGGAACAATTTTTACTGGAAGTCAATAGACGAGGAGTAGGGAGCACCGGATACTGGGAGGTTGAGTGATCACTCTAGTCTATCCTAGGCTTGGGTTTTACTCTTTAAATAATTAAATTAAAATTTTGGTTTGAGTTGTTTAACATTTTAAAAGTTTAAGACTTATATTCAGTAGACCGAGCTATGGAAGAGCCTAAGAGAGTTTGTTTCATGGCAAGTTTGATGGTCTCACCTCAGTATCTAAACTAAGATTAGTTATGTAGTTATGATAGAGACTTGAACCTAATCTAACAGGTGGGACTTATGGGTCACACGCTCACCAAAGAGTGAAACCTAGTCCGATTCCCTTAGAAATACAACCCTCTTAAAATAACTGACAAATCACATTTCCAATGCTTTAAAGTCATGACTACTGTCATATGTGCATAAAGAGTGATAGGTAGTTATTAAATAGAATTTTGGGTTGGGTCTTATGGCTTGATCTCGAAGATCGAGCAGCCTTAAACTGATTTCATACCTTGCTATAATTTAGATAATCGAGCATCACAAATCAAGCTATACATCTATCGCGAGGAGCAGACATATAACTTAATATTGAGCCTCAATTAAATAAACTAATCATGTATAAGTTTGGTCTGCGAAAACTTGTATGTTAGCTGACAGGTTCCCCTATTTAATACAAAAGAATTAAATAAGTTTTATATTAATATGTGGTCGTTTTGATTTCCTAAAGGAGCAAGCCCCTATAGTTAATTACATCTTAGGTAATTTGAAGTTACCTAAGAATACTTTCGATAAAATTCAGGAAATATATTCTTACGAATTGACTTCAAGAAGGCAAAGATTTTCCAACGATAGTGAATTAATCGGAATCCAATAGGTGGTGGTTTCAAGTTTTAGAACAGTTCTTGTAAGGCATTCAAATGAAGAAACCTAGGGGTTGCCGCAGATCCAAGAGGAGTCCAGGAGGCTTCCCAAACTATCCTATTGTATAGCTTCAATTTGGAGAAATTAATTTTTGTTTCATCCTATCAATTTTATTATTTAGGGCTTACATTCACTTGACACCGATCAGGTGAATAGCCTGAAAGTTAGGAGGATTTATGTCATATCGGATGACAACCTCGGAAACATAAGACGAGTTGGGGCTTATATTGCACCGGATGCAAGGGCCCAAAAGATAAAGTGAGGGTTTATGTCGCACTGGGCAACTACCTCGAGGTCCTATAGCTTGTTGTTTATTTCTAAGAAAGAGAGGTTGTTGTTGTAGATCCGTTGTTTGCTTTCTCGAACATGTCTTTTCACGTCCTTGATCGTGCTGCCCACGGTGTTTAGCTCCGGGCTCCCTCGTTGTCATTACATAAGGTTTAGTTTAAGAAATGTCATTCGGGAGGTGAGAGAAGTGTCATGTTCTAGAATGTTGAAAATTGAGGTGGCTTAGCATTTTATTTAAACCAAATGTTTAAGTTGAATATGGTGACACCGGTTAGGATCCTACGGTTTCCTCGTTCCAGCATCACCGTTTTCATCGGATTCCCTTAGTCCGGATGAATTTACTAAATCCAACTGAATGGATTCTGTACTTTCATTCAGACCGTAGAAGACCTTATCAGCAACACCTAGGTTGCGTCGTCCAAGGCACTCCCATTCATCCAAGAGGTATTTTAATTTAGTTGTAGTTGTAGTTTCGTTTTGTTTGTGATTAAATTTTGAGTTGTCTTATATTTAGAATATTGTGAGGTAATTTCAGTTTTATCATTTCATCCCAAGCAGGTATATGTGCATTAATGTAAAGTACTGAAAATGTAGAGTGTAGGAGGTAAAGTATTAAAAGTAAAGTATTGTAAACTGAAAAAGTGTACCTGGATAGTCTTCCCGTCATCTCCAGCTGAAACTTTAGTATTCTTTGCAATAAACATTTATAATTGTTGCTGAAATTAAAGCATGCCAGAAAACAGGAAAAAGTAGAACTAAAAGTAGTAACTACCCAGTCCTATGATGTCTATGTGAGTGTCCTGTTGAATCTACCAAGTCCTATGATGTCTATGTGAGGATCTTAGTTGTCTACCAAGTCCTATGATGTCTATGTGAAATTTTTTGTTTTGATTGAGGATGATTTTATTAAGCAAAACACGTTAAGCTTAATAGACTCCTTAGGTATCCAAAAGGTCAGAAGGAAGGTGCAGGTCCATGCTTCCCCCTTACCGCCTAGTGGAAAGTCTCAGGCTCATTTAAGCCTATTATGTTGCTTAATAATTCATCCTAAAAATATCCTAATGCTCAATGAACATTAATGTTTCAATTATCCCTAAGAGTAAGGTAATTTATCATTTATCACTTAATTTGAGAATTATGTGGATGAAAGCCCTAAAGGGGCAAATTAATGTAATTAAGATATTTAGCCAAGTTCTGTTTTAACTTTGGGCTTGTAGTGTTTGAAGATATATGAACTTTAATTGGATTGTCTTTTCTAATCCTCTTTTAATCAAATTTGATTAAGCCTAGTTCTCTACTAAGCCCTTAAGACTTTAAGTGAGTGAATTTTATAATTTTAAAGAAAATTGGATTTTAAGTGGCAAGAATTTCCATTTAATCATCATAATATCATTTGAGCACCAAATAAGGGGGATCAATTAGTGGATCATTAAACTCCAAAATCTTGCCCCCTAAGTCTAAACTCATTTAATTTAATTGACCTCCAAACTTTGATTATTTGATGAATTTGAAATTTAATGATTTTTTTAATTAAGATGGTGAGGTTGGCTTCTACCAATTAATCCCACATGTTTCATTCATTCAAATATATATATATATATATATATATATATATATATATATATATATATATATTAGAATCAGCAATTGCCCATTTTCCCTCTTAATTAAGCCTAAATATTAATTTTGACTAAATGTCCAAAATTACCATTTTGCCCCTAAGGCTCCTATCACTCATAATTCATCAAATTTAATTCAAATGATTTTAGAATTTTTATCCTACCTTACTAATGCGTCAATTAAGACATCTGAGAAGAAAATGTGAATTTTCAAAATTTAATTTAATTTAAATATTTATTTTAATGAAAAAATAGGATTTTCAATTAAAAATCAATAACTTGACCAAGGCATATCCTAATTCCTTGAAAATTTTTTTACTGGAGGTCGTTCTAGGTCAGAGATCCACTTAGACCAAATTTCATTATTTTTTTAATTATATTTAATTTATTAGAATTATTTTAAGTGTTGGGGTTTTAATTAAATATAAAATAATTTATATGTTGAAAGTTAAATTTTATATTTTTCAAAAATTTCTCTGAGGTCAGGAAACCCAGAGAATCAAATTTTATATTTTTCTAATTTTTATTTGTTTTATTAGATTTATTTTAGTGGAAAGTCTAGAAAATCCATTTTTTAAATATTTAAAAATTATTTTGAGGCTTAGAAAATCAATATCTTTATTTTTACAACAAGGAAAAATATCCCAATTGTTCCTAATTCTTAGGAAATAATTTAGAAAATTTCCATGAACTTTATTATTTTTTGTGATTTTTCATATTTTTTAATTATTTAAATATTGAAATATATTTAAAAATGAAATTTTAATGAAAATTATGATTTTATTTTTGAAAATTTCCCCTAATCATAGAGAACTCCCAAAATCATTTTTGTGAATTTTTGAAATGTATTTTTAATTTTAAAAATCATTTAAGTGCCAAAATTGCCATTGGACTTAGAAAATTCATTTGCATGACCAAATGAAGTCCAAATGGCTTCAAAATTTTTATGGGAGTCTCCCTGATCACAGAGGATAGAGGAGTGCAATTTTTGTGTCATTTTGATTTTTATTTAATTCTAATTAATTAAAAGATTGATTTTAATTAAGTGGCCCATTATGTTTATTTTTAAATTTTTAGCCCATGAAAATTTTATCCAAATGTGTTCTGACCATAGGGAACCCACTGTAATTTTCTTGGATTTTTATGACTAACATGCTAATTATTGTATTTAATTTATCAAAATAGGTACATTAATTTGGAAAATACATAACTCCCCATGGAGATCTCCTCTAGACTTGGAATATGCCCCATGAGGAGGGCAATAAAGATCCCTAATTTCATGCCATGGTGATGTGTCAAACAAAATGGAGAGTTAAAAGACTCAAATCAATAAATAATTAATTAAAAATTATGCATGCATCAAATTGACACAAAAATGATTCCACATTGTTCTCCTATGTTCACTGAGCACTAAGATATTTTTATTTTATTTTTGTGATTTTTCTAGGCAAAGATATCAATTTTTGAAGTTTAGGGCTCAAAATAAATAAAAATAAACCCTATTTTCCTATTTAAACACGTCGGCGCCATCTCAACCTACGATGGCTCAAAAATGCTACGCGTCGCGCTCCCATTTTATGTTGTCTTCCGTGTCAGCTGCTAACTCATCCTCGCTTTATGTCCTGTGGCTTGATCCAGCTTCACCTCCTCCGTTCATCCGGTACACACGCCATCCGACGGTCCCGCGTCTTCGTCCTCACTGGTGTGCACCGGGAGCCCTCCATTTTCAAACCCTGAGATCTTCCTCGTTTCTCCACCAAATCACATGAAATTTGAACCTACTTGTTCATCTAAACAAGGGCTACAAATCTACACGGCTATGATGGCCTTAAATCAAACATTTAAAGATGGAAAATCCATGGAAGCTCGGGAGGAAGAGAAGCTTTATACCTTAGCTCTGAGAAGGGGAGCTTCAATCAGAGAGTATTGACAAGTTCGTGGAGGTCCAATGAGCTTGAGGATGGAGCCTCTGGTCGTGGTGAAATGGCTAGACCCAAGTTCGGTCAAGGCTGATTTCGAGCTTTGGTCGAAGTCCAATATGGAGGCTCTCTGTGGGGGGAACTTTGTGGGGAATCCTCTTCTCTCCATGTGGGGAGTGTGTGGAGCAAGTTTGTTTGAGATTTGGTTGAGTGGGGAGGCGAATTGGAGTGTGTCCTGGTTCGTTCAAAATTTCAAAGAAGAAATTGGCCGCCGGCGATGGGGGAGATGGCTGGAGGAGGGTCGGTTTGGTCTTAGGGGTGCTAGGGGGTACTGAGGGATCAATTTAAAGGGGTTTGGTGATAAAAGTTTCTACACCTCGAAAATGGATGAAAGGGGAGGCTTTTATAGAGCTTGCCGGAGGGGAGCTCTCAGGGGTGGCCTTTGGGTGGAGATAGTTGCTCAGGTGGCGCGATGAGCTGCGCAATTGATCAGTAGGAGCTTGACAGCAAGGATTGGGAGTTTGGTGTTCAAATGGGTGAGGTTTAGCTTGGGGTGGCTCTCGGGTTGAGGTGTTTTCCGGCCACTAGGCTGGATGGCAGGGCCAGAGGAGGTGGCCGAGAATCAAGGGAGTCGGGGGGATGTCTTAATGGTGATTAAGTGTGGTATTGATGGCTTGGGGAAAGCTTTGGGAGGGAGTGAAGGAGAATTTGGCCTAATGTGGAAGGAGATCCCCCAAATTAGGGGTCCCTTGGTCCATGACTCCTTACCATAGGTTTAGGGGGATCTAGGGTGGTTCCTAGGATGCATATAGTGGCTGTGGTGAGCTTAGTTGAGCCACATTTGGTGACATTTGGCTAGGTATGGTCATGAGGCTAGTTTGGGTCACCTTGAGTCAAGGTTGGGTTAGCTTTGGTTTGGGTTTGGTTTGGACCAAATTGATTGAGTAAGAATGTTCAAATGATTGTCTTGAATGATTGTAAGAAGCATTGGAGTGGTTTTGAATCCATTTGTAGGGTCAATTTGGTGGATTTTGGTGATTTGGTCAACTTGGGTCAATTTGGGCTAATTTGGGTTTGAATTGGGCTAGATTTGGTTCAAGGCTTAATTGATGGATCAAAATGATCAAAAGTGATGTTATGAAGAGTTCTCAACATGAATTGAGTGAAAATTTAAGATTTGGTTCAATAAATTTGAAAAATTTGGTGAAGGGTCCAATTTGGGCTAAAATTAGGCTCATGGCACAAAATGGGTTTGGGGTTAGACTTGGGCTCAATTGGTCAACAAAATGTTTTTTTTTTTATGAATTTTTCATGAAGGTTTTGAATCAAATTTGGTGAAATTTGGAGTTGAATTGGATTGGATTTGGGCATTTTAAGTGTATGGTCAACCTAAGGCAAATTGGGTCAATTTGGGCTAAAGTGGGGCTAACTTGGATTTAAGGGTGAATGGGATGTCCAGAAATTTCAAGAAAGGTGCGATGAATGGTTTTCATCATAATTAGGGTGGAGATTGTGGGATTGGGTCAATTAATTTAGTGATTTGAGTCCTGTGAAGTTTGGGTTAATACCTAGGATGTTGGATTTGATCAATTTTAGGAAAATCTTGGGAACAGAATTGGGGTGACTGAATGCAATTTTTGGTTCAAGGGAATGTTATGAAGATTTAGAATTTTATTTGGAGAAAAATGGATTGAAATTGGGTTCAATTTGAGTACCTGGGCTCAATTGGGTCAAATTTGGGTCCAAAATAAATCAAATAGGGCTTTTGATAAAATTGGATTAATTTGACAAAATTGGGCTATGGTGTAGTTGAAAAAAAAGAAATTGTGAATTTTTGGAAGCTTTTGGGAATTTTTGGGATTTTTTGGAATTTTTGGAATTTTGGGCTAATGAGAGGTATTTTGGTAATTTTGAAGATTTAGGGCTATTTTGCAAATTTTGGTAAATTTGAGCAGATTTGGTCAATTTCAGCAGTGGGAAACATTTTGGAATGATTTTTTTGGAGAATTTGGGCAATTTTAGGTAACTTCAAAATTTTGGGAAAATTTTGGGAAATTTGAGAGGGCAATTTGGTACTTTGGGAGGATTTTTTTTTTGTCCGGGATCAAAAATTGAAATTTTGGAAAATTAAAGGGGGCCTCGAAAGGAACAAAATGGGATTATTCTAGCTGAGCCATGGACCAAGACAAGCCCTCTTTTGGTTCTCTATGTGTTGGTCTTAGCTTCCTTAGCCAAAGGCTTAGGGTTGGTGGAACCACCCACATGAGTTTCCAAAGAGTTAGGGGATCCAAGTAGGATGTTTTTGTGCTTGGTTTAGGGTTGTGTAGAGTTTAGGATTGTGAGTGTAATGTGAGTGTAGTGTAAGGTGTAGTGTGAGGTGTAATGTGAGCTCCAGACCTCCTAGGGTTAGTCCTAGGGCTTAGTTCATCCTATGGGGATCTCCGCTTGGACTTCCTTATACTTGTTCTCTTCCTCCCAGAACTGGAGGTTATACCTTAAGCATGTTAAAATTCCAGGTGAAGGAAGTAGGGTAGAATTTCTATGTGGTAGGGCTCTGTTGCTAGTCCTCTAAGAAGATTCACCAGGAGGTCTTATGGCTAGACCCTAAGCTATCTAAAGAAGAACTAGACCTCAACCAAAAGTGAGGTCAACAAATGGACCCCTAATAGGTGTGGTGTGTGGGAAGAGCACACCGCATGTATTGGTGTTGACCGATGAGATCAACAACCAACACAACTGTCAGAGTCGAAAACTCGAGACAGGACGTAAAATCCAGTAGGAAAGTATCCGCTGGGGATCGAACTTCCGCTGGGGAAAGGTGTGTAGAAATCCTTCAAAATATAGATGTTAGTTCATGAATCCACATCTTGAAGGAGGACCAGATTTGAATAAATTTAGAATTTGATTTGAGTACGGAATTTAAAAATTTAAGCGGAGTTGGATTTTGATTTTTGAGGTAATTTTGAAATTTTGATTTTGATTTTGAAGTGATTTTTGAAATTTTGATTTTAATTTGTATTTTAGGATTGGTGAGGAATTTGAATTTCTGTTAGGACTGAGAAATTAGATTGAAAATGAATGAGGACCATAAGTTAGGCACCATCCTCGGGATGAGCATCGGGATTTAGGTACCGACCTCGAAAGATGGGAATCAGAATTTAAGTACTGATCCTGAAGGATGAGAACTGAAATTTTGGCTCCAGTCTCAGAAATGAGAATTGGAATTTCAGTACCAATCTCGAAAGATGAGAATCAGAATTTAGGTACTGATCTCGAAGGATGAGAACTGGAATTTTGGCACCAGCCTCGGAAATGAGAATTGAAATTTCGGTACCAATCTCGAAAGATGGGAATCAGAATTTAGGTACTGATCCCAAAGGATGAGAACTGGAATTTTGGCACCAGTCTCAGAAATGAGAATTGGAATTTTGGTTCCAATCTCTAAAGATGGGAATCAAAATTTCGTTACTTACCCCGAAGGCTAAGAGCTAGAATTTTGGCACCAGTCTCCAAAATGAGAATTGGAATTTCGGTACCAATCTCAAAAGATAGGAATCAGAATTTCGGTACTGACCCCCGAGAATGAGAACTGGAATTTCGGTATCAGTCTCAGAAATGAGAATTGGAATTTTGGTACCACTCTTGAAAGATGGGAATCAGAATTTCGGTACTGACCCTGAAGGATGAGAATCAGAATTTAGGTACTGATCTTGCAAATGAGAATTGGAATTTTAGTACCAATCTCAAAAGATGGGAATCTGAATTTAGGTACTGAGCCCGAATGATGAGAACTAGAATTTCGGTACCAGTATCAGAAATGAGAATTGGAATTTTGGTACCAATCTCAAAAGATGGGAATCAGAATTTAGGTACTGACCCTGAAGGATGAGAACTGAAATTTTGGTACCAGTCTCGGAAATGAGAATTGGAATTTCGGTACCAATCTCGAAAGATGAGAATCAGAATTTAGGTACTGACCCCGAAGGATGAGAGCTGGAATTTCGGTACCAGTCTCAGAAATGAGAATTGGAATTTCGGTACCAATCACAAAAGATGGGAATCAGAATTTCAGTACTGTCCCCGGAGAATGAGAACTGGAATTTCAGTACCTGTCTTGAAAATGGGAATTGGAATTTCAGTACCAATCTCGAAAGATAGGAATCAGAATTTCGGTACTGACCCCAAAGGATGAGAATCAGAATTTAGGTACTGATCTTGCAAATGAGAATTGAAATTTCGGTACCAATCTCAAAAGATGGGAATCAGAATTTCGGTACTGACCCCGAAGGATGAGAACTGGAATTTCAGTACCAGTCTTGGAAATCTGTGACAGGTAGGGAACGTACGGAAAATGTAGGGAAGATTAAGGAAATGTAAAGTAAGGTAAGGAATCGGGCAATCTTGCGTTGATCCCGGAATGTGTGACATGTATGTAGGGTATGGAAAAGTAAGGAATCGGACGTGTCTACGTCGATCCTAGAATGTGTGACATGTGTGTAGGGTATGGAAATGTAAGGAATCGGACATCTCTGCGCCGATCCTATAATGTGTGACATGTGTGCAGGGTATGAAAAAGTAAGGAATCGGACGTCTCTGCGCCGTCCTAGAATGTGTGACATGTGTGCAGGGTATGCAAAAGTAAGGAATCGGACGTCTCTGCGCCGATCCTAGAATGTGTGACATGTGTGTAGGGATTGTATTGAAAAAGTATGAAAATGTAGGGAGATGTAAGGTAGTATGTAAATGTATGGAAATGTAGGGAGATGTAAGGTTGTATGTAAATGTATGGAAATGTAGGGAGATGTAAAGTTGTACATGGCGGTCAGCCAGATGAGGATCGACAGGTAACGGTCGACTTCAAAAGGTAGATGAGAATTTGAAAACTTGTGGTCATTTGTGATCCTAAAGAATTTGATGTGTGAGATTCTGATATTTATGGGAAGTATCGTTGTGTATAGTGCAAAAAAAAATCTGTGAAGCGCTCTTCGGGAACGTAGAGTCTCTTTGGAAAGAGTGAAATATTCGAAGCTCGAAATGAATTTAGATTTCAAATCGGTTTATGTTTTCTTCCAATTTTTAGCTTTTTTTATTATGTTGTTCTCTTTGTTTCGTTTAATTTGTTGATTTATTTGATTTTTTTTTGGATTTCTCGGTTTTTATTTTATTTTCTTTATTTCGATCTCTTTTGTTTCGTATTGTTCTTTGTTCATTTCAATGTGGAACCTATGGTCCCGCGGCTTATTGACCATTGTGCAGAAGGAAAAATTCTGAAAAGCTAAAAACAGCTGAAATAGAAATCTTCATTCATTGATTGAAAACATTGATACAACTGATCTCGTGCCCACAGGCATCCAAAAGCGGATATGATACATGTATCCAAAAAAGAAGTGATTGAAATGTATGGCAAACTGGCGAAGAAGTAATGCCTGCTGTCCGAAGCTGGTAGTGAAAGTAGCAGAATTCTCTCGAGAGCTGATACTGGAAGTAGTGTCTGGTGCTGTCTGAAGCTGCCCTGTAGTCAGGACAACCTCCCAAAGGCTATGCTCCGGGACAGAAGTCCCCTTGCCATCACCCAGAGGTACGGCCTATCCACGGTAGTGGTCTGTAGCTTTCCAACTCAGGATCTGGTTCGCAGTAGAATGGCGCTTTGTCATCTTCCATCCTCCTGAATGTGACTGAGATCCTTTTTCCTTTAACTCAGGGGATGCAGTGTTTAGCTAAGTCCGCTCCATTTCCTTTGAGCACTAACACTGATCTACTGGTAGAGTGATTTTTGTCGTTCCTTTGAACTCTCCGTCTCCGACGATCCGTATCTCTTGTCCGAATAGGATGTCACTTTCACTTACAAATAAGACCGTGCAGAAGGGCCTCAAGAAGTCGTGATGGTCTATATGTGGCGGTATGCAATCCCCATCCTTGTAGATATTAATGATGTAGCTGTTCGGGATGCAAGTTACTGGCTGTATGTGCCACTCAACCAGCCTCTTGATCATCTTCTTGATCTCTGGCAGTATTTCGTCCACCTCATTGTGCTATAGAATCCCTGGAGGATTACATAGCTTGTCTCTAGCAAAGTTATAACAACAGTCACATTGTATGGTGACTTGTCCTTTACCTCTCATCCATTTCGTTGGTGATGTGTATGTCCTCGGCCTCAGACAACCTCTCTTGCCCAAAGTCTTGAGAGCTTTAATAACATGTAGAATCTTTTTCTCATCACTTGGTGAGAATACATTGGTATACAGTTCAAGGCCTTTCAAAATGTTGACAGCTTTTTCTTGAATGATGTCGTAACTCTCGAAGTCGTCTTTTTTTTCGAACTTGCCTCATCTTCACCATAATGTAATCCGATATCGGTGGCGGCGGTGGTAGCTGGACAAATTCCGGGATGTATGGCTCAACATCCGGTAGTTCTCCAAGTTGTCATTTTAATGAAGCAGTTGCGTATGCTTCAAAGGTTCCGTACTCTTCTAATCGTAGTACATTGCAGTCTAGACATATCGAAAATGCCCCTGAAGAGGAAGGAAGTTCGGGTATGTCTGAGTTGCATTTCGAGCATCCCGTGAAAATCTCCTGTAAAATGTCCATCGGCACAGGCTCCTCAGGAAAGTTCGGCTCTGGTTCTGTGTCAGTTCTTGGCAGACTGTTGTCTGTCTCTTTCATGTCGGGCTGGTAGACCTGTCCTAGAGTCAGTGCGAGCGGGGCGGTTGCCTATCGAGCCTGTCTCCTCTCCATTCTTTCTAGGAGGCGGCGCTGGTGGAGGTTGGCGTTCCTCCTCTTCGTGCACCCCAATGGTGCGTCTGGTGGTCGCTCAACAGTAGCGGAAACTAGATCACCCCCAAGTGTGTTGACCATCGACGATAGCTATCTGTGTGTCCTGGTAGGAGAGCGAGGGGCAACAGAACCTCTTGTACCTTCGTACCCCGAGGTCTACCCAGCCTCTTGGTGCATAAGGTCGAAGCCGTCCCTGAATGCCAGCCTCCTTCCTGACATCTTCTATAAAAGAAAATGGAAGAAACATCAGTGGTATGGCATTCGATATGAACAAGAATAGTAAAAAAGTTTATTTACTTGGAAGGTGAATTTTTATTTTATTTCGTTTGATGCCATTATTTTATTTAATATATATTTGTAAGATTTAGAGTTAGGAATTTCACATTTCAAGCGTTTGATGTTGCAAAGAAAAGATTTTATTTTATTTCATTGGATTTTAATTTTGTTACAAAATTTAGGACCCAGACTAGACATCGGCCACATTTCCCTTTTCAAAACAGAAATTTCCTTTCCACCACTTTACGTTTCGTAGTATCTTTTCAGGTATCGTCCATTTATCGGCATCATAGGCCTTTTCCCTTGAGAATTCACCAGCTGGTAAGATCTGCCGTAGTAAATTTTTTCCACCACGAATGGTCCCTCCCAGTTTGGTTCGAATTTTCCACCTATCTTGCGATGTGCAAGAGTAGGCCTTCTAAGAATGAGCACAAGGTCACCAACTTTGAACGACCTCGGCCAGACCAATTTTTCGTGGCCCTGGATCATCTTTGCTTGGTAGAGTTCCAAATTCTCCTGCGCGAGCAATCTTCATCCTTCGAGACTCTCCAGTTCTGTAATTCGGAGCTTGGCGTTGTCTTCTATAGTTATTTGATTTGTGACGGCGATCCGGAGAGACGGTAACTGCACTTCTAGCGGTAAAACTGCCTCGGAACCATACACGAGCGAGTATGGTGTAGACTGTATTGGTGTCCTGACTGTCGTCCCGTATGCCCAAAGTGCTTCCGGTAATTTCTCGTGTCATTTCCTTTTGTTGTCGATGAGCGTTTTCATCAGAATCTGCACACGAGTGTTTTGTTGAATGCTTATGCTGATCTGTTGGCTTTAGGATAGTAGATCGTAGAGTACCACCAATCTATCTCGTGACGTCTGACGAAATTGTTGATTTTTGTGCTCTTGAAGGTGTACCCATTGTCGGAGATGATCCTACACGGCACACCAAAACGGTAGACGATCTGCTCCTTGAAGAACTGTAGAATTTGCTGAGCTGTGACTAGTCATAGCGGCACTGCCTCTGCCCATTTAGAGAAGTATTCTGTAACAGCGAGTATGAACCTATGTCCTTTGGAGGAAGGAATTCTGTAGGACCCACTATGTCCATACCCCAACACTTAAATGGTCACGATGCGATCATGGGGTGTAGAACATTCAAAGGTTGGTGTAAGACCACTCCATGTACTTGGCATTGATGACATTTCATAGCGATGTCCATGTAATCTTCCATCGTTGCCGGCCAGTAATATCCAAGTATTTTGATTTTTACTTTCCTTTTTGGCTCTAACTAGTGAGCTCCACACAATCCGGTGTGTACCTCTTTGACAAATTGATGTGCTTCTACTCTGCTGAGACATCAGAGCCACATCTAATCGAAGTACCTTTTGTACAAAATGTTGTTGATTAATGTATATGACATTGCTCGTTTTTGTATCTGGTGCGCTGTTGATCTGTCCTCTAGTAGCTTGCCTGTCTGTAGATATTTTGTTATTGGCTGCCGCCAATCTTCTGTGTCATTTGTTACTATTGCTGCTAGCTTTTCATTTCCCATTTCTTGTAAAGTATCGAGGTCGATTTGTGACAAAACTTGACATCCTCGTACTGTGATATCTATAGAATCCTTTGGTGGACATGCAAATTCCTTAGCGAGTTTAGCTAAAGCATCTGCATAGGTATTGTCCACTCGGGGAATCCTATAGAACGTCGCATTGGGAATTTGCTCCAGCAATTTCATCGTGTATCTGTGGTAATCCACTAGTCTTGGTTTCAATATCTTGTACTGTCCTGCCACTTGCTGAATGACAAGTTGAGAGTCGCCATATATGGCAATGTCTGTTATGTCCATTAAAATTGCCAATTCTAATCCTGTGATTAGGGCTTCGTATTCTGCTTCATTATTGGTGCATGGTTCTGTCAGGTGGTAGGAGAAGCTCAACATTGCTTGATCTGGTGTTATGAAGACCAGACCAACACCTGCTTTGCCCGGTATAATTGTGTGTAGTCCTTTGTCTCTTCTAGTTGAAGAAGCACCGTCGAAGTACATTTCCTAACGTCCAGTATGTAGCTTTTCTATTTGTGGTATTTGTTCATTTGGTAGTTCGTCGTCGAGCGGGAACCCGTACTGGTAGTGGGTGCGCTGCGAGGAAATCTGTTAGGATCTACCATTTGATAGTATCGAGGTCGATTTGTGATAAAACTTTGAGATATTTATAAAATCCTCTAGTGGACATGCAAATTCCTTAGCCAGTTTAGCTAAAGCATCTGCATAGGTATTGTCCACTCGGGGAATCCTATAGAACGTCGCATTGGGAATTTGGTCCAGCAATTTCATCGTGTATCTGTGGTAATCCGCTCGTCTTGGTTTAAAAATCTTGTACTGTCCTGCCAATTTGAATGATGAGTTGAGAGTCTCCATATATGGCAATGTTTGTTATGTCCATTAAAATTGCCAATTCTAACCCTGTGATTAGGGCTTCGTATTCTGCTTCATTATTGGTGAATGGTTCTGTCAGGTGGTAGGAGAAGCTCAACATTGCTTGATCTAGTGTTATGAAGACCAAACCAAAACCTGCTCTGCCTGGTATGATTGTGTGTAGTCCTTTGTCTTTTCTAGGTGAAGAAGTGTCGTCGAAGTACATTTCCCAACGTCCAGTATGTAGCTTTTCTATCTGTAGTATATGTTCGTCTAGTAGTTCATCGTCGAGTGGGGGCCCAGCTGGTAATGGGTGCGCTGCGAGGAAATCTGCTAGGATCTGCCCTTTGATAGCGCGAAGGGGCACAAAAGTTATGTCAAATTGCAATAGTATCATCAACCATCTTGCAAGACGTCCGAAAAGTGTAGGTCAGGTCATCAAATATTGCAATGGAATGACTTTCAAAATCAGGTTTACCTTATGAGATAACATGTAGTGTCTAAGCTTTTGAGCGGAGAAAATCAAAGCTAGATAATGTTTCTCAATAGGAGGATACTTTACCTCTGCCGGTATTAGACGTCGACTCGGGTAGTAGAGTGCATTTTCCTTGCCCTCATCATTGACTTGTGTTAGGAGTGCTCTGAGGGAGTCGTCTAAGATCGTGGTATAAAGTATTAAATGCCTACCCAGGTGTCGGCATATTTTTAGGTTTGGGTGTTTTATTTGGAAAAGGGGGTCGCCTACAGAAATTGTCGGCGAATTTTAATTTAATTTAAATAAATAATTTGAAAAGTAATATTTGATTTTGAAAATAATTTTAAATTTGAAAATTTTAAGATATGAAATCAAGCTGATCTCACATCCCGAATAGTTTATATAAACGAGCACCGCATCACGAAACCATGTATCTATCCTGAAGAATAGACACATTGCTTGATGATGGGGCTCGATTAAATGAACTAGAAGATTTGTGACATCCGTTTGGTCTGCGAACGAATTTTATAAGCCGACAAATTCCCCTGTTTAATATGAAAACATTAAACGGGGTTTATATTACCAGGTTCTTAAAATTCCCTATAAGGGCAAGCCCTATAGTTAATTACATCTTAAGTGACGGGAATCACCTAAGAAAACTCTCGATAATAATCGGTAGTTCGCTCTCAAGAATTTCGAAGTTTAAGTTTTCGAGGATTGAATATTGGAATTTCGATAGGGAATGGATCAAATTTGGAACATTTTTGTTTTGGGAATTCAAAGGAAGAAAGGTAGGAGAAATCACGTGATTCAAAGCGAACTTTGGTAATTTCCCGACTATTCTATTGTTTGGCTTGAATTTAGGAAAGCCCTAATATTATCTTATATTTCAATCTTGCCAATTTTAGTTAATTAGGACTTATATTCGTATGACACAATCATACTAATAGCCTTGAAGATATGAGGGTTTATGTCGTATCAGACAACTACCTCGGAAATCCTAAGACCGGTTAGGGCTTAATTTGTAATACAAATGCCTAACAGAAGGTTGAGGATTTATGTTGCACTAGGCAAACTACCTCGAAGTCCTATGGCTTGGTTATTTAATTCTAAGGAAAGTTTTGCTGAAGTAGACTCAGGTTTTCTTGATGACGATGGTCTGTCATTGCCCACCATGCTCCGAGCTCCTTGTTGTTGCAGAGGTTTAGTTTTAGAAGTCATAAATCAAGAGATGAGAGAAGTGTTTCGGTTTAGAGAAAATCTTAAAATCCAGGTGTTTTTTTTTTTAATATTTTAATTAAACAAATCTTAAAGTTGATTATAACAACACCGGTTAAGATCCCACGGTTCCATCCTTCCGGCATCGTTATTTTTATCGGATTCACTTAGTCCAGATGAATTTGCTAAACTCAACTGAATGAGTTCCACACTTTCATTTAGACCGTGGGAAATCCCGTTAGCAACACGTGGGTTACATCATCCGAGGTATTCCCGATCATCCAACAAGACGTTTTAGTTTAGTTGTAGTTGTAGTTTTGTTGTTCTGTTTGTGATTAAATTTTGAGTTGTTTTATATTTTGAATGTTGTGGCGGTGAATTTTATCTTGTAATGACTTTTAATTTAGTTTTGGTTTCAGTTTTGGTTTTACGTCCTAAAGGTGTAGGTTTTCATGCAATCTGTTGTTTATCATGCAAGAAAGGTAAAGTGCAACACGAATAAATGAATTGCGAGTAAGATAAATTGCAATAAAATAAAAGCGTACCTGGAGGGTCTTCCCGTCATCCCAAGCTGCACTTAAAATACAATTTAGAGCATTTAAGCATTTATAGCAATTTCCTAGGTAAAGCTAAGGGAAGGGTTATGGTTTTCTACCAAAATCCTAATCCTATAGCTAGTCATTCCTATGACGTCTAGGTCTTCAATTTTGGTTTTAAGTATGATTTTCTTCACCAAAGAACAACTAAGCTCAATTTGTTCTTAAGGACACTCCATCATATTGAGGAAGTGTTTAAGACGAATCTTAAACATCTTTTCAATATTTCGGGAATTGTCCTAAGTCCAAATGAATTCTATCGTGCAGTGAATTAATCATCCAGGGTGTTTAAGTTAAGTTTTATTTCTTGCTCAGTGAATTAGGATGTTTGAATATCCTTATGAGTGAAGTGACATTTCACTTGATACTCCATTTAGGAGTTATAATAGTAAAAGCTCCTAAGGGGAAAATGATATTCAATGATTTGTGATTCAAATTTAAGTTCAAATTAATGATGTAAGTTTGGAATAGTGTTCAAGTTATTTTAGATTTATTTTGAATTCTTTATGACTTAGGTGATGTTATATTTAATTTAATTCAATTTAACTTAACTTAATTTAATTTAATGTGGTTTAATTTAATTTAATTTAATTTAAGTTAATTTAATATGATATGCTTTAGCTTAATTTAATTTAATTTGATTTAATTTAATTTGATTTAGTTTTAATTTAATTTAATTTAATTTAATTTAATTTAATTTAATTTAATTTAATTTAATTTAATTTAATTTAATTTGTTTTAATTTAATTTAATTTAATTTAATTTAATTTAATTTAATTTAATTTAATTTAATTTAATTTGTTTCAATTTAATTTAATTTAATTTAATTTAATTTAATATTTTATTTTAAAAGGGTTTGCTTTAAATAATTTAACCTTAACTTAATTTAATGATTAAGTCTTTTAGCATTTTAAACCTTAAACTTGGATTATCATTTTAATTAGGAATTAAATATTATTGGGATGATTAATTTAGGGATTCTTAAATTAAAGAACAAATTTCTTCCTAATAACATCCCTATTTTAATAACTCCAATTTCTACTATTCTTCCAAATTTAATTAATTATTTTAACTAAAGTTCATTTCAATTATTGTTGAATTGTTTAATAGGTTTCTACCCTTTAATTATTTAAATTTCAATCATCCAAATCAGATTAGGATCAAATATTTTACTCTTTAATTTTATTAAGCCTAAAGTTTTAATTAAGGGTTAAAATTTTAATTACCATTTTGCCCTTCAAGCTTAATAATTTCATAACTCACTAAATTGAGCTCAAATGAATTTGAAATTTTTATGTGACTTCACTCATATGTCAATAAAGACATTAGAGGAGAAAATGTGATTTTTCTGTATTTAATTTATTTATGTAATTATTTTTGGTCGAAAATAAGGATTTCCAAGGAAAATTTAATAATATGACCAAGGAAAAGTTTCTGTCCTTAAGAAAATTATGGGACATTCCTAATGACCAGAGGACCACTTGGACCAATTTTTATGATTTTTTGAATTATATTTTATTTATTAAAATTATTTTAAGATCTGGAGTATTAATTAATTTAAAAATAGAATATAAGTTGAAAAATGAATTTTATAATTTTAAAAATTCTCTCTGATACCAAGGATTCCAGAGAACCAAATTTTACAATTTTTTGATTTTTCTTAATTTATTGGATTTATTTTAGTGGAAATGCTAGAAAATGTATTTTTTAATTTTAAAAATTACCCTAAGGCTTTAAAATTTAATATCTCAACCTAGAGACATGAGAAAAATATGGGGTTTGTTCCTAAGTGGTTAGAATTCAAAATGTGACATTTTGGTGAATTTTATTATTTTGTGATTTTTATTATTTTTTTTAATTATTAAAATATTAAAATAATACAAAAAATCAACTTTTTAGAAAATTGAAATTTTAATTTTCTTAAATTCCCTAATATCATAGAGGCTCCAAAACCAATTTGGTGAATTTTTGAAAAGTATTTTGAAAGTTATGAATTTTCAAAGTTTAAATTGGCTAAATGGCTTAATCAACCCATTTGATAGGGTTAACCAAACCCAATTGACTTCAAACTTTTATGGTGGGTTCCTCTGATCCTAAAGGTCAGTGGAGAATTGATTTCAAGTCAATTTGATCTATGGTTAACTCTAATTAATTAAGGTTCAATTTTGGGTATTTAGGCCAATTAGGGTTAATCTGAGTGAATTAACTCAAGTCCTATTTTTCCTAGGGTTCTCTGGTCATAAGGAACATCACCAAATTTTCCTAGAATTTATTTCACAACATGCTAATTTTTGGAATTAAAATACTCAAAACAACAACATGCATTTGAAAAATCAATAACTTTTCACGGGGATGGCCTCGACCTTGGAAAATTCAGGGAATGTTCCCAAGTTCAGAGGCTTCAAAAGCCCTATGGTCTCATGCCATGGTGAATTGTATGAATGCATGGAGAATTAAAACAATGCATGGAGTAAATAATTAATTAAAAATTAAGTACTGGACAAAATTAATTAATTTCTTTTCCACATTATTCTCCTCTGTTCGCTGAGCAAGTGGGTATTTTTATTTTATTTTTGTGATTTTTTTACACAAAGATATGGATTTTTGAAGTTCTGGTATTTAAATAAATCAGAAAATACCTAATTTTCTACTTATCCACATCGGCGCCGCGTCAACCTCAGCGTCTCCGAACAGCCACGCGGCGCGCTCCCATTCGACGCCGCCTTCCGAGTCAGCGCCACGCGGCCCGCGGTTCACGTACCGTTTGCCGATCCGACGCCATCTGAGCCGTCCGTCCGCGCGTGTATTGAATGAACGGCATCCGTTCATCGTCCCCGAGCGTCCTAACCCGAGAGCCGTCTACCTTCTAGCCCTAAGATCTCACTCGATTCTCCATGGATTTTTATGTTCTTATGCTCTATGGATTCGTCTTGAAGAGACGAACACATCTATACGGCTAATGCTCATTGAAATCGACTCATTTAAAATGGAGAATTTTCAGAAGCTCGGGATGAAGAATTGATCCATACCTTGGCTCTGAGAGGTGAAGCCTCGATCAGAGATGCTCGGCACGTTCGTTGGAGCCGCAGGAGGCTAGGGATGAAGCCCGGGGATGTGGTGAATTGCACAGGTGTGATTTCCACCAAGGCCGATTCCAACCTTTGGAGTCCGGAGCAACCTGGATGGCCCGGAGAGGGGGCTTTCACTCGGAAAACTCCTTCTCTTGGTCCTGTGCGGTGTGTAGAGCCAATCGATTTGGGGATTGCCTCACCGTGGTGAAGTGTCCCGTTTTTAGGTGGAATTTCAACTCCGAAATTGATTTCACGGAGAAGAAATGGCAGGGAATTGCAGTGGGGATCAAGTGCACTGGGTGTAGGGGAGAGTCTGGGATGATTTTGGCAGAGTTTCTGTATGGTTGGTTCAGCACCTGCTTTGGCCGAGAGGGTGAGGGGTTTAAATAGGAGAGGTTGGAGGGCCTCCCAGGGAGAGTTAGGGCATGGGATCAGCTGCTCTGGTGAGGAGAAGAACAGCCATGGTGACCATTTGGAGTGGGGCAGCTCAGCAGGATGGAATTCCAAAGCTTGGCCTCTCCCAAGGTCTCGGGCATGGTATTTTCCGGCGACTGGGTGGCCGGCCGGCTGAGCATGGGTCACCCTCGAGGTCGGTGGGTCGGGGGCGGGACTTGGTGCAAGAAATTGGCAATTGCCATGTGTAAAGGGGCTGAATTAAAATGGAATGGGGAAGGGGTCATTTTGGCTTCAATTTGGTCAACCCATTGGTTTGGGTTGGGTGCACCTCCCCATGGCCTGATTTTGGACTGAGAGGATCAGTTGGGTCAGCCAAGAGAGGATGGTGTGGTCTTTATCCATGATGAGGTGGCTAAACATGGTTTAGTGTGTGTCATGAATAAGGTTAAAAAGGCTTAATGAAAGATTAGGAAAGGAGCCCCTCCTTTTACCATTAATGGCATGGTCACATGCCAAACTTTCATGGCTTCATATGGCTTGTGAATGGCTCATGCATGGCTCCATGTGGCTTAGTGGAAAAGTTGGTTCAATTTCATGGAAATGGATTTTGTGACTTTTGGCATTTTGGTGAGAGTTGTCATGAGGTTTAATTTTGGAATAATCCAATGATGAATTTAGGATTTAGTTATTGAGTTTAATTGAAAGTATGATGAGGGGAAATGTCATATGGGCTTTGGGACCAATTTTGGGCCTTTGGATGTGGTAAAAGATGGGCTTTTAAAATGGTTTAAGGAATGGGCCTTTAAGTTTAAAAATGAATTTATGGATGGGAATTTTGTAAAGAGGTTGGGCCAAATAATTGTTGAGTTTGGTTTAGGGATGTGTCATGAGTGGTTTGAAACAAGTGTGGGGTGATCCGGGTTTGGATTGGGTTGAATTTGGGCTTTTTGGTAAAGAGGCTAAGATGGGCCAAAATGGGCTACCATGGGCCAAAGTTGGGCTAGGGTTGAAATTGATGTAAAATAAATGTTGGGAAATGTTTATGGGAGTGTTTCAAAGAGGTTTTGGCTTTGGTTGGGTTTTGATTTTGGGGTTTGGGTCTATTTGGGCTAGGTTTAGGTTTAGGTCAAAATTGGGCCTTTTGATTTTGGGTTGAATTTGAGTGGGGTTTAGGTCTAAATTTTGTGCAAATCATGTTAGTGTTTTGTTTATGGGGATGTTAAGGAAGGTTTAGAAAAGATTTGGGGTTAATTGGAGTTGAATTGGGTGAGTTTGGGCTAAATTTGGGTCATGGGTCCAAATTGGGCTTTAAGGCCAAAAGTGAAATTGGATCCAAATGTCAATCCAATTGGACTTGGATTTGGTCTAGATTGGTGTTGGGGATGTTGAATTGAAGTTTAGAATTTAATTGGACCAGAATTTAGGTCAATTGGGTAGGTTTGGTTTGACATTGGGTTCATTTTGGGTTAAAATGGGTCAAATTGGGGGTTTTGATAAAAGTGGAGTAAATTTACAAAATTGGCCCATGGTGTAGTTGAACAAAATGAAATTGGGAATATTTGGGATTTTCTGGAATTTTCTGGGAATTTTCTGAATTTTTGGATTTTTTGGCTAAGAGGGGCATTTTGGGTATTTGGAGGGTATTGGGAGGTATTTTTGGAATTTTTGGTATTTTTGGGTATGGATGATTAATTTGATTGGTGAGGAAATGTTTAGGAATGTTTTTGGGGAATTTTGGGTGATTTGGAGATTTTAGAAAATTTGGGTAATTTCGAGGTTTTGGGTAAGGCTAGGTGGGTGTAGGGTCCCGGGGGTCAAAAATTGAAAATTTGGAAAATTGAAGCTTGGGTGAATGTAAGTGGAATGAAATCATTTTGGTTGAGCCATGAAGCCATATCAAGCCTACATGAGCCATGAAGGGATTCATTTGAGGCATCCACTATGTTGTTCCTCAACCCTCTTGCGCAAGGGCTTAGGGGTTAAGGACCATCCATGTGAATCACCCGCATGAGTCGGGAGGTCAAATTGGGTATGGGTGTGGTTTTAAGAGGTGTGTGAAAGTGCAGTGTATAGGTGTAGTGTGTGTGTAAGCCAGCCCCTTCAACGCACTGAGGCCACCCTGGGCGATCCTAAGGCCAAAGAATCCTATAGGAACTCATCCTTTAGACTTCCACATTTAATTTCAACCCTCTAGGTGATTAGGGGTCTACAATCAAGTTTGTGGAGTTTGCAGGGAGTTAAGAAGTGGTTTAAATTTCTAAGTGGTGGGTCCCAATTCTAGTCCTCTAGGATAGTCAAAGGAAAAGCCTAAGGCTAGATCCTAAGTACTAAAGAGAGAAGAAAAGACCTCATCAAAAATGAGGTCAACACCAGGATAGGGGCTACCAAAATGGGTTGTGTCATAAGATCTCGTTTAATATCCTAGAAGGCTTGCTGGCATTTTTCCTCCAAAATAAATTTGGTGTCATTTTTAATTAATGCCCAAAAAGGCTAACACCTCCCAGACATATTAGATATAAAACGTCTTTGATATGCCAGTTTTCCTTGAAAAGAGCCTAATTATTTCAAGTTTTTAGGTGGAGGTGACCCACAATTTTTTATTATGATATTTTTAATTTAATTGCAACGACGCCAAAAACTTGACCCCGCTATTTATATGTATAGAATTGTATTTGTTTATGTTGTGGATGCTACGCAAGTATACATATCGTATCAAGTAATACAGGGCTCTAGTGGAGTCCTGGTTATCGATCCCACGAGGAAAGAGAAAATTAAATAACAACTAATTTAAAATAATAATAATAATTTTTAAAATAGTATACGAAAATTTGGAATTCTAAATTTGAGCGCAATAAAGTAAACTAAGTATTTTAATTAGGTAACTTAACTAAGTAGAAAATTAATACGTATTGAAAGTGCGAGGAAATTAAACTAATTGCTAAATAAGTCTTAACTATTCGGAAAAAGTATCTTTCCCCTTGTTTAGAAATTTAAGTGATTGATTAATTTAAATAGATAATTTTAAGGTATTGTGACAAATAGGAGCATTCCTATTCTTTACCCTTTGGTCCGAGTGTAAAGAATATCGACTAATCCTATGTTTGATTACCGAATCTGCGGCTAGGTTGGGAGGATACCGACCGCCACTTCGTAGCTCCCACGTTCCCCTCGCACGAGGGCTAACATCTACACTTCGGCTCTCAAACAATAGGACCGAATTGAATATTTTAGTCCGTCACACTAAAATGCTCAATTCTACGCCCAAGTGATATTATTTCCCTATTTATTTGCACCCTCCTTCCAAGGCTTTTGAATTCCCGAATATCAGATGTAATTTTTACTATAGTTGATAATCAACATATTTTAACAAATCAAATGGCCAGTTTGAAAGTAAATTAAGTTTTAAGTAAAAATTATCACAATTTATTAATATATATAAGTATCTCTATTTTAATTTCATCAAGTCACTTAATTTCATAAACGAGGAGAAAGACTAATAAACTACTCGAAATGCATGGGAACTAAACTAAGCATGAATTTCATTTAAAGTTAAAAACAATAAATACAAATACTTATCTCGATTTATCCCCAAACAGACTCCTCGTAGTTCCTTTGACTCTTCCTTCCAGTACAGCACGACTCACTAATTACTCACTAAACTTACTAAAGACTCACTAAAGACACACTACTGCACAAAAATTAACACAAGACTAAAAGATTGCACACAAAAGACTGATTTTCGGCCTTTATATATAGAGGTAAGCAAAGGTCCAAGAGGTTTGTAAGCATCTCTTCAAAAAGTGTCCAGGTTCAATGTATCTGTGCCATTTGAACTACCTCGTCGTCGGCGACAAACTACCTCGCTGTCGGAGAGGCTTCTAGAAGATCTTCAAACTGCTCTAGCTCGCTGTCAGCGGGCTCGGGCTCAGCTAGTCGGCGAGACGGTTATAAATTCTTCGAATTTTCTTCTTGTAACCTCGCCGTCGGCGGCTCGATCTCGCCGTCGGCGACTCAGGCCTAAATTGCATGATTTTGCTCCAAATTCGCTCCTTTTTATGATTTTTGCTTTTATCACCTAAATTATTCATTCCTACAACAAAATAAAGAAAATACCCTTCTTTAAAGTGCAATTTCATCAAAAATAGGTATGAATTTCTTAATAAATTTTTCAGCGATCAGGAGGCATTTCTAAGATAGCTTTAATCTTCTCTGGGTCGATTTTGATTCGCCGATGACGGACAACGAAGCCTAGAAATTTCTCGGAGGTAACGCCAGAGGTGCACTTTAAGGAATTCATCTTGAGATTGTATTGTCGTAATCGTTCGAATACGATCCTCAAATTGTACAGGTGGTCTTCCTTTACTTTCCTCTTGAAGACTAAGTCGTCCACATAGCATTCTACTTGATTCTGGATGAGGTCATCGAATATCCTTGTCATTGCTCGCTGGTAGGTTGCACCAGTGTTCTTCAGTCCGAATGGCATTACGGTGTAGCAGTAAATTCTGATCGGCGTTCTGAAAGTTGTAAGTGATGCATCTTCTGGAGCCATCTTGATCTGGTTGTATCCTGAAGATCCATCCATAAAGGAGCAGATTTAATGCTACGATGCAATGTCTACCATTAGTTTCGGTATCGGTAATGGAAACTCGTCCTTTGAACATGCTTTGTTCAAGTCCCTGAAGTCTACACACACTCGGATTTGTCCATTTTTCTTCTTTACTGGCATAATGTTAGCTAATCATGTGGGGTATTGCTCCTCCCGCACAAAGTTAGCGTTTATCAATTTCTTAACCTCTGCTGTGACTTGTTGTTCTATGTCGAGGTGCTTGCTTTACTGGTGCTGCACTTTGATCCACTCAAAGACGGTGTACTATGACTTCGGGAGATAAACTGGGCATTTCATCATAGTTCCAAGCGAAGCAATCTTTGTATTCTGACAATAACCTGACCAAGTCTGTAACCTCTTTTTTGTCGCGTAGAGAACTTATGAAAGTTGGTCGGGGCTGCTCCTCAGTCCCGAGGTTGATTTCCCTCAGTTCATCTACTTCGTCTTGATTTCTTCTTCGAATTCTTGCAGAGCATCTTCGATTGTAGAATCTTCGAAGTCTTCCTGTATATCGAGGCAACTTTCTTCTAATTCGCTAGTAACAACCTTGCAAAATCCTGAATCATTGACTGGTCATAACGTACCAAACCTGAGATCTTCTTTCGATTCAAACTTCTGTCCTTTTGTATTCCATAATTTTTCAAACATTTGTATCTTGTCTTTTGGCATTTGATGTCCTTGTTGAATTAGTTTTTGTACACAAGGCGAAAAAGTAACAAAAAGATAATTCCATTAATTCATTATCATTTTCTTCGAGATTTACAACTGGTGTAGAAGTAGAAGGGGAAGCCTTGTAAAACTTGATCAGCTTGCCACCACCATTATGAACTTTCTTGACCTTCATACTCTCAATCTTTTGAGAACTTATCGGAGTTAAGGTCATGTCTTGAACATAATGATTGATCCGATCGTACATTGATTTGTATTGTATCTTCCAAAGTAATCTCGAACTGCAGTTTCTTCTGGTTGATTATCATCATTTCTTCTTCTTCTTCGAAGCTTCTTTCCGTGTTGATGTCGATCATTGGTTTTGTCCGTTCGACAATCTGGTAAGTTCTTCCTCGTCCACGTCCCCGACCTCGACCTCAGATGCGTGGGCTAGAAGAACCTCCACCACCTTGTTGTAAAAGAGTGGTGGGAGATTGTCGGAGCAGAGCTATATGGTCTCGTCCTTGCGGTCTTTTTAGATCCTCAATTTTACTTGTACCAATATCTCTGGATAATACCGTCTTCTTTGGCGGAGCGTAGTAAGCGGCGTCTTCATGGATGTCTACTTCATGCATTAAGAATGGCTGTAGATCTCATTTAATGCAATTTTCTTGTCCATCATTGTAGTATTTAATGCATTGATGTAGCGATGACGGGACCAAGTTCTACTCATGAAGACACGGTCAACTAAGTAGAGTATTAAACAAAATTTCTGCGTCGATGACATGGAATTTTGCGGTTGTTACTAAATTTCCAACTCTCAATTGTAGCTTGATCGATCCAAGGGCTCTCTCTCCTTTCTAGTTGAAGCCTCTTAACATCATTTTGTCTGTGGAGAGTTCTCGTGTGTCGATGTCTAAGTAAGCTAATGTGCGTAAACTCATTATATTAAGCGACACTCCTTGATCAACCAGAACTCTGGAAAGTACGTATCTTCCGATATTGATGGAGATGTAGAGTGGACGGTTGTGGTTGGCTGTACCAAGTAGTAAGTCGTCATCGGTGAAGGTCACACCGAGCTGTTCTTTCAAAGTACAAACTCCATCCGAGGATGAGCTAGCCTGGTGAGCTAAGCAATTTTCTGGATCAAGTAGGGCCTTGATCAGACTTTCTCTCATCTCCTTTGATAGGATCAGAGCGTTGTAAATGCTTAGTTTGGCTGGAAAATTCCTAAGATGTGCTAGCACATTGTAATCCACCTGATTTGTGTTTCTATTTTCTTCTCGAACTTGTATTTCTTTCGCTGCTGGAGGAGGGTCTTCTCGAGTGATAATTTATTTCCCTTTCTCTGTTGGAACTGTCTCGGAGGTAAAACTTCCCACTCCTGAGGTTTACGTCTGTAATTTCCTCCTCTTTTGGACCCAGAGGCTCTTCTAGTGTTGTAATTGTTTCTTCTTGTGTTGACTCTGAATCTAAACAATTCAAGTTGACCGGAGTTCCCTTGCATTCGAGGATTGGCTCTTCACTCCTCGAACTTTTGTAACAGGTACTGCCGATGTCTTCGGTGTCTTCTTCTTTGTTGATGTCTCCATCGAGAGTTAGTGTGATTTGAGGATCAGTTTGGGAATTAAAATCGGGGTTAGATTAGTCGTGGTTAGTCGTGTCATCAGTAGAGACAACCAAAACGTAACCGGAATTGAAATCATTAGATTCAAAATAGCCTAGAGGGGTGTGGAGATAGTGGTACAATGTCAGCGGCTCGAGGGGTTTAGTCCCCAAATATGAGACAACCAATCTAATGGGGTCAGCCTCTATCCTACCCTTCGCGCTGTCGTATTTAACTCCTCTTACGATATCATTCTTCTTTGGCCTCTGTCGTTGTGAAGACTCTCCTGGCGCGGTCTTTGTCTGTGGCTAGGCTGATGGCGGACCCTGGGCGGCAACTTGCTTTGAATCTGACTGAATCTGATCCAAAGTCCTCCTAAGGTCGTCCCAAGTCGTGCTCCATCCTCCCTCACCGGTGTAGGGGTCTAGCTGAGAGATTGGCTCGGCCGAGATCACGTTTATAGAACCTCTTGCAGGTTCTTTCAGATATTCTCTCAGGATCATGATGTTCCCTTCTTTGTAGTTCTTTTCAAGCCAATCATTGAAAATGAAGCATCCTTTTATCGTATGTCCAAGTAGCATGTGATACAGACAGTAGTTGGACTGATTGCTCTTACTGACTTCTTCCGGCTTCTTGGGTTCTGGCAGCCTGAATTTATGCTTCTTCATTAGACTCTGAAACATCTTTGCTACGGCATCATCCTTGAAGGAGTAATTTTTGTTCAACCGTTCGGCTATTGTCTGTTGCGTACATGCTTTAGTCTGTCCCTATTGAGGAGACTGCTGCGGACGAGGTTGGTCATACTGCTGAGGCTGAATGTACTGCAAAGGATGCTTGAATGTCTTCGTCGAGGCTAATGCTGACTTTACTGTTGAGGCTGATGCTGACTGTACTAAGGGTGCTACTCTGTCTGAATCTTCATCGGTACGCTTCCCTTTGTCGATCGTTGCCACTACGCCTGATTTCTTTTCAAAAGCATTGATCGGTCTTGATTTCTCTGCCTTTTCTGCAGACTCCATGTGCTTGAGTTCTTCCTGAAGACTGCTTGCCTTGCTGAGTAGCTTCTCGAAGGATTTGATGGTCAAAGCCTTAAGCATGAAAGCCACTTGACCGTGGATACTCTTGAGTAGTATCTCAATCGCATGTTGTTCCTGTAGTTAGGGTTCATGATGCACCAAAAATATATACAGTTTTTGTTATATGATTTTACTTATTTTTTGTGATATTAAACTTTAAAAGTAAGGTATTTTGTATGTTTTTTGGTTTTAGGAACAAGAAATGGTGATTGGAGCAAAAGAAAGCAAAAACATTGCAATTTAGAGCAATAATGAGCAAGAAAATAAATTTTGGCTTGACACCTTTCGATAAGTCTTTCTATGCTTAATCTCTTTTACACTTCTTGCATATTTTTGAATGAGATTACACTTTAAAGAAATGTTGTTTTTATGCTTGAGTTTTTGAATGAGAAACGACAGTTGACGACCATTCTCAGAATTTGAGATGAGGATCAACAGTTGACGACCGACCTCGAGATTTTGAATGAGAAACGACAGTTGATGACCGTTCTTAAAATTTGAGATGAGGATCGGCACTTGACGACCATCCTCGAGATATTGAATGAGAAACGGCAGTTGACGACCGTTCTCAGAATTTGACATGAGGATTAGCAGTTGACGTTCGACCTCGAGATTTTGAATGAGAAACGACAGTTGTTGACCGTTCTCAGAAGTTAAGATGAGGATCGGAAGTTGACGACCGACCTCGAGAATTTAAATGAGAAATGACAGTTGACAACCGTTCTCAGAATTTAAGATGAGAATCGGCAGTTGACGACCAACCTCGAGATTTTGAATGAGAAACGGCAGTTGACGAGCGTTCTCAGAATTTAAGATGAGGATTGACAGTTGACGGCTGACCTCGAGATCTTGAATGAGAAACGGTAGTTGATGATCATTCTCAGAACTTAACATGAGGATCGACATTTGATACCGACCTCAAGATTTTGAATGAGAAATGGCAGTTGACGATCGTTCTCAGAATTTAAGATGAGGATTGGCAGTTGACGACCGACATCGAGGTTTTGAATGAGAAACGGCAGTTGACGACCGTTCTCAAAATTTAAGATGAGGATCGGCAATTGATGACTGGCCTTGAGATTTTGAATGAGAAACGGCAGTTGATGACCATTCTCAGAATTTAGGAAGAGGATCGGCAGTTGACGACCGACCTCGAGATTTTGAATGAGAAATGACAGTTGACGACCTTTCTCAGAATTTAAGATGAGGATCGGCAGTTGACGACCGATCTAGAGATTATGAATGAGAAACGACGGTTGACGACCTTTCTTAGAATTTAAGATGAGGATCGGCGAGTTGACGACCGACCTCGAGGTTTTGAATGAGAAACGTCAGTTGGCGACCGTTCTCAGAATTTAAGATGAGGATCGGCAATTGACGACCAACCTAGAGGTTTTGAATGAGAAACGTCAGTTGACGACCGCTCTCAGAATTTAAGATGAGGATCGGCAGTTAATGACCGACCTTGAGGTTTTGAATGAGAAACGACAGTTGACGACCTTTTTCAGAATTTAAGATGTTGAAATGTTTGAAGTTTGAAATTGAAGTTCGAATTTCTTTGTGGGAGAGAATAAGTTTGAAAGCGGGTTTGAGGGTGTTTCAAATCCCGCTCGAAAGATTTCATCAAAAAGATATTTGTTCGGGAAAGGACACGATTCTATGCCATCAGAACCAAATCGAAGACTTCGTGGCTTTGTGTCAATAGAATCGGTTAATCCTCTCTTAAACGAAGGAGAGAATTGAAGGGTTAAATTGGAAAATTGAATTTAAAGTTTGAAGTTCGAATTTGAGATTGGAATGGAATTTGAAGTCGAAATGGAATTTGATTTGGAATTGAAATTTGATTGAAATTTGATTTAGAGTTGAGATTTTAGAGTTAAATTTAGACTTTAGATTTGAAATTTGGATTAATATTTCAGACTTGGAATTGAGGTTCAGATTTCAGATTTCATTTGATTAGAGGTTTATTTTGATTTGAAGTTTTTATTTTTTATTTGAAGTTTATTTCAATACCTTATTCGATTTTGGAAAAAAGAATTTTCTTTATTATTCATTATTGATTTTTCTTTTTATTCAGATCGTTCTTCGTTCGAGGCCTCTTAAAATGAGGCAGGCTGAACTTAATGGTGTTCCCAATCAATTTGTACTCAAGAAATGAAGGCAAAATACGACATGGTCGTTTCCATTTAAATTGTTGAAAATATATCATACACCTGGTCCAAAATACTTTCTGATGATATTTTCCTTGAAAATTAAACATTCAACTATATCCATATAAATCTAGAACAGACTAAATAGGATTTCTGTCGGCTCCTTCAAAAATGTTTGTCAACATCCATGTCTGATTAATGAGATACATGGGCAATAACATCACCTTCTAAGCTATCCTCAGGAGAAAACTCCATTCGGATGTGTATTAGAGGTGTGTTATTTTCCATGTAACTCACAGCTCGGAAGGCTGGAGACTCACTAGCTCTGGATCCGACTGGAAGCGGAAGGGCATCTTGCTGTCATCCATTCTTCTAAAGGTGACTAAAATCCGCTGAAAAGGTACTCCCGAAATGCAGTGCTTTGCTATGTCAGCTCCATTTCATTTTAGTACTAGAACAAAACCTACCGATAGAGGTATCTTCACTAGACCTCAAAATTTTCCCGGGACCGCTATCCGGAGGTCTAATCCGAACATGATGTTACATTAGTTGATGAAAGACACCGTGCAGAAGGGTCTCACGAAATCATGATGATCTTTATGGGGTGGTATGTGACAACAACTTTTTATATATTTGAAAATACAAGAATTTGATACCGTTGCTAGAAGATTTAAATCTCCGGCAACGGCGCCAAAAACTTGACCGCGACATTTTAGATGTAGTAAAGATGTGTATAAAAATATTCAATAATAGCAAAGTCACTTTTAGCAACGCAAGTATACGTATCGCTCAAGTAATACAGGGCTCTAGTGAAGTCCTGGTTATCGATCCCACAGGAAGATTCTAGACGCTATGAACTAGGATAAAAAACAGTATTTAATTCTAATAACATAATCAAATTGCTATTGTCACTAATAATTCAGCGTACTAAAAAGATGTAAATTTACTAAACTCTTTAATTAAACTAATTCTACTATTGAAGTTTGTAATGCGAGGTTCAATATATAAGAAAGCGTCCTTCCCCTTGTTTAGAGAATTAAGTGAATGGATAAGTTGAATCAGTTCAAACTATATTGTGTCAAATATGAGCATACCTATTTTTTACCCTTTGGTCCAGACATAAAGAACATTGACTAATCCTATGCTTGTTTAATGAATCTGTGGTTAGGCTAGAAGGATATCGACTCTCACTACAGAGCTCCCACGTTCCCCTTGCTTGAGGGCTAACAGTCAATGCTTCAGTACTCAAACAATAGGACCAAATTGGGGATTTCAGTCTGTCACTCCAAAATCTCCAATTCTACGCTCGATAATTTATATTTTCCTATTTATTTGCACCTAAATCTCATGAACTAAACCATCCATGAATTTTGGATGTAATCTTCACTTTAGTTGTAAAACTCAACACATTTTAACAAATCAATTAGCCAGATTGAAAGTAAAGTAAGATCAAAGTAGAATATTATCACAATGTTTTAACATATTTTTGGCACAACCAATTCAAATCACCATTTCACAAAACCTCAAAATAGGGAGAAAGACAGAGAAAACTACTCCGAACTCATGGAGAAGATACGACAAAACTTGGATTTCATATATAAAAGTAAAGTCATACAAACTATCAATAGTAAATACAACTTATCTTGAATTCTTCCCCAAGAAAATTCCTCAAAGTTCCTCTGAATATCTTCCATTTCTCACAACACACAAAATTCTTTTTCGAAACATCAAAGAGGAAGAAATCTCTCACTTTCTTTCCACTCTTACAATCTCTCGAGGGAATCTCTCACACAAACTCACAAAATCTAACACTCAACAACATTAACTAACACTTACAAAGACTCTGAAATGGACTCTAAGACTTCTAAAACTGACAAGGACTCAATAGGACTGAAATTTTTGGCCTCCATCTTCACTTTTTAAAATTTTTGGATACTGAAAAATAAAAAGTTTTCCTTCCACAATTGTATCCAAGGGACTGAGTGGTGCTCTGGTTATATCTCGCTCCTGCAGCAATCATTATCTTCCCTATCCCCCTTCCACATCCTCTTCACATTACTCCCGAACACCCCTTCTCTGTTACAGCCAGCCAAACAACCACACACTGCAATTTTTCTTGTAGATTCCCATATTTCCTTGTTATTGCCGTTGTAGACAACCATCCTTTCGCTGTCCTGCAGTCCACTACATCCCCTTCATAGTCGCCGCTCTCCTCCATTGCTGTCGTAGTATAGAATAGCACTTCCCCTGTTATTTGGCCGTTGTTCAGCCCCTTGTCCTTGCTGCCATCACAGGATAATTTGTCTTCTCACTATTCCGGCATTTTCTCACCATCCCTTTTGCAGCCACCATCACCCCCATGTTGTCGTCCCACCATCTAGCCTTCCAACCAATCTTTACTACCTCTCTAGAAATTCAAAACTTCATCGACCATCACTACCACCCTAAGATCCACCCTAGTTTGAGTTAGTGTTTTCATTTGTCACACTTTCAGATTTATGTGTGTCGTGTTATTGTTATTCCCCCTTTCAGTGTTGGTTGTAGCTGTCTATTGACTTTTTGAGGAATAATATTCATTTGCTTATTGTTGTTTGGCATAAACTCGGTATCATTTGGTATTAGAGCTAGCCTAACCCTAGTCTTATCTTAGGGATACCAAAATCCCCCACACCCTTGATAAATTTTCCAAACTGGCCACTCACAATTTTTCTTTCCCACTCTATATCATCATATGCAACCTCTTTGACCAAATCAAACCCAAACCCTAGTCATACCACTAAGAAGATAATAATCGGAAGTCTGATGAAGATGAAATGACACGATATCATTTATGAGAAATCTACAAAGATGTGTCCAAGAGATTTCTAGGGAGCATATGAAGTGGAAAACACTCCAACAGCAACAGAGGCTCACAGCCTTCAAGAGATCATCTAAAGGGATAACACAAATTTTATTTGATCCCTAAGATGAAGAATCATTATTCCAAAGATTTAGCATGAAATATTGGAGAAGCCAAGATTTTTTATGGAAGAAAAATTTGGCATATTTCAAAGGCTAGATAGATCCAAACGAGCTCATCGATGGCTCTGGAATTTGAAATGTGTCTTTAAGTGTGAGTACATCCCACCGAACAGAATGGTGAAATTAGCCACCAACAATTTAAGGAATAATGAATCTCAATGGTGGGCAAACTTGAAGATTCTTCGACAGCGAGAAGGGACTACATGATCTTAAGATGAAATTAAAGTTGCAGCATCAGTACCTACCCTTTTTTTATAGACATGATATTTAAGACCTAACTTAAAAAGTGGAGAGACAACCTCACTGGGTAGACACCATATCTTACATGCAAAATTCAACTCCAGAATAAAGTAGCAAGAGCACACCCAACAGAATAGTCAAGTCTACCCCGCCTAAGGAGACACTTGTTTAAAGTGAAAATCAGGTGAGAACCAATCTGCATTCTCTAATCAGTTCCAGCCAAAAAGTGTTTCAAGTGCCATGTTTCAAGCGCCACGAATTTAGACATACGAAATCAGATTGCCTCATCAAGAAAATGATCTCTTTTACTAATCAGGAAACGGTTGAAGAAATTGACAATGACACAGTAGACACTAATAAATAAGGGTGTCAAAATTTGACCCTAAACAACTCAACCAGAACGCGACTCAAAAAATTGGAGTTCAGGTTGACCCGAATAATTTTCACGGGGTCAGGTTTAGATTGACTGGGAAACCCAAAAATGACTGTCAACCTTAAATTGACTTGAAATCGACAACCAACCTGAAGATGACCCAAAATTAACTAAAATAATGGTTTATCTTATGTTAAATGGGTTATACGGATCGGGTTTGGGTTGGCGGGTTGAAGGAGGGTCAGGTTCATGTTGGGATTTTCAACCAGTATAATCATTCGGTTGGATTTAATTCAACCCTATTCGGTCAGGGTCAATTTTGGGTCAGACTCAAACCCTACCAGCTGGCCTAAATTGACAACCGTTGACAAAGAAGAGAACACACAAAAAGGAATACCAAATTTCAACTGCTACGGGAGAAAAGCATAGTTCAAACTAAGCCCATCAGAGAGAATCCGACAAAATTAACATTGGTGATCTAAGACGGTCCTAATTTCAAGAAATCAACACTAGACACATTACAACCCTAAATAAGAGAATTTCATACATTTTTAGAGGCAGTCTACTTCCTGAGTTGCCTCTACTGAGGGAGGTCCAATGTATCAAAGAAGAGACTCTTTTGCGCCCCTTCTTGAAGAATATATAGAGTCATTTGCGTATTAAAATTATTTCAACAATCTACTTACCGCCTTATTATCAGACAAGATGGATGAAACACAACGTTGAAATTTGTCTTAGGATGTTTAGGGAAAATAACATCTTACAGTGGAATCCAGGTTCTTTCAGAGAAAAAGAAAACATCCCCTAAGTAGTTACCATTTAGTGTGGTCTAGCCTGCCATAAATTTCGTTTAAGAGTTGATTCTACTATCAGACTTGTTTATTAAAAACACTTGCCAAGCATGTGGAGTAAGAAAAGCAGATTATATATTTAATTGTGCAATGTTTGGATCATGAGAATTTACGTCTATATGCAGCCCCAACTCATATTGTGTCAAAACAGGATGGATACTTATTTTATCAGGATTTATTTTGAAATGACAATGCCTACTGAACTTACTTACCAGGATCTTGCAACCTTTCTGCAACCTTCAATGGGGTCAATCTGACTCTGTACTATGAGGGGAAAAAAGCTTCAACAGAGAAGTTCTAAGCTCCCCCAATTCTGAGAAAATGACGTCGGATGCTACGCCCTGATGCAGGACATGAGCCGCAACTTTAGCGACTGTGGTAAGAACAAACCGACAACCTTTTTATTTTCTTTATATTTTTTGGAGATTTTTTATTTTTTTTTTCATTCCTTCCTTTGTATTTCTTATCTATATATGTGTTGTATTAGGGTTTAGATTTTCATTTTTTTGAGTATTACATTGAGATAGTCGTTGGCACCTCCTGTCCATTCGAGGGTTGTATCCAAGAATTTGGGCGGTGCTCAGATTGTATCTCACTCTCGAGGTGATAATTATCTTCTTTATTTCCCTTTTGCATCCTCCCCACATCACTCCCAACCACCCATTTCAAATTGCAGCCACCCAAATAGCCATATGACATTGTTTTCCTGCAATTTCCCACTTTTCTCGGCAGCCTCCATCACAAACAGTCATCCTTTCACTGTCCTACAGTTCACCACATCCAACTTCGTTGTAGCCACCCTCCTCTATTGTCATCGCAGTCTAAAATAGAACTTCCCTTGTTGTTAGGCAACAATCCTGCCCCTTGTCTTTGCTGACATTGCCTAGGACAGCCTACATTCTCGCTATTTCGACAGTTTCTCACCTTCTCTTTGCTGCTGCCATCAACCCTTTGTTGTTGCCCTACCATCCGGCCTTCCAATAACCCTTTACTGCCTCTCTAGTGGTCCAAACACTCGCTGATCACTACCACCACCCCGAGATCCACCCTACTTTGAGTTAGTGTATTATTTGTTGCACTTTCAAATTTTCGTGTTGTGTTGTTATTATTCCCCCTTTAAGGGTGTTGGTTGTAATTATCTATTGACTTTTCCAATAATGATATTTGTTTGTTTATTGTTGTTTGGGTTAACTCTGGTATCACATAAACTCATAAAAGCTACAATTTTAATATGATATTTTTTTCAATAATCACTACGTATTTCAAGACTTTACTATGTAGAAGGCATTTAAATAAATTAGAGAAATTGATACAGTGTATTTACTTGAAAGAAAAAAAGCCACTTATAATGCAATTGAACCATCATTATAGATTACAACATCTATTTAAAATCCTATCATAACCAGTTCGCAAAAGATGGGTTGTATTTTTTGACAACAATTATAGATTAGGATATCAATATTTTCCTTGTGATAGATTAGGGCATCAATATTTTCCTTGTATAGAAGAGGCTCAATAAAAAAAATATCCCAATAAAAAAAATATTATGAATTTTTTTAGAGAAACACAACAATCGATTGCATGTCACATGAAACTCCAACTAAACTAGATCAAAACTAGGCACAAATGGAGTAGAAGTTAACATTGGACAATATCAAAGATTAGCTACAAGACTAATATATCTATCCAATACTTGTCTTAGCATCACTTTTGCAAGAAGTTACACAAGTCATTTATACACAAACAAACAAAAAATCTCACAGTCAAGTTTCTTATATCATTCTTAAGTATCTAATCAAATCATGAATATAAGATTATGTATAAGAAAAATATTAACCGCTGCAAATTGAAGGTTATATTGATATCGATTATGCAGGATCACAATGAACAAAATATCCACTTCAAAATATAGTATACTATTGAGAGACATTCTAAGAAAATTGAGAAGCAAGAAATAATATGTTTCAAGTTCAAGTATTAAATTTAAATTAAATTAAATCGCTTTAAAATATATATGTGAACTCTTATAAATAAAAATTATATTAGAAAATTTTGAAACTAAATGGTAAAGATTTATGAAGATATACCATGAAAACTAGTCTGCCATTAAGACCGTTAATAATCCAGTGCAGCATAATCAAATCAAATATGTAGACGTGGATAAAAATTTGATGAAAATAGAAATTAATAAGTGGGTTAATTTATTCTTTATATGTCAAAAAAAAACCCAATTGACCAGCAAATTTATCAATGAACTTTGTAATCCAACATTTATGAATATTATAAGCAAACTCAAAAGAGTGGAACTCTATCATTCAATTTGACATTAAGTGTTGAGACTACCTAAGAAATGATGGAATTGGCATATCCTACAGATATATTTACTAAGGTAGTGATATTGAGAAATTGAAGCTATACTTGGCTTCAGTTGGACTCCATGAAAGTTGACATCAGAAGTGAGCCACACTACATGATAGAACCATGAAGATGGTATCGATGGAGGTGCAGAACTAGAAAAGAAGTGTTGGGCGCAAATCAGTCTCTAAGTGGGAGATTGTTAAGTGGTGAGTCTGTTTGCATGCCGGCACCAAGAAGCAACTAGAGAAGGTGCCAAAATTGGCATCCCTGTGCCTCACAAGGGACACTCCTTCGCCTGTTCAGTGGGCACCCCAGTACCTATTTTGGGCAACACTGCGACTGAATCTAGAGGGGGTTGCACCCCTATGGCATAGGGGGGCGCCTATGCACTAATATTCCTTTAATAAATAAAGCGCTAGGAAGCCTAGCGCCAATTTGGGGTGCGGTAACACTACGGTTTTAGTCATTTTCAGGTTTAGAAACATAAGACTCGAGATTCTAGCGCCAAGGAGGGGAGCAATACCACCCATATCATGAACTCAACCCGAGCAAGTGGAAAGGCAATGTCGTGAGTGACGCTATGGTGCCAAGAGCAATATGTATGCAGTTAAAGATTTAAGCCCTCATTTTACAAAGTATCTCTCTCGCAGTGTATTTTGGACGGTTTATAACAGGTGCAGAGCGACGTCTCTGTTGAGAGAGTGAATTTTGGCGAATGTTGTCTCTTGAGAGATCAAGAAAAGAAGGAGCGTGAATTGCAATAATTTCAGTGGTACAAAGTGTGGATCTGAGTGGTGTAATTTTATACCATTCTCTTTTCATAGTGAAATTTTTAGTGTGGTGTAGCTTCGTGGCTTTTTTCTGGTTCTCAAGTTTTTCCATGCTAAGTCTTTGTGTGTATTTTTTAGATTTCCTTGTTCTGCTCTTCCGTTCAAATTTTTGTTCTGGATCTCTTGAATCAGTGTATTTTCTGTGATGTGATTTTGGTTGCAAATCGATCAAATACCAAGTTTCCATCCCAAAAGGACTTCACTCCTTGTAATTTCTCGTTGCCATATAACATTCAAGGAAATCTATTCATTGAAATGAATCGGCAAAAAAAGAAGATCATCATTAGTCGCAAAGTAAAAAATACATGCACACTAGATTTTAAAATTTTCTTAATATAGTAATAAATTAATTATCAAAATAATAATAATTTTGTTCCTCCTAATAAATGATTTTGTCTATAGTTAAGAAAAAAATTATAAAGAGGTAAGTTTTTTAGTTAATTCGTCATGAAGAATTTATTTTGTTACATAAGCAATAAGTTTATCCACTTTCAAAAAATATGTTGGTTCTGACCTGCTTGTAAACGTGGCATTTTGATTCTTGCTAATAAATTAATATGTCCATCTCAAGCTATCATAATTTCTTCAAATTAAGACAAATTATTTGCATTGAAAGAGGAGAATAAAAAATGTCAAAGGTAGAGTTAGAAAGTAACTATGTAATCTAACATATCGTAAATTGATATTATATAGCATTTGGTATGAATATAACATAATGTATTGCCACTATCAACATTCTCTAATGATTTGCTTGATATAACAATATGGTGATAAGGATAAAATATAATCAAGCAAATTATGATAAGGATCAATTAGTTGAGGTGGTCTTGGAAATGGTAAATCCAGGGCATTATGCAAATGATAGTTGTTTATAGAATATAAAATGTCAAACATTAGTGACTTAATAGTATGATCTATAGTGTGGATCACTTTGAAAAGTGTGCTTACTAACCATCTTTCTATGGTGAATGACAAATAGATTTGAATGAGAGTATGTACATACATATCTAACACTAAGCTACACACACACACACACACACCAGCTAATTTTTTCATATCACATAAAAAATGCCACTACTTTTAACTTTTAAGAAGTGAAATGTGCATTTTCATGCATAAGAAATGTGGTATGCATGTAAAAATTGAACCCTAAGCACATAAAATTGGAACTAAAAAGAAAAATCTAATGGACAAAATGTAAAAACTAAACTTGCGGAAGAGAGAGTGTGATTTTTTCCTTTAATCAGAATCACTCAAAAAATGTGGAGTAGGGCATCAAAGAGTTTGCTGGTTGAGAGCTCAAATGTGAGAGAAAAGAAGGGAAATAAGGGATTTAAGGCAGCTTGAGAGTATTAAAGCATGTTACTAGCAGATTATATGTGGATTATCTGCAGATATGGCGAGTTTACTAAGAACCGACTGATGTTAAGTTGTTAATTCCGCAAATATGTCAGCCAATAAGCAGTCAATCATTTCTTGATTGATTATCCGTCTGTCAGTTTTGCGACAAATTTCCAACAATATGTTTTGTTGTTAAAATATCACAAGAAACCGACAGATGCTTTGTATGTCCTTCAGCCAAAATCACTTAAAAAAACATTCAACTGAAAAATCGATCAGTGTAAACAATGGTGGATACAAAATAAGTATAATTGATTTTGACACTTTAAATTTTACGTTAAGATGTGAGAGGGTTTTTTTTTTTTCAAGTTCAATATCATTGGGGAACACTGACTTTTGAACCCAAGGTGTGATAATAATGGTGAAAATTTTCTAAGGCATAATTTTGAGAGAGATTAAGGAAATAAGAAGGCATATAGAGAAGCAATCACCTGAATAACCCAAAGTTAATAAAGAAAATTTGCAGTTTTGATATGTTAAAAGGCCATTTTGATCAATCATTCAAAGAACTTCAATATTCTTGATACAAGGAACAATTATATACATGGCCCACACTAACTATGTATTTAAAAAAATATGTAAGCATTTGCTTGAGAAATGACAAACATATTTTAACATCTTTTCATCAGCACCAAAGGAAAGAAATATGAGCAGTAAGAAAAACAAGCAGACAAGATTGTTTTAAAACTGCATTACAGAAACATTAAATATTATATAGCTCCATACAAAAATTCAAATAAATAACATCACATCACAAAATATAAGAGAAAAAAAATGGTATAATTTAAAAAGAGAAAAAAAATGCAGTTCTATATTTTGTAGACAGGTGTAATCCCAAGTAGATGGAAGCATTTCCTCATCACCACTGCTGTTGCCTCGCACAATAACAATCTGCTAGTTTCTTCTGCAGATCCAACAACCTGCTCAATCAAGAAGAAACAGAACAATTCTCAGGTGTATCTGGAAGCAAGAAGTGGAATGAAATCATAGATTTACATACATGCATGCCACTCAATTCTTATGTATTTACATATCTAACACCAAAACTTGTAATTTTTTACATAAATGCCATATTACCTATACATGAAAATCCGTATTTCACTCATCAGTCTCATATGAAAGACTTGGGTGGTACAAATGTAAAGAGTAAAATTTATGTGTTAGACATGTAACTATGTAAGAGTTGTCTATTAGGCAAACAGAGCAATAGTAATGTAAATGAAGAACACAGATTTACTGCCCCAAAATTTCTTCCAAAAGTGTCCCCCCACCCAAATGCCATGTGATGGTCCATGTTAAGATGGGGAGCCTGGAGGGACAGAATAGGCCTCAGAAAGCCCATTCCGCTCCGAGTGGAGAAACAATGAATGGTTGAGCATAACTTGAAAACAGTACATATAGCTGCTAAACACCAACATTTGCATAGAGGACCCAAAAAATATATCATATTAGACATAAGTACCTGGCAGCTAGTGTAAAATCTTGTGAATATTTCCGACAAATTGTAGAGATACTCGCACAAAACATTTGGAAGAAGATTAGTGCAAGCCTCTTCAACTACCTGAAAAATCATACAGCAAACCTAAATATATTTGTACTTTGTGGAAGAAAATGGAAAAACATTATTGAAGTGCAGTAACCAAAGAAAAAAAAATCTCAAATCAGAAACATTATATATGCATTAAATCGATACAATCGAATATATGTAGTACTAAACATTATGTAAACAAAAGATATCAGTCAATGGACATGCCAAAATAAAAGGGGAATTTACATACATACCACCCAATTCCTAGGTACTTACATATCTAACACCTACAAGTTGTTTTTTTACATTCGTACCACCCAAATCTTTATATAAAAAATAGCACCATTTTAAGGTGGTATGAATGTAAATATTGAAGTTTAGGCTTTAAAAATGTAAATAGAAAAGAATTGAGATGTATGTATGTAAATCTTTCAAAATAAAATTGACGCAGAAACAAGGAGGGGAAACAAATGCATACTCAAGATAAATAGGTGAATAAGAATATGAAGCATGCTCACCTCTGCAAATTGTATAAGATGAAGCCCCAAAACACGCTCACCAGCGTGACCAAGCACGAGCGTCCCTGACTGGAACATTGAAAATTAAACAGAATAAGTTTTGAAGAATTTATTATTACACTTGAAAAGCTTCTTTTTATTTGCCATAAATAAATTAAAAAAGGAAAAAGAAAACATGTTAACCAAAATTTCAAACTCATACTTTCTTTAGCTCTTCAATGTCTTTGCCAGATTTCCTGATGATGGAACAGATGCGAGCATGAGCATACAACAAGTAAACGGCAGTGTTTCCCTGTTGATTTCAAAGTGTGGTAAACTTTTAAATAAGAAAAAAAAATTAATTTGGAAGAAAAAACAAAAAGGCTACCAATGTTGCTAAAAAAGGAATATTAATATTTACCATGGCCAAAAAGTATGGTAGAAACATGTTCAAACTCAAAGTTGGGGCATTAAAGTACAGACTAAATACCAAAAAAGGCCCCCACAAAAGAGAAATTTTGAAAAACCACACAAAGAAATGTGTTGTGCAAACAAAGAAAAATTTATAAGTAGCACCAACATGAGCATGCTTGAGCCTATCTATCTCACAAAGAAGGAGAGACTGTCCGGGAACACACCTTATCATTTAGCATTTGGTCAAAACTGAAAGTGTAATTAGTCAGCCGGTTATTTTTCAGATCTGCATATCTGTTGAGAAATTAACTCAAAAAGTCAAAAGCATTATTTCTTGAAATATCTCATTTTGCATTAAAATAGCTACAAAAAACTACTCATGTATGCACACATCATGTTCCAAAATGTGATCTATCATCTACAAGTGTAAAAGAGAGAGCACTGTGATTATCAAAAAGCTTGAAAACAAAACAACAATGGAGGGCAAGGTTGGCACAGGCGTGTGCCACCTTGTCACAAAAGCAAGATCACAAAGTGATTGTAAAAGAAATTGTAAAAAATCCATAAATAATCAATCTAGGGCAGAAAATAAGATGCCCAACTCTTAACCAAGGATGATCAAGCCCTGTAAGTTTAGAAATAGTTATAGATGTCTAAACTATATGGGTCAATTTTCCACTTCTATCATATTCAATGGGTGTTACTCTGACTTCTCTTCTCATTCCGCATTTCCTAATTAAACAATACATCCATCATAAAATCCTATTACCACTAGACCTATATAATATAGTCAATTTAAATACAGTTGCACAAAATTTAACATTTTGTTTCTGATATTACATTAATAAAAAACAATATACTTTCTAATGTCAGGGTTTCCTTACTTGGCCTGACAAAGATGAAAATAACAAAAAGATCCGTAAGGGCTACATTGTTGCAAAATAATATTCATAAAGACCATAGCCATGGAGACCAGAACACTGAAGCCATAGTTTAACAAATAATAAATATGCTTAAAATGCGCCAGAATAACTGCATGAATGACAAGATAATGAAACAAATCAATAAAAGTGCATTTGATGGAGCAAAACCAAAGGAAACAAAGAACACGTAATTGTGCAGATCATGAATTCCGTAGAAATACATAATAACTATGTAAGAAAATACATAATAACATGATATAAAAATAATAAATAACATGCCACAGTGACTGACTTGATAGCACCATAGCCAACAGCCTCAGCGGTATTTTCAAGCTCTTCATCCGTCCACTCCTTAAGTTTTCCTGATCAGCACAAGAGCATAATTACAAAATAATTAGATAAAATTAAGCTCAGGAAGAAACAAATATGGGGCATTTACATGCATAACATCCAATTCCTATCTATTTACATATCTAACACCAATTTTTTGCTTTTCACATTTATACCACCCAAATGTTTCATATCACCAAAAAAATCAACAATTTTAACTTTTAAAAAAGTGAAATACACTTTTTCAAGCTAAGGCAGTATATATGTAAAAATTAAAGATTAAGCGTTAGATATGTAAATACATAAGAATTGTGTGGTATGAATGTAAAACTTCCAAAAATTATATGACTGTCAAGTAGCTAAAATGTAAATTTTTTAATTTAATAAGTTTAAACGCATGAAATAAACAATTAAAAAATAAATAGCACTTTAAAATACCATTATCCTCAAGCCGTTTAACGAGTTCAGTTTTACTGCGACTTTTCGCTTCATCAAGTAGCTCTACTAAACGAACAACTTCGGAACTTCGCGTGCGAAATCGCTTGCCATCCGATCCAAGAACAAGACCAAAACCAACATGATTTGTTTTAGGATAAAGATTGCTCTTCAAATCTGGAAGCCAGCCAGCTCTCCTTGCTGCCTGAATCATTAATAAAAAGAGGCATTTACATACATACCACCCTATTCATATGCATTTAACACCTAAACTTTGCTTTTTTACAATTATACCACCCAAATCTTCCATATCAAATCAAGCATACCACTATCTTAACTTTTCGAAAAAAATTATTTCATAGAAGGCCACATCAGTAAAACGAGATGAGAGAAACCAAAGGTTCAAAGAGCATCCTTTAAAACAAAATCTGTGGAAAAATTTTAACAGTTGATGTTAACGATGCCGCAAATGAATGTATATCGCAGGATAAACACTATCATGTATCTCAGCAAATGTTCAGTATAACAGATATAATACTTACACTGAAAAACATATCAAAATGCTGTGATTGGCCAACATCTGTAATATAAATTATCCACTCTGCTTTTTCTATGTTTAGACGATACCTAAATCAAGAAAACAAATGATTTAAGCCACATAAAATAACCTCAAAATGTTGAATCCTCTTTGCATATTTGCATGAGAACATTCTGGTTTCCAGTGGTAAGAGATATATTTAATTGCCTGTCTATCATGTCTTAAGAAACATCTATAGTGAGCATTTAAACAAACTAGTTAAAAACATACAATTGATGTAAATTTGCCTCCAAACATTACACCCAAAAAAAAGTTAAGAATATATAACAAGTGAGATGAAGCAATCCAATAATTGTTCAAAAAATTAGCCATAAATACTTTTAAATACAAACCAATACCACTAAATAATAAAAAAATTTACATGCCTAACATAAAAACATACAATTGATGTAAATTTGCCTCCAAACATTGCACCCAAAAAAAGTTAAGAATATATAACAGGTGAGATGAAGCAATCCAATAATTGTTCAAAAAATTAGCCATAAATGCTTTTAAATACAAACCAATACCACTAAATAATAAAAAAATTTACATGCCTAACATAAAATTCTTATGTATTAAATATTTGGGCGATGTGTGTAAATATGAAAGTTTAGGTGTGAGGCTTATAAATACATAGCATAAGAATGGTGTGCTGTGTATGTAATACCCCAAAATAATTAGACCAAACCAGCCATTGTCGATCATTATCTAGGTTTTACTATTAACAATTCTAATAATTACTCATAGGGTTTGATTATTATGGAAAGCACCATTTGAAGATATGGACCTTTACTACATTGTAGGAGTTCATAAGATGATTCAAGTAGGACATGAATGAATCAGATTCAATAAATTATAGAAGCGCACAGAACCTATGAGTATTAAGTCAAATAACAGAAAGTACCAACCATAGAGCTGCTAAATCTGTTGAAGCATAGTTGTAACCACCGTCCCTTTTCACAACAATCAAAGGAATCGGCTGCCCCTCAATGAATATTACGCGAGCACCATTGCTTTCCTCAATAAGCCCCTTGGCAGTCAATTCCTCCAAGACTTTGGGAATGTAAGGGTTGTAAAAGCTCTCCCCCTAAGTAAAAAGAAAAGTTCAAGAAAAAAAAATTATATGAAAAATGTGAGGGTATTGTATTAATTCTCACACAATTAAAAAAAGGTGCAAAAGAAAGATTTATTCATAACTTCCCCAATCAAGAATAACCCAGCTAAACTAACAGAAAGATGTTCTCTTAAAAAAGACTGAGGATAAAATAGATTATTGCAATTTAGATGAAGGTAAAAAAAAGTGGGTGCTATATAAATTATTATGCAAAAAACCACTTTGAGGAAGGTTGTGAAGCAGTTTCAGTTTCTAAAGAGGATTCAGCAGCATATGCAAGATGTTCGAAATCAACATTTCATGCAATTTGCAAGTATTACATTGCCTATTAATGTTCGTGCATGATTTGAGTATCGCAAATAGAAAACACAAATTTTTAAAGCAAGCATGTTATTGAGGGTAATAAATATGTAAATAGCAAGCTGGATAGGATACAACACAAATATGATATGATACGAGATATATATATATATATATATATATATATATATATATATATATGGATAGATAGATAGAGCAATTTCAAACATTTTGAGTTCTAAAAATAATTACTAGCCATGATCAAAAGGAGACAAAAGACAAACCAATTTGGTTTCAATTTTTTCCCTATAAGTGCACAAATTACCTATGAAAAGTAAGAAAATGATGATTCTAGATATGAGGGCACGCCAAACAACAGAGAATCCTGATATATAGGTTAAAATACACCAAAAATATGAGCAATTTATATCCTAAAATACATCAAATCAAGGAATCAAGCAGGCAAAGTTATTTTTTGGGTAAAAACTACAGGCAACGCTCGTGTTCACCGAATTCCTCAATTTTTGTGATGATTATATATGAGATCATAAAGCATATTCTTTAAGCACATAGCAACAATCAACATTGGTTAAGTGACGGCATTGAAGCTTCAATGCCACTGTTCAAAAACACAAACACTGTAATACTGGAAAATTGGGGATAAAAAGGTGAAAAATTGTTGAATGACATAAATTTTGAAATAAATAGGGTTAAACATGGAGAACAAGCACCGTGAAATTAGGATATTGAGGAAAAAAATAAATTTCGTTTAATGTCATACATTTTAAAAACGAAGAGTGAAAAAAATGAAGAACGCCTGAATGACCATTCCATCAAATGTCTTTGGAAGATAAATAAATTGACGGAATTAGAACAGGAAGAAATTATATTAGACAATATCCTCAAAAGCACACACTATGATACCCTTAATGTGGTCAAGGACAGTGACTAGTATCTAATTGTGATTAATTCTCACCAAATTAGAGGTTCATTTTCCCTATTTTTTTTCAGATATTTCTTTTTCGTTTTGATTTTCAAATTTTAAATATTTTAGATTACAACGGTATATGCCAATATTACTTATTATTTGATTTTATTCTATGACTACGTATTTCTTTTTTACTGTATTTTGTTTTATTCTCTTTCCAAGTTATTTTATTCTGTTTTTATTGCTTTCTATTATTATGCATATTGTAATTAGGTATAAATACCTCTCCTATCAATGAAATTAAGCTGATATATTCCAAATCTCAACATGGTATTAGAGTCTAACCCAAGATCCAGCAGCCCCTAGCCTACTCTGCTGGTTCTAGCAGTAGCCGCCGCCTCCACCTACTTCAATCCGACGGCCTCCTCTGTCAAGTCCAGTGAACTGCAGGAATCCTACGGTTCAAGCAACCGCCGGCTCGAGGTTCCTGTTCCCTGCAATTATTTTCAATTCCAGAAGAAATCTAACCCTAGATTTTTGTCCGTCAGGTTCCTGTCCATTCGGAATCTCCTTGTAGTGTCTTGGTTTTCAATTCCAGAAGGAATCTCCCTATTCCCTAAAGGTTATTGTATGTCTCATTAAAGGGTCCCTGTAGTTTCTTGTCATTCATTGAAGGGTCCTGCTATCATGTGGTTCATTCCTACAGGAAGAATTCCTGCTGGCGCTGTTCTAATATACTGTAAGAATCATTGAAGGTTCCCAGATTTCTTCTGTTGCCGCTGTTCTACAAGAAGAATTCCTACAGTTGTCCTGCTACATGCATTCCTACAAGTTGTATCAATTTGTCGTGATTCTGCCGAACTTCATTGATGGCTCAGAATCACAACATTTCTTTTGGCTCAGTCGGAATTATAGCTAATTCTTTCAATGAATCATCCTCAAAAGTCGTTCTTGACTCCACCAGATGATTGACTCCAATCTCCACTCCCTTGCAGACCAGAGGATCGACTCCAATCTTCACTCCCTTGCAGACCAGAGGACAAGAAGCCAACATGAATTTCTTGATCACAACTCATAAGTTGAACGAACGTAAGTTCTTCCAATGCTCACAAGCAGTGTCCTTGATCGTCAAATAACGTGGGAAGTTTGGTCATCTCAGGTATGAATCGTGAGCCTCCAAAAACTGACCAGGCAAATGAAGCTTGGAAAGTGTACAATTTCATGGTCATGTCATACTGATCAACTCCATGGAGACTTCAATTCTCCTTTGTACATGTTTCTCCCTTCAGCTAGTGCTCACTGTACGGCTATATATGATACCTACTTGGATGTAAGAAATTTCGGCCAACTCTATCAGGTATGTAAAAAAATCCGGGAGGCAAAATAGGGGTCAAGGAACGTGACCCAATATTATAATGACCTAGTTTTATTATGGATGGAAAGCGACCTATACTACGACTACACTTGGTAATCTCCGGTCGACTAATCCCTCTTCCAGAAGATCGTCAAAAATGATCGTATGTTCCAGTTCCTTGCTAGCCTTAACAAAGACCTTGACGAAGTACGGAGTTGTATTCTTGATTGAGATCCTTTTCCTTCTGCTCGAGCTACTTTTACTGAAATTCATTGGAAAGAAAGCAAGAGACTTATCATGCTCGACACTTCTACTCCTTCAGTAAGGCGTCGGGCTAGATCTCAAATAGTGCTCAGCGCTCGTCCATGTCACATCGAACCAATCGCCCCGCATGTGATTGCTGTCATAACCCAACCACACTCAAGACAAGTGTAGGAAACTTCACAGTAAATCGTCATAAAAACCTTTGATCGAATCTTCTGCTGCCAAGGGACTCACGACAACAACCGAACCAGACACGACTCAACCAACTTCTATCCGGAACATCACGAAATCCTCAAAATCCCTAAAAAAACCATATGGGGCAATTAAGTAAGTTTCTTGGAGCCAATCAAGTCTTTGTGGGTCCATCATCTTCCCACGTTCGCAAGGTACTCTTCATATAACCCTCACAGTTTATTCCTCATCTAGTCCATGGATTATTGATTTAGTTGCCCCTGATCACATGATTGGCTGTTCGTAAGCTTTCTAGACATACTATTCGTGCTCTGGAAAAAATTCCGTCAGAATTGCCGATGGATCATGTAATTCCATTACTGGTAAAGGGTCAATTATACTAACGACAAATCTAACTGTAAAGTTTATTTTACATGTTTCTCGACTGCAATGTAACTTATTATCAGTTAGCAAGTTGACAAGTGATATCAATTGCATTGCTAATTTCTTATCTAATAGTTTTGTTTTTTAGAATCGTCGTTCAGAGAGGATGATTGAAACTGCTAAGATAGTAGTCGAACTCTACTACTTCCAAGAGAACAACACGAAGAGTGAATACACAGCACTCAAAAGTTTTAGCTTATTTTTGGGTCATTGAATGTCTTATTATGTTATTACATTGTCGTTTAGGTCATCCTAATTTTCAATATTTGAAAAATTTATATCCTCTGATGTTTCTAATAAAAATCTTCTAACTTCAATTGTACGACGTGTCAGTTAGCCAAACATCACCGAGTTCATTGCCTACCACACACTTACATTTCGCTCCTTTCTCCCTTATCCATAGTGACATTGGGGCTTTCTCACACTCCTAGCTATACCAAAAAACGATAGTTCTTAACCTTAATTGATGACCGCACTTGAATAACGTGGGTCTACATGTTAAAAGACAACACGAAAGTTGTTGTGCCCTTCCAAAACTATTACACCTTTATCTTAACTCAATTCAAAACTCATATTCAGGTCCTTCGGACCGACAATAGTCGTGAGCTTTTCAGCTCTATTTTGAGTAAATTCTTGGTAAGCAAAGGCATCCTCCACCATAACTCTTGCACGGACATTCAACAAAATGGGGTTGTCAAGAGAAAAAATCATCAAATTGATTTTGCACGGTTCATCATGTTTCAATCTAATGTCCTGAAACATTTTTGGAATGAGGTCATTCTAACTGCCACCTATCTCATAAATAGAGACCACTCCAAAATTCACAAATTTCGAGCCCCGTAGTCGTCCTGATGTCATGCTTTCTTGCCAATCCGAACTTATTCACTTTAGATCCCAAAAATTTATGGATGCACGGCCTTTGTTCATAACAATGCCTCTATTCAAAGTAAATTTGATCCTAAATCCATAAAATGTATCTTCCTTGGATACTCTGAAACTCAATAAATATCGATGCCTTGATCCCACCACAAACAAAATCTATGTGAGTGTCGATGTCTCCTTTGAAAATGTTCCATATTGTTCTAGCTCGACCTCTAGTGAGGGGGAGCTTGAGTTCCCCGACAGTCCCTTATCCTGCTCCTATGGATGGTCCTCTCATTATTCCCACCACTAAGGAGTCCCCTATCCAATTGAGTGCACCATCTCCTCCTCCCACTGTTCATGCCTACACTCGGCGCACCTGTCCCAATGCTCCAACTCAGGAGCCCACTACTTCCTTACAGAACCTTGACTCCACTCCGGCGGCATCCTCAGCATAACCACTCCTCCGAATAAGGAGGTGAATTGTTCGAGTAAGGTACGCAATCAGACATGCTCCCTTTATCCTATGGCAAAATATGTCTTTCCACAGTTTATCACCGATCTACAGAGCATTTGCTACTGCCCTGATAGGTCATCAGATCCCTGCTACTATTGAGGTTGCTCTTGCTGATCCAGCTTGAAAAACGACAGTAATGGAGATGAATGCTCTTCAACGGAGCCATACGTGGGACGTCGTGGACCTTCCCACGGGGTAAGAAAGTTGTTGGGTGTCGATGGATTTTTAGCACTAAGTTCAATAATGACGGATCCTTTGAACACAATAAGGCAAGAATGGTCGTCAAAAGATACTCACAGACCTACAGAGTTAACTATGAGAAGACATTTGCTCCAGTGGCTAAGTTAAACACAATTCAGCTTTTATTCCAACTAGATGTCAAGAATGCATTCTTGAATGGTGAACTGACAGAAGAAGTATACGTGTCTCTCCCTTTGGGGTTTGATTTTACTGCCTCCAGAAGATAAGTGTGCAGACTACGAAAGACCCTTTATGAGCTAAACCAGACCCTTGCAAGTTCACAATGGTGGTTGTGGGTCATGGTTTTACTCAGGCTTAATCGGACCACACCCCTTCTTTCGGCACTCCTCCACTGGCCAAGTAGTTGTCCTTATTGTCTATATTGACAATATCGTTCTTACAGGTAGCGATCTCCCAGCATTAGAGTCCTTAAAAGACATTCTTGCTTAGTCCATCGAAATGAAAGATTTGGGATCTTTCGGCACTTCTTAGGCATGAAAGTGGCATTATCCTCTCGGGGAATTTGCTTGTCTCAGCGCAAATATGTGATTGATCTCCTGACAGATAAGAATCTTCTGCTGTGCAAACCTATTATTCCTATGGATCCTAATGAAAAATTATTTGACATTCTCAATGTTGTACCTGTTAAGAAAACTCATTACAACCGCTTTGTAGGAAAACTCATTTATCTGGCTCATACTCGCCCCGACATATGCCACACAGTTCGAATAGTGAGTCAATTCATGCATGACCCCTACGAGCACCACCTCCAAGTTGTCAATTGGATTCTCCACTACTCAAAAGATACATTGGGCTCAAGTTTGTTCTTTTCCAGCCACACATCTTGGTATATCGTTGTTTATACAAATGTTGAATGGTCGAATCAGTTTATGATCGACGTTCCATCTCGGGGTATTGTTTATTTGTATGGGGTAATCTTTCCACACAGAAAAACAAAAAACAGTCGGTAGTCGCCCGAAGCAGTGTTGAAGTTGAATTCCGATCAATGTCATTAGGAATCTGTGAAGCTCTCTGGTTACGCATCAAGCTCTGTGAACTTCGTATGCCAATCTCTGTCCCGCTGTAACAATTCTGTAATAATAAGGTCGACATCAACATTGCATGCAACCCATTCCAGTATGATTGTAACAAACAAGTGGAGATTAAGAGACACTTCATTAAGGAAAAGATTGAGCCCGGAGAGATTTGTGTTACATATGTGCCCTCCAGTAGTCAACTAACTATCGGACATCCTCACTAAAATTTTGTCTCACCCTTTGTTCGATGACTTCAAATCCAAGTTGCACATGACTGACATCTATACGTCAACTTGAGGGAGAGTATTAGATTATAACGGCCTATGTCATTATTACTTATTATTTTTTATTTCCTGATTATGTATTTCCTTTTTTTACTTTATTCTGTTTTATTTTCTTTTCTAGTTATTTTATTATGTTTTTATTGCTTCCCATTATTCTGCCTATAGTAATTGGGATTAAATACCCCTCCTCCTATCAATGAAAGTAAGCTGGTCTATTCCAAATCTCAACATAATATTTTATAGGTTTCGCTTGATATTCATGAAAATTGATGAAGATGAAAAGAACAAAATGCAAAGTTTTCTTTTGTGTTATAAATCAGATAACAGAGTGGTTTGTTGGAAAATGAATACTCAAGAGCTGGTTGATTATGAGTCCAGACCACAAAAAAATTTAACTTTAAAATCAAAATTGAGATTTTCCTTTTTGATATCACAACTTATCAGGATGCAGTAGTGAAGCTCTGATAAGCTTTCATAATACATATAGATGAGCATAAAAAAAGCGAATTACGATCTCAAAAGAAAAAAGGAAAACAAAGTGTATGAAGATAGATAAGGTTTAGAAACATACCAAAATTTCACATTTTAAACATAAGATATCCAAAAATATATATTACGGTGCCTATACATGGTCAAAAAGTTATTTTGGGTGCTAGAAAGAAATAACAAAATTAACTATCACAGGAATGTGTCTAAAAGAAATCATCCTCTACTGCTCATAGTCCTCAATTAACTGGAAAATCATCAGCATCCAATAAAAAGGATTATTTGGTCCCAAAAACTCTTTTTTAGAAGCGCAGCTCTTTCTGAATCATAATGTCCTCATGTACAATAGAGAAGCAAGAAGTTTAATTAAGACAACAAAAGTTACATTTAATCATAAAAAAGGGCCAAGAAAGTGTTAAAAGAAAATACACTAGAATACTCCACCTCAAAAAGTGCATACAAATCAATCAAGAAAATCTCAAAGATAATTGACCCGCCATAAATTCCAAGGTTCAAATTCATATAAAATATTCTAGTCAGTTAAAAAAAATTTCTAAACTGTTTTAATCTACTGAAGAATAGAGGATAAAGAGATAAAAATTAACCGAACAGAATATCATTAGAAGGCAAGTATAAGACTCCAACCAGAAAAAAAAATTATGAAATTGTAGATATTCTTAATACCTTTTCTTCTAAATGAACACCAAGCCGCTGATAGACTAAATCAAATTCTTTGCGGCTTATTTCACAAATCTTCTTCCAGGCATTGCGGTACTTATCTTCCCCACCCTATCCAAGTAAAACAGATACGTTAGCAAAAAAAAATATCCACTACGAAATCAGAATTTAAAGTTCGTCGCAGCTCTCACACCTTTTTATTTTTTATTTTTATTTTTTTTTATTTTTTTATTGCAGATGAACCACTTCCCTGTCATACTATATCATCCTTATTTGTCAGAACAAACTCAGATGCAATATAACCCAGCTAACAGTGTGTGGAGCCTCACCTGCAAACGAACCACTGCTTGTTGTGCCCTTTGCATGAATGAAGGATCATCATCAAACCTCAGCTTAGAAGCCTTGTAAAATTCCTAAAGTAAGAATGCCACCAATAAACATCACTAAACAATAACAAAATGAAGTAATATACTAGAGAATCAGAGGCATTTAAAAATGGTTCCGCTTCTAGACAGTCAGTTGGCACACCAAATATTCAAATTTAATTGCTTTTCCATATCAGATAAACAAGGGTGCATTTACATACACAGCACACAATTTTAATGTATATACGCATCTCACACCTAAACTTCAATATTTACACACAAAGCACTAAAATCTTTAATATCACATCAAGAATAGCACTATTATCACTTTTAAGAAGTGAAATGAATATTTTCATGTCTAGGTTTAAAGCACCAAAGTGCTATATATATAAAAATGAAAGTTTGTGTGAGATATGTAAATACATAAGAATTGTGTGCTCAGCACAAGCGCCACTACTAAGTGATGTGCAGCTAACCAAAATCAACATCAGCATAAAATTTAACCTTATAGCAAACTATTTGGACTCAAAAATATAAATCCCTATTTTCCATTTAATTCATGTTGAGTGATGCATCAAGAGTAATCCTTAAATTAAAAGGGAATCATTTTGTGCAACTTCAAGACATGGTATCACTGCTTTACACCTCACTAATCTCCAAATTTTTTATATAAACCCATCTTAACGGTGCAAGCTCTAGTCCCCTTCTACTCCCCCAAAACACCTATTTATGTTTGTTAATATTATCCTCAAATGATACTACTAATGATGTCTCAATAATATAACCGGCTTATCTAAAAGACCAATATTGATAAGATCCTTGCAGATTTTCATTAAATCAAGCACAAGGAGGCTTTCCAAAGCATGCAGATTTGCACTACACCTAACAAACAACATAGTTATATGGCTACCCCAATATCTCCCATTACCAATAGCATTGTCTTCTTGATCATCCTTTTTCTCACCGCCTTTGAGATTCGCTCATCTTTCTTTCTCCGTCTCTAAGTTTGAATATGCAATTTTGAATATGATAAACACCACTGCCTTTTTTGACTTGGTGCCATCCCATGTTTAGGGTCTAATTCCTGTCTTAACAAATAAGAGGATTCATTACTCTGCCACTTTTATCTTTGTCACACCAAAGTTACTAACATATGCCAGTTAAAATGCATGTTTATAACTTTTGTTGCATTCAAGTAATTTATAAGGAAATCGAAGTTCAATTTTCCACTTCTCCTAGTTCCTTTCTCATAATATCCTTGAATACATGCAATCCTTGATGATGCCCGTGTCTTTCTAGGGTGTTCTTAGTAGAGGCCATTATTCAACTATGTATCGTCCACTAGTTTTGAATTGGGCTACATCTTTTCTCTTCTTTATCCACAAAAGAATGTTTTTCCTTCCCTCAGATTCTTCATATTGGATGTGATAAACTTTCATCTCTTGATGTTAGATGCATCTTTCCAAGTAAGAATCAAAAAGTAAATCATTAATGTGATCGCCCTAACAATTGATTTTATAGCTTTATGGATGCTACATTTTATAGAACATCAGTCTACTACCCTTGTCTGCCAAATAAATAAAAACAAAGTTCTCCAAATATTCCACTTCCTCAGATATTTTCTCGTGTTCGAATATAGGATTATAATTGATGGCCTTGAGAAACTCCTAATACCTCTTTCCATTACATCTTCTATGGTTGAGCATTTCTCTATGCATGTAACCTCTTCTCCAATTGCTCTTTAGAATAGCAATTGACCATTTATCCAATGGAGTCTATTAAACCCATGGACCATTAATCCTAATTATTTTGTCATTTTGTTTTCCCTTAATTCTTTTGTTCCAATGGCGTATCAGGATTTGCTCAATCTTAACTAGAAACATGCATTGAATATTGAAATGGGGACTCTCTTTGATCATCACACTTGAGATGATTACATCTTGCTAGTGTAAAACATGTTTCATGCCAGTGGATTTTCACAATCAAATTTATTTGGAGGGTATTATCAACCATACAAAGTAGGATTCGTGGAAAAATGTGCCCAAATATTCATGGCTTTGATTATCTTGAGACATTTTCCCCAATGGCTCAACTGAACCATATTTGCTTCCTTTCAATGTGTTCATTAACCAAAGGAAACCTTTACATCAGATGGATGTGGGCAATGCTATTCTTGATGGTCATCTCTCCAAATCTATGAGACCTAGTGTCGGATAAAGAAAACCTTTGAATAAAAGAAAATTTCTATGTTTGGTTTATCCTTGATTGACTGGATTGTTTGTGATATCAATAATAAATCTATAGTCACATTATAAGTTCTTAGTATTTCCATTTTATTTCAGATTCATTAATGATAATTTTGATTTACAATAGTACATAGATTCCTTAGGCCATCACCTAAAATTCAGCTTCAACAATAGATCTAGTGACAAATGATTGATGTTTGCTTTTTAAAGTAATTAGATTTTCACCCAATAAAGTGCAATAACCAGAAAAAGATCTTTTATTTATAAGTGATCTTATTTAGACCATTGATGGACGAACATGATTAGCAGATACAAAAGAAAAAGAGCAACAAATTCATGTGCTAAACAAGGAAACACATGTGCCATAGATCCATTTGCAAACAAGAAAAAAAGAAAACCACGTTGCTCGCGGGGTGGACGACGGATAAGGCATACAAGTTATTTTTAGCAACTTTTTTCATTTTAAAAATGTTATAATTAGTATTTCTCCTAAATAATGTGAAGTTTCATTTATTCATTATGTTACTGTGCATAAATACACGTTGAAGGAATAAACAAACCAAGCATTCCAACCACTTTCATATCAATATGATATCAACACAAGATAAGGATCCTTTCAACCTTTATTATTACCAATTTCATTCTCATTTTTATCATGTTTAGTTTTTTATACTTTACTCCTAAAGAGTCTACCATCATGGATAGTGAAAACGAGCGTAAAAGAGAAACTAGGGGCTACAAACCTCATATCATTTAAATAGAGAAAACTATATAAACTAGCCTCGGATAAGAAAACCTTTGAATAAAATAAAAATCCACTATATTGTCAATGCACCGCCGAATCTATGAAACCAATGTCTGCACTATGGGATAAAGCAAATTTCATGATTACATAATTGTCATAAAACACTATGATGTTTGAAATTAGTGAATCATACATGTATCTAACAGCAAAAGATGTTTGAAAAGCTATCACCAATGAGGTTAAGATCAAGCTTTCAACTATCTAGCAAAGTGGTATAGTGGTTAGCCAACATCTCATGATGAAATTTAATGATGATATTGTAATTCTCAAATATTATATAGAAAGAGAGAATTTTCAGCTTTCTTATAGAACTCAATATTAAATTTAACCAAGTTCATATTTAAATCTTAAACAAAGAGAATCTACTATCCATAAAAAGGACTTCTCCCTCTTACAAACCGAAAGTAGAAGGATCTTGAGGTTTGACAATCCCAACTCTGGAATGCTTGCCATGACAACATTAGAAACACAAAAAGAAGTTAATGTCATAGACGCTTTCCAAAAATTAGGATAAAGGCCCTTTATCTTTATTTGCAGGTAACGCAATTACTGTAAGAAAAAAAGGTTATATTCAAGAGACATGTTGAATGCTCTAAAAAAATCCCCAAGATTATGGTGAATGCAAAGAATGCTAATAAAAAAAAGATGGACTTGTCTCATTAAGTTGGAATGTTTCAACTTAAAAGAAATCGATAAGCTAAGGAACTTCCATAATTCTATAGAAAAACTTTCCAGAAGATATTTTCTAGGTAAAAATAGTAACTTTGTTGTTTTAATACCTCGGGCAGTAAGCTAAAATTTGAATAAGGGATAAAGGGGCCACTAATCATTAACAAACACTGCCAACATTTTTCATTCTTAACCTTATCCAGACAACTGGAAAATTAAAGTAACCAATGGCACCCAAACCACTGTTGGAGATCAAAAGAATATTCCTATTTCTCCTACATTTACACTTAACCATATACATGTTCCAAGCCTAACAATAGTATTCTATCCACTCATAATGACGCGTGACGCTACAACCCTAAGTAGGACCACTGGTTTCCGCAGATGCGAGAAGATCGAACGTATGACCTTTTTCTATTTTGTTCAAACTTTTCAAGTTTCATTTTATCCTTCATTCCTTTTTAGTCATTTCCTATATATATATATGTTGTATTATGGTTTGGATTCTCAATTTTTGTGTGTTCTGTGTCGAGACACCCACCGGCGCCTCTTTTTCCTACCACAGTTGTATCCAAGGGATTGGGTGGTGCTCGGTGCTCGGTTGTATCTCGCTCCCGCAGCGAACATTATCTTCCATATCCCCCTTCCACAACCTCTTCACATCGCTCCCGAACACCCCTTCTCTATTGCAGCCAGCCAAACAACCACAAACTGCTGTTTTTCTTGCAGTTTCCCACATTTCCTCGTTGCTGCCGTCGCGGACAGCCATCCTTTCGCTGTCCTCCAGTCCACCACATCCCCCTTCGCAGTCGCCACCCTCCTCTATTGTTGTTGTAGTCTTAGAATAGCACTTCCCCTGTTGTTTGGCCGCTGTGCAGCCCCTCGTCCTTGCTGCAATGGCACAGGATAGTCCGTCTTCTCACTATTCCGGCATTTTCTCACCATCCCTTTTGCCGCCACCATCACCCCCATGTTGCCGCCCCACCATATGGCCTTCCAACCAATCTTTACTACCTCTCTAGAGATTCAAACCCTCGCCGACCATCACCACCACCCTAAGATCCACCCTAGTTTGAGTTAGTGTTTTAATTTGTCGCACTTTCAGATTTATGTGTGTCATGTTGTTGTTATTTCCCCTTTCAGTGTTGGTTGTAGCTGTCTATTGAGTTAACATTCGACACAACAATCGATCGCATTTGCGGCACATCTATGAATTTTTTTAGTGAAACACAACAATCGATTGCATGTCACATGAAACTCCAACTAAACTAGATCAAAACTAGGCACAAATGGAGTAGAAGTTAACATTGGACAATATCAAAGATTAGCTACAAGACTAATATATCTATCCAATACTTTTCTTAGCATCACTTTTGCAAGAAGTTACACAAGTCATTTATACACAAACAAAAAAAAAATCTCACAATCAAGTTGCTTATATCATTCTTAAGTTTCTAATCAAATCTTGAATATAAGATTATGTACAAGAAAAATATTAACCGCTACAAATTGAAGGTTATATTGATATCGATTATGCAGGATCACAATGAACAAAATATCCACTTCAAAATATAGTATACTATTGAGAGACAATCTAAGAAAATTGAGAAGCAAGAAATAATATGTTTCGAGTTCAAGTATTAAATTTAAATTAAAAGAAATCGCTTTAAAATATACATGTGAACTCTTATAAATAAAAATTATATTAGAAAATTTTGAAACTAAATGGTAAAGATTTATGAAGATATACCATGAAAACAAGTCTGCCATTAAGACCGTTAATAATCCAGTGCAGCATAATCAAATCAAATATGCGGATTTGGATAAAAATTTGATGAAAATTGAAATTAAAAAGTGGGTTAATTTATTCTTTATATGTTAAAAAAAAAACCCAATTGACCAGCAAATTTATCAATGAACTTTGTAATCCTACATTTATGAATATTATAAGCAAACTCAAAAGAGTGGAACTCTATCATTCAATTTGACATTAAGTGTTGAGACTACCTAAGGAATGATGGAATTGGCATATATAAGGTAATGAGCTATGGATTCATGTGTTAAACATAAAAATGCATGTGGCACAAAGCCGTGTGCAAAGAAGATAAGAGTCGTAGATTGGTTATACCGATTGAAATAGAAAAGCGACAAGGGTAGACATCGAATAAGCTATACAAGAAAATTATTGACAAATTTTTTTTATTTTCAAGTTATTGTAATTGATATTTTCCTTAATATTGTATGGTTTTCATTTATTATTTAGATAGCTTTTTATGTATAAATACCCGTTGGATGAATAAACAACAAACCTAACTTTCAACCGTTTTCTTTTAAAGATCCTATCTAGTTAGTATTTATACATGCAAGCTCGGCCTTCTTTTATTCTTTTTTTTTTAAAAATATAATTTTTTACTGGTGTTTCTTCGATATATGAAAAAGTATTGTATAATGTACAAAGAAATGTTTATTCAAGATTATACATTGGCTTAGAACACTTGCAACATATGATATCTATGGTCTTCTGTAGGCGAGATGGATAAACTTCTCCGATTAATCTTTCATATCTCTATTTGTCAATCTTTCCATCATTATCTACCTTTTTAAGTGTGTGGTGATCGTCACTTGGAACTTTTGGGGAATTAAATTCATCATACATATTTAATTCAATAAATCTAGATTATATATTTTTGTTTAGAAGAATATCCCAAAGGTTGAGTGAGCTACTTCAATTCCAAGGAAATATTTTAGTTTTCTAGATCTTTTACTTCAAAATCCTTCGATTGTTGATTATTAACCTTTCTTATTTTTTTTCAAAATCATCTCATGTTACTATGATGCCGCCAACATACAATATGAGAACAACAACTTTGCCTTCATTTGATTTCTTTATCAATAGAGCATGATTTCAGAGACCTATTTGAAGCTCATCATTTCCATAGTTTTATTGAAATAAATAGAACATAATCACAATAGAAATTTAATAGTATTACTGAAATTCCAATGAGTTACAAACAGCGACACTTGACAATAGAAAATTAACAACACAAATGCAAAAGACACCCTTAGAGTGAGGACGACAGTGGCAGGCTGCGGGTCTCGAGGGAGTGGAGTTGGGTAGCTGGGGGGAGGAAAAGGCTAAATGTGGTAAGATGGTGATAGTAAGGTGTCCTTGGTGGTAAGACATCGATCATGATGTCTTGAAATGCTTTCTGTCGTGCTTGTCCCATGTCTGAAGTCGATGTCTTTGAGCTTATAGGGCTCAATTTTGCTTATGTTTCATAAAAGATAATAAATAGGACATCATTCTCACCACGGAGTTGTGTTTTTATGTTTTTAACACAGCACATCTCCCTTATTCAATTCTAATAATCGAGACGACTTCATTTAGATTGAAAAGAGAACCCTTTCCAATTATTTAAATGTGGACATCGTCATATTCAATATTTAATTCAGCTGAGAATTCATAAATTATTTATTTGTTTATAAAATTTATAGCAATGTAGCATCTTCAGTGCATCTCACTTTATTATATTTATAGCAATCAAGTTTTGAGTCATGTATTTTTTATTTTATTATATAATTCAATAACTAGAAAAATACATATCTAAGAGGTGTGAATTTGTCTTAATCCCATGACTAAGGTGGCATCACTTATTTTAAAAAATGTTTGTTTCTAAGCATCCCATATATCATTACTTCTCCAATCGCAGTTATATCCTCAATAACATAACTAATATGACTATTATCATAACCAATTCTATTGGCTATTGCAATACAAAAGCTTATGTAAAGGCCAACAATAATTGTTATGTAAATTAGATAAAAATCATAATAGTTCATCCAATTATTCCCACAATCATGTGTACAATTTATTATCCAATCCAACTTAAAGATCATAACCACTAACTACATTTACAATAATAATTAATTTAAAATTAATAAAGCAATCACTAATAAGTTTCACCTCTCGACGGTTTAATAAATATATTCTATATTTACTTATTCATGTCAAACCTTTTCCGTGTGGGTTTAAGATCAAAAAAATTTGGAACGGGAAATCAAAACTGGAAATCTAAAACTTTTAAAAAAGAAATGTAATTTAATCATACCTGCAGATCTCCAATGGCTTGTTCTCCAGCATCCTCCCAGTTGGGAAACTTGTCAAATAAATGTTCAATCAACATGCCAAACTGTTGAAAGTAAAACGTGTAACATTCGACCATTCAAAAGGAAGGCCAATATGAGAAAACGCCATAAGAAAATAAATAATGAATGCCAAACTACAGAACGGTTTAACAGCAAACATTAAAAGAGTATAAAAAATGAACCTAATCCTTTAAAAACAACAAAAAATAATGATGTAGAAAAAATACATCATATCATAAGAGATGGTCATTGCTAAAATTATTGTTTAATCAATACAAGTGATATGCACATTTAATTAATGTTGCAGTCCAAAAAGAAGGCCATTAAAAAACTATAAGTTGTCCGATTAGAATTCACATTTATAAAAAAGCATATTCTATTGATTACTGACAAAATAAAAATTAAAAAAAATAACATTTATTGATCTCGTAAAGAATATCGAATGCCTCACTTAATAATCCAAAGGTTACAGAACAACTCACTTGTCAAGTACCAAAATTGCTACAACAAATCACGCAGTGAGAGAAAAGAGTGAAAGTCCACAATAAAGTAAAAAATGAGTTTATTTCAACAAGGATCCCAACAGCTTTTTGGAGCACTATTTGCTAACAGGTTTTTCGAGACAATCTCATGACATAGAAATACAAGCATGGAATACGTTCCTAAGATGCTGAACATATTAACACTGAGTAACATTAAAAAGACATATCAAAGCCAAGTACAAAAAAGCCATAATCTCAGAATATATGATAACGAAACCGCCAGAATAATGATGAAAGATAACTATATATAATATTCATAGATATTACATATGTTTAAATTAATGGGTTATTACCTATGATTAAACTATGTGATGAATTGCCACGACAACATAAGTATGAATGGGCATCATTCTAAATTCAACATAAAAGCATAAGCAACAAAATACTATATTCTAAATATCAGTTCAACAAAAGCAATTACCTGAGTTCCCCAATCACCAACATGGTTTCGTCGAAAAACCTCAACATTTGAAAATTCCAACATTCGAGAAAGCGTGTCCCCAATAATTGTGGATCTTAAGTGGCCAACATGCATTTCTTTGGCAATATTAGGAGAAGAGAAATCGACCACCGCTCTCTTAACTGACAAAATTGGCGCCCATGCATCAATACCATTTACGAGCATATTTTGTATGTTCTGCATTAAAAATTTAGTTAATCATGAACAGTTGTGCAGATTTATGTGATACTTGTAAAAGATTTTTTCAATGCCTCAAAACAAACCTGAGCCACCCATTTGCTAGATAAAACTATGTTCACAAACCCAGGTCCTGCAACAGAGGTAGACTCGATAATATCCGATGGAGGTAAATGTCTGGAAATGGCCTGCAAAAGATACAGTTTAACAACCATTTTTAATGCAAAAATAATGGAGAATCTTGTTCAAATAGCACAGAAATTATCTCTTTGATCATAGAGACAATTTCATAGCACCTGCCCAACTGAATTCGGATTTTTAAATGTTGTTGATTTTCCTTTGATCTTTGAAAAAATGCCCATTGCATTATTACTGCATCATTCAAAAAACAATTTTTCACTATGAATGAAGTCAAGATATGAGAATTATAAAGCTAAAAAATACCACCAGGCCACTATTATAAAAAATGTGAGCATATAGGCTAGAAATTAGTATTTTACACCATTAATTTGAGCAATTGTTAAAAGGCCAACCATTGGTAATCACCAAATTTAGCAGTGCAGGCAGCAACTAATGGCTCCATATTTGATTCTTCAGGAAATAATACTTTAAGCGATCCTTCAAACAATTTTGCTAGTTGTTGCTTGACACTTCCAGTACGCCGGCCATGGTCCAACTACAATTGAAATAGAAAACATCATAAGATGCAATGAGATGGTGAATCCGTAAAAACAGGCCTGTAAATGATCTTCTTTCCTGCGCCTTAAGAAAATGTATTTAACCTATGTTAACCCCCATAGAGCTCTCAGTTATCGCAAATGAACACATATCATTATTAAATAAGAGTAATCTGTAAGTAAAGCATAATCTGCTAAAAGACATCGCATTAACTAATATTAACAAATCTATCTCTTTTTCTGTATGTATTGAGACACAAAATAGACATATAACATAAATATCAACAAAGGCAATGTCGTTCAGTTGACGAAGAACTGGATATGGTACTTGTAAATAAGTGTAAAACCGGAAGCTAAGAGCGTCTATTCTAAAAAACCAGTCAAGCAATAATGGTCAAAAAGATTTACAAACATGCCACTCAAATCTTTTGTATTTATTAAACAAGGCTCGACCTAAGTTAGTTAGCACTAAAATCAGGGATTTGGTGATGAAATTTTGCTTAGAATTTAATTTCCCTATTTCTACATATTTTGGCATACTTGATTCACTATTGTATTTTAATATGTGTACTATAAATAAATACTCAATTTAGGGTTTTTTATCTAGACCCTTCAGTTGGTCCTCAACCAGCGATATTTATGTGGACTAAAGGGTAGCATTTGATTCAGGTATACACGTTGAAGTGGTGATTTTTACCTTCTAGTGATGAACGTATCCTTCCACATTAGGGGTATTTCTCTTGCCAATTGTTATAAAATTAACTTGTATTTACTACATGGATTACCATGCTTATCTTTAAGTAGTTATTATCTAAGGGTATGTACGTAATTTTATGTATTAGATACTAAATAATTAGTTCTCCTTAGCATGATTGTTGCTGCATATATTAAATATTTACAAAATGAACATCGACATAACATAAATAATTTGTATAATTTCCTATTTGCTATAATGTTAACTCTTGCACACGCTATAATTTATACATAGATTATTTCAATCATTGTTCCATGCTAAAGACATAACAAGTATATAAATTAAATTGATGTGCTTGATGTAAGTAATCATCATTTGTACCCTTTAGATTGTTGTGTTATTACTTAGACTAACTGAATCTATGTATAGAGTGAGAATTCTCTTGAGAATGGTCAATAAACTTAGTTAGGTTGATGACAACCTTCCCTTTAAGTACAGGGAAGTACGAGACTTCAATTGGTAATATATAATATTGTCAAAAGGAAGTTGTTGATAACTTCTTCAAATATAATAGGGGTGCAAATGCTCATTAGTTGTTCAGCATTTATTTAAATTAGCCATGATTACTACTACTTTATTATTACTATTTCAAGCAATCTTTGTTATATAAGATCAATCTAGTAAATGAAATAATTGAAGTTATTGTATACAAAGAATGCCATTTTTTTCATTATCATAGTGAACATGCATCTCAAGGATAGTCATTTGTGTGTTTGTCGGCCAATTTGGCACTCAATATGTTGTTAGCAACCCTCTTAGCCTGGGGCTAGGGGTTGGGTCCATCCATTATGAGTCTCCAATGAGTCAGGAGGCCAAATTGGGTAAAAGTGATTTAAGGTTTGGGATATGTGTAAAAGCGTAGTGTATACTGGTTGACCTGACCAAGACCAGATTACCCTGGGTAATCCTAAGGCCAAAGAATCTTATATGAACTCATCATTGAACCTCCACATTTTGACTTTTAACCTTCCGAGGGGCTTAGTGGTTTATGATCATCCATGTGGGGTTCTAAGGCGAGTATAGAAGCAGTTTGAATTTCTAAATGGTGGGTCCCATCTCTAGTCCTCTAAGATAATCAAAGGGAAGATCTCTGGCTAGATCCTAAGCACTAAGGAAAAGAATAGACCTCACTAAAATTGAGGTCAACAGCGTTAATAAGTATAAAATATCTATTGATTTTCCTTGAAAGCTCGTTCTATATGATTAATGTAAAACCAACCAAGTTTACTAGAAAAACATTATTGTAGGAGCAACTTTGTAAGCAGTTGATTTTATTTGAGGAGGGGAATAAGTTTAATTCTTCAGCAGTTTTTGTATTGGGAACTGTTTAGTTTTCCATTTGTAATTTGTTTCCTTTCTTTCATTATGTGGATAGTTTTAGTTTCCTAACAGCAATTTGCTAATATTATCATTGCATTGATAAAATTCAACTCTAAACCTCCTATTATAATGAAGTACCGATATCAACTTTCTTTCTTTGTGAAACAAAATTACCATGTTAAATCCAATAACATTAGAAGAAATGTGTTGATTCTAATCATCAAGAGACTGAGTGAAATTGCAGATAATGTATATCATGAGATTCATCTATAAGGGAAGATATAAGGTTCAACAAGAGTGGAAAACTTCATCATTGATTCCATTTAAAATGATTGAGATAGTAAGAAAAATTTCATAGCTATTAGCTCTTCCGAGACTTTTACGAGTGCATGTTGTTTTCACATATTTTTCTTCTGGTGTTAAGTTCATAATGAATAGCAATTCATTCAGCATGAACAACTATGTATTCAAGTAAATATAAACAATGATGAAACAATGAACATACCATGGATTATCAGTTTTCAAAGGATTGTCGTCAATCCACAACATTTGTCAAAATATTTTGAAAGAATTATTCAAAAGATGAAACATCACCATATCTAACACGTGCAATTATAAATTCAATCGGACACCGCATACTCTGAAAATCTACTCCAAGAGATCACTCTTCAGAACTTAAGGTCATTGCACAGGATAAGACCACATGAATAAACTCAATGTCATGCATACATAACACAGTTAAATTTTCTATTATCATGGAATGAAATAAGTTTTATTTAATTAACTTCTAAAATTTATCAAATGAGTTATGGAAAAGTTTCGTAATCATAACAATGTTTCCGTGGTATACCGACTTCCCTGCCTAAGGTGTTACATGCTAAAAATCAATTTGTTATGGTAGCGCAATATCACAACAATTACCAGAAAAATACTGCACAAAAACGCAAGAGTAAATTGAATTTTAGAAAATAAAAGAATCAATTGTATTATTAAGAACTTAAGAGAATCATACACTTGCAATAAAAATTTGACAATAAGGATGAAGAAGGCAGTCACTCACAGTTTCTGCCACCAGCCCAGGTAAAGGAGCGGAACTGATGGTATCGCCGCTCATGGCTGCACACAGAAGCATCTCCTTCGTAGAAACAGATAGTTTAGAAGATATCCGTAATAAACCTGACTAGTTTTACAGTAACCACATAAAATCAGATCATTGTCATGCTCTACTCAATCCGATAACAGCAGAAGAATTAAAAATAAAAAAAATAAAAAAAGTCTCAGTGTCTTCTTCAAGCTTTGATCTTCGGATGATAATCATTAAAATTAAATTAGCATCTCTATTTTAATCAATGTCCATTAAAAAATTTAAAATTTTTTCTTCCCCATACCCTTCTCCGCCTCCTTCGCGCACTTCAGTTCGCAAATCCCTTAAATCCCCTACCAGTCTGAATTCGCGATTTACAGGTAAGAAGGAAGAGGAACGAGATGTAGGTTGTGCAAAAAGAACATGAAGAGGAAAAATGCTTACGAGGAGTGCGTGTGTGACGACCGAAGGGAAGAAACGGTGAGGGGAGAAGAGAAAGCACAGGAAAAATGCTTACGAGGAGTGCGTGTGACGACCGAAGCGAAGAAGCGGAGAGGGTGACGACCGAAGCGAAGAAGAGAGGGGAGAAGAGAAAGCACAGCAGAAGCAGATGTCATAATTCGCCTCCCTACGATTTGATTTCTAGGGTTAAGAAAGTGCAATTACATAAATAGTAATTAAATTTTTCTATTTACAAAACTAACATATTATTCTGTATTTTTATATACTCCCTCCCCTATCAAAATTAACACTAAAATTTATATGAACGCAAAAATCATGTTGGTTTTGGTCTTATTCTTGGATCGGATGGCAAGCGATTTCGCACGCGAAGTTCCGAAGTTGTTCGTTTAGTAGAGCTACTTGATGAAGCGAAAAGTCGCAGTAAAACTGAACTCGTTAAACGGCTTGAGGATAATGGTATTTTAAAGTGCTATTTATTTTTTAATTGTTTAGTTCATGCGTTTAAACTTATTAAATTAAAAAATTTACATTTTAGCTAGTTGACAGTCATATAATTTTTGGAAGTTTTACATTCATACCACACAATTCTTATGTATTTACATATCTAACGCTTAATCTTTAATTTTTACATATATACCGCCTTAGCTTGAAAAAGTGTATTTCACTTTTTTAAAAGTTAAAATTGTTGATTTTTTTGGTGATATGAAACATTTGGGTGGTATAAATGTCAAAAGCAAAAAATTGGTGTTAGATATGTAAATAGATAGGAATTGGATGTTATGCATTTAAATGCCCCATATTTGTTTCTTCCTGAGCTTAATTTTATCTAATTATTTTGTAATTATGCTCTTGTGCTAATCAGGAAAACTTAAGGAGTGGACGGATGAAGAGCTTGAAAATACCGCTGAGGCTGTTGGCTATGGTGCTATCAAGTCGGTCACTGTGGCATGTTATTTATTATTTTTATATCTTGTTATTATGTATTTTTTTACATAGTTATTATGTATTTCTACGGAATTCATGATATGCACAATTACGTGTTCTTTGTTTCCTTTGGTTTATCTCCATCAAATGCACTTTTATTGATTTGTTTCATTATCTTGTCATTCATGCAGTTATTCTGACGCATTTTAAGCATATTTATTATTTGTTAAACTGTGGCTTCAGTGTTCTGGTCTCTATGGCTATGGCCTTTTTAAATATTATTTTGCAACAATGTAGCCCTTACGAATCTTTTTGTTATTTTCATCTTTGTCAGGCGAAGTAAGGAAATCCTGACATTAGAAAGTATTTTGTTTTTTATTAATGTAATATCAGAAACAAAATGTTAAATTTTGTGCAACTGTATTTAAATTGACTATATTATATAGGTGTAGTGGTAATAGGATTTTATGATGGATGTATTGTTTAATTAGGAAATGCGGAATGAGAAGAGAAGTCAGCAGGGTAACATTCATTGAATATGATAGAAGTGGAAAATTGACCCATATAGTTTAGACATCTATAACTATTTCTAAACTTACAGGGCTTGATCATCCTTGGTTAAGAGTTAGGCATCTTATTTTCTGCCCTAGATTGATTATTTATGGATTTTTTACAATTTCTTTTACAATCACTTTTGTGATCTTGCTTTTGTGACAAGGTGGCACACGCCTGTGCCAACCTTGCCCTCCATTGTTGTTTTGTTTTCAAGCTTTTTGATGATCACAGTGCTATCTCTTTTACACTTGTAGATGATAGATCACATTTTGGAACATGATGTGTGCATACATGAGTAGTTTTTTGTAGCTATTTTAATGCAAAATGAGATATTTCAAGAAATAATGCTTTTGACTTTTTGAGTTAATTTCTCGACGGATATGCGGATCCGAAAAATAGCAGGCATTAATTACGACTTTCAGTTTTGACCAAATGCTAAATGATAAGGTGTGTTCCGGACGGTCTCTCGCTTCTTTGTGAGATAGATAGGCTCAAGCATGCTCATGTTGGTGCTACTTATAAATTTTTCTTTGTTTGCACAACACATTTCTTTGTGTGGTTTTTCAAAATTTCTCTTTTGTGGGGGCCTTTTTTGGTATTTAGTCTGTACTTTAATGCCCCAACTTTGAGTTTGAACATGTTTCTACCATACTTTTTGGCCATGGTAAATATTAATATTCCTTTTTTAGCAACATTGGTAGCCTTTTTGTTTTTTCTTCCAAATTAATTTTTTTTTCTTATTTAAAAGTTTACCACACTTTGAAATCAACAGGGAAACACTGCCGTTTACTTGTTGTATGCTCATGCCCGCATCTGTTCCATCATCAGGAAATCTGGCAAAGACATTGAAGAGCTAAAGAAAGTATGAGTTTGAAATTTTGGTTAACATGTTTTCTTTTTCCTTTTTTAATTTATTTATGGCAAATAAAAAGAAGCTTTTCAAGTGTAATAATAAATTCTTCAAAACTTATTCTGTTTAATTTTCAATGTTCCAGTCAGGGACGCTCGTGCTTGGTCACGCTGGTGAGCGTGTTTTGGGGCTTCATCTTATACAATTTGCAGAGGTGAGCATGCTTCATATTCTTATTCACCTATTTATCTTGAGTATGCATTTGTTTCCCCTCCTTGTTTCTGCGTCAATTTTATTTTGAAAGATTTACATACATACATCTCAATTCTTTTCTATTTACATTTTTAAAGCCTACACTTCAATATTTACATTCATACCACCTTAAAATGGTGCTATTTTTTATAAAGATTTGGGTGGTATGAATGTAAAAAAAACAACTTGTAGGTGTTAGATATGTAAGTACCTAGGAATTGGGTGGTATGTATGTAAATTCCCCTTTTATTTTGGCATGTCCATTGACTGATATCTTTTGTTTACATAATGTTTAGTACTACATATATTCGATTGTATCGATTTAATGCATATATAATGTTTCTGATTTGAGATTTTTTTTTCTTTGGTTACTGCACTTCAATAATGTTTTTCCATTTTCTTCCACAAAGTACAAATATATTTAGGTTTGCTGTATGATTTTTCAGGTAGTTGAAGAGGCTTGCACTAATCTTCTTCCAAATGTTTTGTGCGAGTATCTCTACAATTTGTCGGAAATATTCACAAGATTTTACACTAGCTGCCAGGTACTTGTGTCTAATATGATATATTTTTTGGGTCCTCCATGCAAATGTTGGTGTTTAGCAGCTATATGTACTATTTTCAAGTTAATGCTTAACCATTCATTGTTTCTCCACTCGGAGTGGAATGGGCTTTCTTAGGCCTATTCTGTCCCTCCAGGCTCCCCATCTTAACATGGATCATCACATGGCATTTGAGTGGGGGGACACTTTTGGAAGAAATTTTGGGGCAGTAAATCTGTTCTTCATTTACATTACTATTGCCCTGCTTGCCTAATAGACAATTCTCACATAGTTACATGTCTAACACATAAATTTTACTCTTTACATTTGTACCACCCAAGTCTTTCATATGAGACTGATGAGTGATACGGCTTTTCATGTATAGGTAATATGACATGTATGTAAAAAATTACAAGTTTTGGTGTTAGATATGTAACTACATTAGAATTGAGTGGCATGCATGTATGTAAATCTATGATTTCATTCCACTTCTTGCTTCCAGATACACCTGAGAATTGTTCTGTTTCTTCTTGATTGAGCGAGGTTGTTGGATCTGCAGAAGAAACTAGCGGTTGTTATTGTGCGAGGCAACAGCGGTGGTGATGAGGAAATGCTTCCATCTACTTGGGATTACACCTGTCTACAAAATATAGAACTGCATTTTTTTCTCTTTTTAAATTATACCATTTTTTTTCTCTTATATTTTGTGATGTGATGTTATTTATTTGAATTTTTGTATGGAGCTATATAAGATTTAATGTTTCTGTAATGCAGTTTTAAAACAATCTTGTCTGCTTGTTTTTCTTACTGCTCATATTTCTTTCCTTTGGTGCTCATGAAAAGATGTTAAAATATGTTTGTCTTTTTTCAAGCAAATGCTTACATATTTTATTAAATACATAGTTAGTGTGGGCCATGTATATAAATGTTCCTTATATCAAGAATATTGAAATTCTTTGAATGATTGATCAAAATGGCCTTCTAACATATCAAAACTGTAAATTTTCTTTCTTAAATTTGGGCTATTCAGGTGATTGCATCTCTATATGCCTTCTTATTTTCCTTAATCTCTCTCAAAATTATGCCTTGGAAAATTTTCACCATTATTATCACACCTTGGGTTCAAAAGTCAGTGTTTCCCAATGATATTGGACATAAAAAAAAAACCTTTCACATCTTGTGATTATTTTAATAACAAGACATATTGTTAGAAATTCGTCGCAAAACTTGCAGACGGATAATCAATCAAGAAATGATTGACTGCTTATTGACTGACATATTTGTGGAATTAACAACTTAACATCAGTCGGTTCTTAGTAAACTGGCCATATCCGCAGATAATCCACATATAATCTGCTAGTAACATGCTTTAATACCCTCAAGCTGCCTTAAATCCCTTATGTCCCTTCTTTTCTCTCACATTTGAGCTCTCAACCAGCAAACTCTTTGATGCCTTGCTCCACATTTTTTGAGTGATTCTGATCAAAGGAAAAAAATCACTCTCTTCCGCAAGTTTAGTTTTTAAATTTTGTCCATTATATTTTTCTTTTTAGTTCCAATTTTATGTACTTAGGGTTCAATTTTTACATATGTATTTCACTATTTAAAAATTGGAATGATAGCTTTTATGATGTGATGTGAAATATTTCAGTGTTATAAATGTAAGGATGATTTACATACATACCACTCAGTTCTTATGTGTTAACATATACAAATCCTAAACTTCAATTTTTACATACATACCACATTTCTTATGCATGAAAATGCACATTTCACTTCTTAAAAGTTAAAAGTGGTGGCATTTTTTATGTGATATGAAAGAATTAGCTTAGGTGTTAGATATGTAAGTACATACTCTCATCCAATTCAATTTGTCATTCACCATAGAAAGATGGTTAGTAAGCACACTTTTCAAAGTGATCCACACTATAGATCATACTATCAAGTCACTAATGATTTGCATAATGCCCTGGATTTACCATTTCCAAGAGCACCTCAACTAATTGATCCTCATCATAATTTGCTTGATTATATTTTATCCTTATCACCATATTGTTATATCAAGCAAATCATTAGAGAATGTTGATAGTGGCACTACTTTATGTTATATTCATACCAAATGCTATATAATAACAATTTACGATATGTTAGATTACATGGTTGCTTTTTAACTCTACCTTTGACATTTTTTATTCTCCTCTTTCAATGCAAATAATTTGTCTTAATTTGAAGAAATTATGATAGCTTGAGATGGACATATTAATTTATTAGCAAGAATTAAAATGCCACGTTTACAAGCAGGTCAGAACCAACATATTTTTTGAAAGTGGATAAACTTATTGCTTATGTAAAAAAATAAATTCTTCACGACGAATTAACTCAAAAACTTACCTCTTTATAATTTTTTTCTTAACTATAGACAAAATCATTTATTAGGAGGAACAAAATTATTATTATTTTGATAATTAATTTATTACTATATTAAGAAAATTTAAAAATCTAGTGTGCATGTATTTTTTACTTTGCGACTACTGATGATCTTCTTTTTTTGCCGATTCATTTCAATGAATAGATTTCCTTGAATGTTATATGGCAACGAGAAATTACAAGGAGTGAAGCCCTTTTGGGATGGAAACTTGGTATTTGATCGATTTGCAACCAAAATCACATCACAGAAAATATACTGATTCAAGAGATCCAAAACAAAAATTCGAACGGAAGAGCAGAACAAGCAAATCTAAAAAATACACACAAAGACTTAGGATGGAAAAACCTGAGAACCAGAAAAAAGCCACGAAGCTACACCACATTAAAAAATTCACTATGAAAAGAGAATGGTATAAAATTACACCACTCAGATCCACACTTTGTACCACTGAAATTATTGCAATTCACGCTCCTTTTTTTCTTGATCTCTCAAGAGACAACATTCGCCAAAATTCACTCTCTCAACAGAGACGTCGCTCTGCACCTGTTATAAACCGTCCAAAATACACTGCGAGAGATATACTTTGTAAAATGAGGGCTTAAATCTTTAACTGCATACATATTGCTCTAGGCTCCATAACGTCACTCACGACATTGCCTTTCCACTTGCTCGGGTTGAGTTCATGATATGGGTGGTATTGCTCCCCTCCTTGGCGCTAGAATCTCGAGTCTTATGTTTCTAAACCTGAAAATGACTAAAACCGTAGTGTTACCGCACCCCAAATTGGCACTAGACTTCCCAGCGGTTTATTTATTAAAGGAATATTAGTGCATAGGCGCCCCCCTATGCCATAGGGGTGCAACCCCCTCTAGACTCAGTCACAGTGTTGCCCAAAATAGGTACTGGGGTGCCCACTGAACAGGCAAAGGAGTGTCCCTTTTGAGGCACAGGGATGCCAATTTTGGCACCTTCTCTAGTTGCTTCTTGGTGCCGGCATGCAGACAGACTCACCACTTAACAATCTCCCACTTAGAGACTGATTTGCGACCAACACTTCTTTTCTAGTTCTGCACCTCCATCGATACCATCTTCATGGTTCTATCATGTAGTGTGGCTCACTTCTGATGTCAACTTTCATGGAGTCCAACTGAAGCCAAGTATAGCTTCAATTTCTCAATATCACTACCTTAGTAAATATATTTGTAGGATATGCCAATTCTTATCATTTCTTAGGTAGTCTCAACACTTAATGTCAAATTGAATGATAGAGTTCCACTCTTTTGAGTTTGCTTATAATATTCATAAATGTTGGATTACAAAGTTCATTGATAAATTTGCTGGTCAATTGGGTTTTTTTTAACATATAAAGAATAAATTAACCCACTTATTAATTTCTATTTTCATCAAATTTTTATCCACGTCTACATATTTGATTTGATTATGCTGCACTGGATTATTAACGATCTTAATGGCAGACTAGTTTTCATGGTATATCTTCATAAATCTTTACCATTTAGTTTCAAAACTTTCTAATATAATTTTTATTTATAAGAGTTCACATATATATTTTAAAGCGATTTATTTTAATTTAAATTTAATACTTGAACTTGAAACATATTATTTCTTGCTTCTCAATTTTCTTAGAATGTCTCTCAATAGTATACTATATTTTGAAGTGGATATTTTGTTCATTGTGATCCTGCATAATCGATATCAATATAACCTTCAATTTGTAGCGGTTAATATTTTTCTTATACATAATCTTATATTCAAGATTTGATTAGATACTTAAGAATGATATAAGAAACTTGACCGTGAGATTTTTTGTTTGTTTGTGTATAAATGACTTGTGTAACTTCTTGCAAAAGTGATGCTAAGACAAGTATTGGATAGATATATTAGTCTTGTAGCTAATCTTTGATTTTGTCCAATGTTAACTTCTACTCCATTTGCGCCTAGTTTTGATCTAGTTTAGTTGGAGTTTCATGTGACATGCAATCGATTGTTGTGTTTCTCTAAAAAAATTCATAATATTTTTTTTATTGGGATTTTTTTTTTTATTGAACCTCTTCTATACAAGGAAAATATTGATGCCCTAATCTATCACAAGGAAAATATTGATATCCTAATCTATAATTGTTGTCAAAAAATACAACCCATCTTTTGCGAACTGGTTATGATAGGATTTTAAATAAATGTTCTAATCTATAATGATGGTTCAATTGCATTATAAGTGGCTTTTTTGTTTTCAAGTAAATACAATGTATCAATTTCTCTAATTTATTTAAATGCCTTCTACAAAGTAAAGTCTTGAAATACGTAGTGATTATTGAAAAAAATATCATATTAAAATTGTAGCTTTTATGAGTTTATGTGATACTAGAGTTAACCCAAACAACAATAAACAAACAAATATCATTATTGAAAAAGTCAATAGAAAGTTACAACCAACACCCTTAAAGGGGGAATAATAACAACACAGCACGAAAATTTGAAAGTGCAACAAATAATACACTAACTCAAACTAGGGTGGATCTTGGGGTGGTGGTAGTGATCAGCGAGTGTTTGGACCACTAGAGAGGCAGTAAAGGGTGGTTGGAAGGCCGGATGGTAGGGCAACAACAAAGGGTTGATGGTAGCAGCAAAGAGAAGGTGAGAAACTGTCGAAATAGCGAGAATGTAGGCTGTCCTAGGCGATGTTAGCAAAGACAAGGGGTTGGATAGTTGCCTAACAACAAGGGAAGTTCTATTTTAGACTGCGACGACAATAGAGGAGGGTGGCTACAACGAAGTGGGATGTGGTGGACTGTAGGACAGTGAAAGGATGACTGTTTGTGATGGAGGCTGCCGAGAAAAGTGGGAAATTGCAGGAAAGCAATGGCATATGGCTATTTGGGTGGCTACAATTAGAAATGGGTGGTTGGGAGTGATGTGAGGAGGATGCAAAAGGGAAATAAAGAAGATAATTATCACCTCGAGAGTGAAATACAATCTGAGCACCGCCCAAATTCTTGGATACAACCCTCGAAGGGTCATGAGATGCCAACGACTATCCCAATCTAATACTCAAAAAAACTGAAAATCTAAACCCTAATACAACACATATATAGATAAGAACTACAAAGGAAGGAACGAAAAAAAAATCTCCAAAAAATATAAAGAAAATAACAAGGTTGTCGGTTTGTTCTTACCATAGTCGCTAAAGTTGCGGCTCATGTCCTGCATCAGGGCATAACGTCCGACGTCATTTTCTCAGAAGCGGGGAGCTTAGAACTTCTCTGTTGAAGCTTTTTCCCCTCATAGTACAGAGTCAGATTGATCCCATTGAAGGTTGCAGAAAGGTTGCAAGATCCTGGTAAGTAAGTTCAGTAGGCATTGTCATTTCAAAATAAATCCTGATAAAATAAGTATCCATCCTGTTTTGACACAATATGAGTTGGGGCTGCATATAGACGTAAATTATCATGATCCAAAAATTGCGCAATTAAATCTATAATCTGCTTTTCTTACTCCACATGCTTGACAAGTGTTCTTGATAAACAAGTCTGATAGGAGAATCAACTCTTAAACGAAATCTATGGCATGCTAGACCACACTAAATGGTAACCACTTAGGAGAGGCTTTTTTTCTCTGAAATAACCTAGATTCCACTATAAGATGTTCTTTTGCCTAAAGATCCTAAGACAATTTTCAACGCTGTGGTTCATCCATCCATCTTGTCTGATAATAAGGCGGTGAGTAGATTGTTGAAATAATTTTAATACACAAATGACTCTATATATTCTTCAAGAAGGGGCGCAAAAGAGTCTCTTCTTTGATACATTGGACCTCCCTCAGTAGAGACAACTCAGGAAGTAGACTGCCTCTAAAAAATGTCTGAAATTCTCTTATTTAGGGTTGTAATATGTCTAGTGTTGATTTCTTGAAATTAGGACCGTCTTAGATCACCAATGTTAATTTTGTTGGATTCTCTATGATGGGCTTAGTTTGAACTGTGCTTTTCTCCCGTAGCAGTTGAAATTTGGTATTCCTTTTTGTGTGTTCTCTTCTTTGTCAACAAGGTTGTCAATTTGGGCTAGTTGGTAGGGTTTGAGTCTGACCCAAAATTGACCCTGACCGAATAGGGTTGAATTAAATCCAACCGAATGATTATACTGGTTGAAAATCCCAACATGAACCTGACCCTCCTTCAACCCGCCAACCCAAACCCGATCCGTATAACCCATTTAACATAAGATAAACCATTATTTTAGTTAATTTTGGGTCATCTTCAGGTTGGTTGTCGATTTCAAGTCAATTTAAGGTTGAAAGTCATTTTTGGGTTTCCCAGTCAATCTGAACCTGACCCCGTGAAAATTATTCGGGTCAACCTGAACTCGAATTTTTTGAGTCGCGTTCTGGTTGAGTTGTGTAGGGTCAAATTTTGACACCCTTATTTATTAGTGTCTACTGTGTCATTGTCCATTTCTTCAACCGTTTCCTGATTAGTAAAAGAGATCATTTTCTTGATGAGGCAATCTGATTTTGTATGTCTAAATTCGTGGTGCTTGAAACATGGCACTTGAAACACTTTTTAGCTGGAACGGATTTGGGAATGCAGATTGGTTCCCACCTGATTTTCACTTTAAACAAGTGTCTCCCTAGGTGGGGTAGACTTGACTATTCTGTTGGGTGTGCTCTTGCTACTTTATTCTGGAGTTGAATTTTGCATGTAAGATATGGTGTCTACCCGGTGAGGTTGTCTCTCCACTTTTGAATTTAGGTCTTAAATATCATGTCTATAAAAAAAAGGGTAGGTACTGACGCTGCAACTTTCATTTCATCTTAAGATCATGTAGTCCCTTCTTGCTGTCGAAGAATCTTCAAGTTTGCCCACCATTGAGATTCATTATTCCTTAAATTGTTGGTGGCTAATTTCACCATTCTGTTCGGTGGGATGTACTCAGACTTAAAGACACATTTCAAATTCCAGAGCCATCGATGAGCTTGTTTGGATCTATCTAGGCTTTGAAATATGCCAAATTTTTCTTCCTTCAAAATCTTGGCTTCTCCAATATTTCATGCTAAATCTTTGGAATAATGATTCTTCATCTTAGGGATCAAATAAAATTTGTGTTATCCCTTTAGATGATCTCTTGAAGGCTGTGAGCCTCTGTTGCTGTTGGAGTGTTTTCCACTCTATATGCTCCCTAGAAATCTCTTGGACACATCTTTGTGGATTTCTCATAAACGATATCGTGTCATTTCATCTTCATCAGACTTTCGACTATTATCTTCTTAGTGGTATGACTAGGGTTTGGGTTTGATTTGGTCAAAGAGGGTGCATATGATGATATAGAGTGGGAAAGAAAAATTGTGAGTGGCCAGTTTGGAAAATTTATCAAGGGTGTGGGGGATTTTGGTTTCCCTAAGATAAGACTAGGGTTAGGCTAGCTCTTATACCAAATGATACCGAGGTTATGCCAAATGACAATAAGCAAATGAATATTATTCCTCAAAAAGTCAATAGACAGCTACAACCAACACTGAAAGGGGGAATAACAACAACACGACACATGAAAATTTGAAAGTGTGACAAATGACAACACTAACTCAAACTAGGGTGGATCTTAGGGTGGTAGTGATGGTCGATGAGGGTTTGAATTTTTAGAGAGGTAGTAAATATTGGTTGGAAGGCTAGATGGTGGGGCGGCAACCTGGGGGTGATGGTGGCTGCAAAAGGGAAGGTGAGAAAATGCTGGAATAGTGAGAAGACAGACTATCCTATGCGATGGCAGCAAGGACAAGGGGCTGAACAGCAGCTAAATAACAGGGGAAGTGCTATTCTATACTACGACAAAAATGGAGGAGGGCGGCGACTGTGAAGGGGGGTGTAGTGGACTGCAGGACAGCGAAAGGATGGTTGTCTGTGACGGAAATAACAAGGAAATATGGGAATCTACAAGAAAAATAGCAGTGTGTAGTTGTTTGGCTGGCTGGAACAGAGAAGGGGCTTTCAGGAGTAATGTGAAGAGGATGTAGAAGGGGGATAGGGAAGATAATGATTGCTGCAGGATCGAGATATAACCAGAGCACCACTCAATCCCTTGGATACAATTGTAGAAGGAAAAATTTTTATTTTTCAGTATCCAAAAATTTTAAAAAGTGAAGATGGAGGCAAAAAATTTCAGTCCTATTGATTCATTGTCAGTTTTAGAAGTCTTAGAGTTCATTTTAGAGTCTTTGCAAGTGTTAGTTAATGTTGTTGAGTGTTAGATTTTGTGAGTTTGTGTGAGGGATTCCCTCGAGAGATTGTAAGAGTGGAAAGAAAGTGAGAGATTTCTTTCTCTTTGCTGTTTCGAAAGAGAATTTTGTGTGTTGTGAGGAATGGAAGATATTCAGAGGAACTTTGAGGAATTTTCTTGGGGAAGAATTCGAGATAAGTTGTATTTACTATTGGTAGTTTGTATGACTTTACTTTTATATATGAAATCCAAGTTTTTTCGTATCTTCTCCATGAGTTCGAAGTAGTTTTCTCTGTCTTTCTTCCTATTTTGAGGTTTTGTGAAGTGGTGATTTGAATTAGTTGTGCCAAAAATATGTTAAGACAATGTGATAATCTTCTACTTTGATCTTACTTTACTTTCAATCTGGCTAATTGATTTGTTAAAATGTGTTGAGTTTTACAACTAAAGTGAAGATTACATCCAAAGTTCATGGATGGTTTAGTTCATGAGATTTAGGTGCAAATAAATAGGAAAATATAAATTATCGGGCGTAAAATTGGAGATTTTGGAGTGACAGACTGAAATCCCCAATTTGGTCCTATTGTTTGAGTACTGAAGCGTTGATTGTTAGCCCTCAAGCAAAGGGAACGTGGGAGCTCCGTAGTGAGAGTCGATATCCTTCTAGCCTAACCGCAGATTCATTAAACAAGCATAGGATTAGTCAATGTTCTTTATGCCTGGACCAAAGGGTAAAAAATATGTATGCTCCTATTTGACACAATATAGTTTGAACTGATTCAACTTATCCATTCACTTAATTCTCTAAACAAGGGGAAGGACGCTTTCTTATATATTGAACCTCGCATTACAAATTTCAATAGTAGAATTAGTTTAATTAAAGAGTTTAGTAAATTTACATCTTTTTAGTACGCTGAATTATTAGTGACAATAGCAATTTGATTGTGTGATAGTAATTATATACTGTTTTTTATCCTAGTTCATAGCGTCTAGAATCTTCTTGTGGGATCGATAACCAGGACTTCACTAGAGCCCTATATTACTTGAGCGATACGTATACTTGCGTTGCTAAAAGTGACTTTGCTATTATTGAATATTTTTATACACATCTTTACTACATCTAAAATGTCGCGGTCAAGTTTTAGGCGCCGTTGCCGGAGATTTAAATCTTCTAGCAGCGGTATCAAATTTTTGTATTTTTAAATATATAAAAAGTTGTTGTCACATACCACCCCATAAAGATCATCATGATTTCGTGAGACCCTTCTGCACGGTGTCTTTCATCAACCAATGTAACATCATGTTCGGATTAGACCTCCGGATAGCGGTCCCGGGAAAATTTCAAGGTCCAGGGAAGATACCTCTATCGGTAGGTTTTGTTCTAGTACTAAAATGAAATGGAGCTGACATAGCAAAGCACTGCATTTCGGGAGTACCTTTTCAGCGGATTTTAGTCACCTTTAGAGGAATGGATGACAGCAAGATGCCCTTCCGCTTCCAGCCGGATCCAGAGCTAGAGAGTCTCCAGCCTTACGAGCTGTGAGTTACGTGGAAAATAACACACCTCTAATACACATCCAAATGGAGTTTTCTCCTGAGGATAGCTTAGAAGGTGATGTTATTGTTCATGTATCTCATTAATCAGACATGTATGTTGAAAAACATTTTTGAAGGAGCCGACAGAAATCGTATGTAGTCTGTTCTAGATTTATATGGATATGGTTGAATGTTTAATTTTCAAGGAAAATATCATCAGAAAGTATTTTGGACCAGGTGTATGATAGATTTTCAACAATTTAAATGGAAACGACCATGTCGTATTTTGCCTTCATTTCTTGCGTACAAATTGATTGGGAACACCATTAAGTTAAGCCTGCCTCATTTTAAGAGGCCTCGAACGAAGAACGATCTGAATAAAAAGAAAAATCAATAATGAATAATAAAGAAAATTCTTTTTTCCAAAATCAAATAAGGTATTGAAATAAACTTCAAATAAAAAATAAAAACTTCAAATCAAAATAAACCTCTAATCAAATGAAATCTGAAATCTGAACCTCAATTCCAAGTCTGAAATATTAATCCAAATTTCAAATCTAAAGTCTAAATTTAACTCTAAAATCTCAACTCTAAATCATATTTCAATCAAATTTCAATTCTGAATCAAATTCCATTTCGACTTCAAATTTCATTCCAATCTCAAATTCGAACTTCAATCTTTAAATTCAATTTTCCAATTTAACCCTTCAATTCACTCCTTCGTTTAAGAGAGGATTAACCGATTCTATTGACACAAAGCCACGAAGTCTTCGATTTGGTTCTGATGGCGTAGAATCGTGTCCTTTCCCGAACAAATATCTTTTTGATGAAATCTTTCGAGCGGGATTTGAAACACCCTCATACCCGCTTTCAAACTTATTCTCTCCCACAAAGAAATTCGAACTTCAATTTCAAACTTCAAACATTTCAACATCTTAAATTCTGAAAAAGGTCGTCAACTGTCGTTTCTCATTCAAAACCTTGAGGTCGGTCATTAACTACCGATCCTCATCTTAAATCCTGAGAGCGGTCGTCAACTGGCGTTTCTCATTCAAAACCTCTAGGTTGGTCGTTAATTGCCGATCCTCATCTTAAATTTCGAGAACGGTTGCCAACTGCCGTTTCTCATTTAAAACCTCGAGGTAGGTCATCAACTGCCGATCCTCATCTTAAATTCTAAGAAAGGTCATCAACTGTCGTTTCTCATTCAAAATCTCTAGATCGGTCATCAACTGCCGATCCTCATCTTAAATTCTGAGAAAGGTCGTCAACTTCCATTTCTCATTCAAAATCTCGAGGTCAGTCGTCAACTGCCGATCCTCTTCCTAAATTCTGAGAATTGTCGTCAACTGCCGTTTCTCATTGGAAATCTCAAGGCCAGTCATCAATTGCCGATCCTCATCTTAAATTCTGAGAACGGTCGTCAACTGCCATTTCTCATTCAAAACCTCGATGTCGGTCGTCAACTGCCAATCCTCATCTTAAATTCTGAGAATGATCGTCAACTGTCATTTCTCATTCAAAATCTTGAGGTCGGTCATCAACTGCCGATCCTCATCTTAAGTTCTGAGAATGATCATCAACTACCGTTTCTCATTCAAGATCTCGAGGTCGGCCGTCAACTGTCGATCCTCATCTTAAATTCTGAGAATGCTCGTCAACTGCCGTTTCTCATTCAAAATCTCGAGGTTGGTCATCAACTGCCGATTCTCATCTTAAATTTTGAGAACGGTTGTCAACTGTCATTTCTCATTTAAATTCTCGAGGTCGGTCGTTAACTTCAGATCCTCATCTTAAATTCTGAGAACGATCAACAACTGCCGTTTCTCATTCAAAATCTCGAGGTCGAACGTCAACTGCTGATCCTCATGTCAAATTCTGAGAACGGTCGTCAACTGCCGTTTCTCATTCAATATCTCGAGGACGGTCTTCAAGTGCCGATCCTCTTCTCAAATTTTAAGAACGGTCGTCAACTTTCGTTTCTCATTCAAAATCTCGAGGTCGGTCGTCAATTGTCGATCCTCATCTCAAATTCTGAGAACGGTCGTCAACTGTCGTTTCTCATTCAAAATCTCAAGCATAAAAACAACATTTCTTTAAAGTATAATCTCATTCAAAAATATGCAAGAAGTGTAAAAGAGATTAAGCATAGAAAGACTTATCGAAAGGTGTCAAGCCAAAATTTGTTTTCTTGCTCATTATTGCTCTAAATTGCAACATTTTTACTTTCTTTTGCTCCAATCACCATTTCTTGTACCTAAAACCAAAAAACATACAAAATACCTTACTTTTAAAGTTTAATATCACAAAAAATGAGTAAAATCATATAACAAAAACTGTATATATTTTTGGTGCATCATGAACCCCAACTACAGGAACAACATGCGATTGAGAAACTACTCAAGAGTATCCACGGTCAAGTGGCTTTCATGCTTAAGGCTTTGACCATCAAATCCTTCGAGAAGCTACTCAGCAAGGCAAGCAGTCTTCAGGAAGAACTCAAGCACATGGAGCCTGCAGAAAAGGCAGAGAAATTAAGATCGGTCAAAGCTTTTGAAAAGAAATCAGGTGTAGTGGCAACGGTCGAAAAAGGGAAGCAGCTGATGAAGATTCATACAGAGTAGCACCCTTAGTACAGTCAGCATCAGCCTCAACTGTAAAGTCAGCATCAGCCTCAGCAGTACATTCAGCATCCTCTGCAGTACATTCAGCCTCAGCAGTATGACCAACCTCATCCGCAGCAGTCTCCTCAATAGGGACAGACTAAAGCATGTACGCAACCGACAATAGCCGAACGGTTGAATAAAAATTACTCCTTCAAGGATGATGCCGTAGCAAAGATGTTTTGGAGTTTAATGAAGAAGCCTAAATTCAGGCTGCCAGAACCCAAGAAGCCGGAAGAAGTCAGTAAGAGAATTAGTCCAACTACTGTCTGTATCACATGCTACTTGGACATACGATAAAAGGATGCTTCATTTTCAATGATTGGCTCGAAAAGAACTACAAAGAAGGGAACATAATGATCCTGAGAGAATATCTGAAAGAACCTACAAGAGGTTCTATAAATGTGATCTCGGCCGAGCCAATCTCTCAGCTAGACCCCTACACCGATGAGGGAGGATGGAGCACAACTTGGGACGACCTTAGGAGGACTTTGGATCAGATTCAGTCAGATTCAAAGCAAGTTGCCGCCCAGGGTCCGCCATCAGCCTAGCCACAGACAAAGACCACGCCATGAGAGTCTTCACAACGACAGAGGCCAAAGAAGAAGGATATCGTAAGAGGAGTTAAATACGATAGCGCGAAGGGTAGGATAGAGGCTGACCCCATTAGATTGGTTGTCTCAGATTTGGGGACTAAACCCCTCGAGCCGCTGACATTGTACCATTATCTTCACGCCCTTCTAGGCTATTTTGAATCTAATGATTTCAATTCCGGTTACGTTTTGGTTGTCTCTACTGATGACACGACTAACCACGACCAATCTAACCCCGATTTTAATTCCCAAACTGATCCTCAAATCACACTAACTCCCGATGGAGACATCAATAAAGAAGAAGACACTGAAGACATCGGCAGTACCTGTTACAAAATTTTGAGGAGCGAAGAGCCAATCCTCGAATGCAAGGGAACTCCGGTCAACTTGAATTGTTTAGATTCAGAGTCAACACAAGAAGAAACAATTACAACACCAGAAGAGCCTCTGGGTCCAAAAGAGGAGGAAATTACAGAGGTAAACCTCAGGAGTGGGAAAGTTTTACCTCTGAGACAGTTCCAACAGAGAAAGGGAAATAAATTTTCACTCGAGAAGACCCTCCTCCAGCAGCGGAAGAAATACAAGTTCGAGAAGAAAATAGAAACACAAATCAGGTGGATTACAATGTGCTAGCACATCTTAGGAATTTTCCAGCCAAACTAAGCATTTACAACGCTCTGATCCTATCAAAGGAGATGAGAGAAAATCTGATCAAGGACCTACTTGATCCAGAAATTTGCTTAGCTCACCAGGCTAGCTCATCCTCGGATGGAGTTTGTACTTTGAAAGAATAGCCCAGTGTGACCTTCACCGACGACGACTTACTACTTGGTACAGCCAACCACAACCGGCCACTCTACATCTCCATCAATATCGGAAGATACGTACTTTCCAGAGTTCTGGTTGATCAAGGAGTGTCGCTCAATATAATGAGTTTACGGACGTTAGCTTACTTAGACATCGACGCACGAGAACTCTCCACAGACAAAATGATGTTAAGAGGCTTCAACCAGAAAGGAGAGAGAGCCCTTAGATCGATAAATCTACAATTGAGAGTTGGAAATTTAGTAACAACCGCAAAATTCCATGTTATCGACGAGAAACTTTGTTGAATACTCTACTTAGTCGACCGTGTCTTCATGAGTACAACATGGTCCCGTCATCGCTACATCAATGCATTAAATACTACAATGATGGACAAGAAAATTGCATCAAATGAGATCTACAACCATTCTTAATACATGAAGTAGACATCCATGAAGACGCCTCTTACTACGCTCAACCAAAGAAGACGGTATTATCTAGAGATATTGGTACAAGTAAAATTGAGGATCTAGAAAGACCGCAAGGACGAGACCATATAGCTGCGCTTCGACAATCTCCCACCACTCTTTTACAACAAGGTGGTGGAGGTTCTTTTAGCCCACGCACCCGAGGTCGAGGCCTGGGACGTGGACGAGGAAGAACTTACCAAATTGTCGAATGGACAAAACCAATGATCGACATCGACACGGAAAGAAGCTTCGAAGAAGAAGAAGAAATGATGATAATCAACCAGAAGAAACTGCAGTTCGAGATTACTTTGGAAGATACAATACGAATCAATGTACGATCAGATCAATCATTATGTTCAAGCCATGACCTTAACTCCGATCAGTTCTCAAAAGATTGAGAGTATGAAGGTCAAGGAAGTTCATAACGGTGGTGGCAAGCCGATCAAGTTTTACAAAGCTTCCCCTTCTACTTCTACACCTGTTGTAAATCTCAAAGAAAATGATAATGAATTAATGGAATTATCTTTTGGTTACTTTTTTGCCTTGTGTACAAAAACTAATTCAACAAGGACATCAAATGCCAAAAGACAAGATACAAATGTTTGAAAAATTATGGAATACAAAAAGACAGAAGTTTGACTAGAAAGAAGATCTCAGGTTTGGTACGTTATGATCAGTCGATGATTCAAGATTTTGCAAGGTTGTTACTAGCCAATTAGAAGAAAGTTGCCTCGATATACAGGAAGACTTCGAAGATTCTACAATCGAAGATGCTGCGCAAGAATTCGAAGAAGAAATCAAGACGAAGTAGATGAACTGAGGGAAATCAACCTCGGGACTGAGGAGCAGCCCCGACCAACATTCATAAGTTCTCTACCTGACAAAAAGAGGTTACAGACTTAGTCAGGTTATTGTCAAAATACAAAGATTGCTTCGCTTGGAACTATGATGAAATGCCCGGTTTATCTCCTGAAGTCGCAGTACACCGTCTTGGAGTGGATCAAAATGCAGCACCAGTAAAGCAAGCGCCTCGACATAGAACAACAAGTCACAGCAGAGGTTAAGAAATTGATAAACGCTAACTTTGTGCGGGAGGAGCAATACCCCACATGGTTAGCCAACGTTATGCCATTAAAGAAGAAAAATGGACAAATCCGAGTGTGTGTAGACTTAAGGGACTTGAACAAAGCATGTCCAAAGGACGAGTTTCCATTACTGATACCGAAACTAATGGTAGACATTGCATCATAGCATTAAATCTTCTCCTTTATGGATGGATCTTCATGATACAACCAGATCAAGATGGCTCCAGAAGATGCATCACTTACAACTTTCAGAACGCCGATCAGAATTACTGCTACACCGTAATGCCATTCGGACTGAAGAACATCGGTGCAACCTACCAGTGAGCAATGACAAGGATATTCGATGACCTCATCCAGAATCAAGTAGAATGCTATGTGGATGACTTAGTCATCAAGAGGAAAGTAAAGGAAGACCACATGTACGATTTGAGGATCGTATTCGAACGATTACAACAATACAATCTCAAGATGAATTCCTTAAAATGCGCCTCCGGCGTTACCTCCGAGAAATTTCTAGGATTCGTTGTCCGTCATCAGGGAATAAAAATCAACCCAGAGAAGATTAAAGCTATCTTAGAAATGCCTCCACCTAAAAACTTGAAATAATTATGCTCTTTTCAAGGAAAACTGACATATCTAAGACGTTTTATATCTAATATGTCGGGGAGGTGTTAGCCTTTTTCGGCATTAATTAAAAATGATACCAACTTTATTTGGGAAGAAAAATGCCAACAAGCCTTCTAGGATATTAAACGAGATCTTAGGCCACAACCCATTTTGGTAGCCCCTATCCTGGGTAGACCACTAATACTTTATACCACGGTCTTAGAAGACTCCCTCAGAGCACTCCTAGCACAAGTCAATGATGAGGGCAAGGAAAATGCACTCTACTACCTGAGTCGACGTCTAATACCGGCAGAGGTAAAGTATCCTTCTATTGAGAAACATTGTCTAGCTTTGATTTTCTCTGCTCAAAAGCTTAGACACTACATGTTATCTCATAAGGTAAACCTGATTTTGAAAGTCAATCCATTGCAATATTTGATGACCTGACCTACACTTTCCGGACGTCTCGCAAGATGGTCGATGATACTATTGCAATTTGACATAACTTTCGTGCCCCTTCGCGCTATCAAAGGGCAGATCCTAGCAAATTTCCTCACAGTGCACCCACTACCAGCTGGGTCCCCACTCGACGATGAACTACTAGACGAACATATACTACAGATAGAAAAGCTACATACTGGACGTTGGGAAATGTACTTCGACGACGCTTCTTCAGCTAGAAAAGACAAAGGACTACACACAATCATACCAGGCAAAGCAGGTTTTGGTCTGGTCTTCATAACACCAGAACAAGCAATGTTAAGCTTCTCCTACCACCTGACAGAACCATTCACAAAAAATGAAGCAGAATATGAAGCCCTAATCACAGGGTTAGAATTGGCAATTTTAATGGACATAACAGACATTGCCATATATGGAGACTCTCAACTCATCATTCAAATTGGCAGGACAGTACAAGATTTTGAAACCAAGACGAGCGAATTACCACAGATACACGATGAAGTTGCTGGAGCAAATTCCCAATGTGACGTTCTATAGGATTTCCCGAGTGGACAATACCTATGTAGATGCTTTAGCTAAACTGGCTAAAGAATTTGCATGTCCACCAGAGGATTCTATAAATATCTCAAAGTTTTATCACAAATCGACCTCAATACTATCAAATGGCATATCCTAACATATTTCCTCGCAGCGCACCCACTACCAATTGGGTTCCCGCTCGACGACGAACTACCAAACGAACAAATACCACAAATAGAAAAGCTACATACTAGACGTTGGGAAATGTACTTCGACGGTGCTTCTTCAACCAGAAAAGACAAAGGACTACACACAATCATACCAGGCAAAGCAGGTGTTGGTTTGGTCTTCATAACACCAGATCAAGCAATGTTGAGCTTCTCCTACCACCTGACAGAACCATGCACCAATAATGAAGCAGAATACGAAGCCCTAATCACAGGATTAGAATTGGCAATTTCAATGGACATAACAGACATTGCCATATATGGCGACTCTCAACTCGTCATTCAGCAAGTGGCAGGACAGTACAAGATATTGAAACCAAGACTAGTGGATTACCACAGATACACGATGAAATTGCTGGAGCAAATTCCCAATGCGACGTTCTATAGGATTCCTCGAGCGGACAATACCTATGCAGATGCTTTAGCTAAATTGGCTAAGGAATTTGCATGTCCACCAAAGGATTCTATAGATATCACGGTACGGGGATGTCAAGTTTTGTCACAAATCGACCTCGATACTTTACATGAAATGGGAAATGAAAAGCTAGCAGCAATAGTAACAAATGACACAGAAGATTGGCAGCAGCCAATAACAGACTATCTACAGACATGCAAGCTTCCAGAGGACAGATCAACATCGCACCAGATACAAAAACGAGCAATGTCATATACAGTAATCAACAACATTTTTTACAAAAGGTCCTTCGATTAGATGTGGCTCAGATGTCTCAGCAGAGTAGAAGCACATCAATTTGTCAAAGAGGTACA